>JAPPVO010000024.1:79987565-80447939 GCA_030407325.1 Camellia japonica
TTTTTTTTTAAAAAAAATTCACTTATGGAAGAGGTTAATTATTGGCAGTTCCAGACTTTCAGGACTGGAGATAAGTCATCTTCTTTTGTCGCTATTGTTAATGTCAATAAATTTTGTTTTCATGAATAGTGTCCAAAACTGGACTAATGTGTGATGTTATATATCAGATTAATGAAATGTCAATGGGAACTGGTAGGACCATCTTAGACTTAAGAAGCAATTGATAAGAACAACTCTGAGTTGTATTTCTCTATATATACATTACAATTTACATAGGTATATAGGATTTATCCTTTTTCTTAAAGAAAAATAGACAACTTGCCTAAAAAAGGGTCGACGAAAGCGGCTTCTTAGCAGCTACGAATATCTACAAGTGGCCATAGAAAACATTGGAATACACCTTCTTCAACAATGACTCTAACTCAGGTTAAGAATAATTTGTTTCAATTTAAAGAGCTGTTCATAGATTTTTGTGTGTTTGTTATAATGATTAGCGTAACTTCTATTTATAACTTGTGAGACATATATAGTGCAAAAATATATGATTTGCTTTTAAATTTTTATTTTTTTAGTTTGTAAAAAATTACATCAAAGCCATACCATAATATTCTTCCATTAATCGTTATAATTATCTAATCAAGAGTCGCAGTTTTAGTTGTTAAAATGAGATTATTTAATTTTGAGGTTGTGAGTTTAATTATGAGAACAACTACTTTGTACAAATTATACAAAATATTAAGTTTATGTTCTCAATCTACCCTCATGCAATGGGAAGTATGTCGAGCATACAAAAGTTCGTATGAATTTCATGAATCATGATTATATATAGGTTCTTGAATTGTGCACTTAATGAGAATATAAAAATAAAAAATATATATGAAAATTGATACAAAGAATTTGTTTTGCAAATTGTTTATGTAAACACCATTTTTTTTTCTTTTTCTAGAAACATTTTAAAGTAGTCTTCCAAAGTTTCAAAAAGATGATACGAAAATGAATAAATATTTCCAAAATCTTCATATTTTTTTTTATTTCCAAAATTATGAAAAATAAAAATAAATAAAACATTAAAAATTAAAAATTACCGAACAAACTAAAGGAAAAATGATTTCAGTCATGAAAAATTACCCTGAATATGAAGTGCGTTGTATTCATAATAAATTTGACTCATAAATGTACTTTTTTGAATATTTTTGTGAATAATTTTTTGAACCATGTAGGGCTTGGTGCTACTTACTTTTAAGTTAGGGGAAATTACTATTCAGTGTAAATTTGGGAAGAAAAAAAAAATACATATCAATAATAAATTTTATAAATATTAATAATTAAAATTGTAAATTTTTTCATGTATCTGAAAATATTTTTTTTAAAATCCAATAATTTGTAATTCTCCCTTTTAGTTAAAAGCCAAAAGTATAAACCAAATGCACGCCTCCACCAATTTTTAAATAATTAATTTTTTTAACTTATTTAATCCATTTTTACTTAATACATACAAATTTTCAAAATAATAAATAGGGAAATGTTATAGTCCACACCTTCGAAAAGATGTGCATAATATGTAAGTTATGTTATTTATGGGTTTAATTATCACAAATGGCATAACTCAACATTCTGTGAGTCATAACTAAAAACAAAATGGCGAATTAAACTAATGGTCCCTATAGTTTGGAGTTTGTATCACTTTAGTCCCTGACTTTTTAATTGTAATACATTTAACCCTGAATTTTGAATCTAGTTTCAAACAATGACAATTAAAAATATTATTGCGCTATTTTAAGGGCAAAGTCGTCAATTTGATAACATATAAATTAGTTTGACAAAAATAAATGTCAAAAAATTATTTTTAACTCACCAAATATAAAATTATGTAAAAATGATAAATCTTTTATATTTTTATTTTTTTATTTTTTTACCAAATTAATTTTTAGTAGGTGTTTTGATGATGATCATGCAACGGATAGTTGTTTTTATTGATATTTTTGGATGGTTATTATGTAATAAATGGTTGTATTTGTTGGTAACAGATATTTTCAGATGGTTATATTTAATGGATGGTTATTAGGTTTTTATTGTATAATCAATATGTTTAATATATGAAATGTTTTTACTTTTAGATTTTTTAATTTAATGGATTGGTTTAATAATGGTATCAAAGTTGTTGTCATATTTGACTTTTGAAAAAATAAAAACTAATTTAACGAAAATAAATATCAAAAAAATTATTTTAAAAAATTATTTCTACTCTCCCAAAAGATAAAATTATACAAAAACGATGTGTTTTTAATTTTTTTCACTAATTTAATTTTTAATTTCTTAGAAAAAAATTTGAAAGTAGATTCTAAAAACCAAATCACATAGAACTTTATAATAAAAAAAGTTCAACATTATTCATTAAAAAAAATGTCATTATATTTCAAACAACATATAAGTTATCCAACAGAATATAAGTTGTGTGACGACTTTGCTATTCAAATAGAGTAACAATGTCTTCATGTCTTTATTTGAAACGAGATTCAAAATTCAGGATCAAATGTATCACAATTGAAATGTCAGAGATCAAAGTGACACAAATCTCAAACTATAGGGACTGTTAGTGCAATTAGCCCAAAACAAAAATGCCTATAACTGAACATCACATAAAGTATAAAAAAGAACTCTTAGATCATAAATAATCAAAATAATGTTATAATTAACAACACAATAGGCCATAATTAAAGACACAAAAATCGTAATTAAAAATTCATGATACATACTACAAAATTTTCTTAATATATATAAGGGTAAATTACAGTGACACCCTTGAGATTTCTGTTTAATACAAATCTCCCTTACATTTGAAAAATTGCACTTACCCCTTGTTAGATTAAAATGACATATTTGCCCCTTTGCCTTTATACATATAAAATAATACAGATATTTTCTTCATGTCATTTAAAGGGAAATAACTATCATTTTCTTTGGTTTAATTGACACAAAAAATTATGTTTTTTTATTTTTATTTTTTTACAGAATTATTTTAATATTTTAAGCAAAATTTTTTTTTTTTAGATACACCTAGTCTAGATATACTTAAGAAGTATAATATTTTGTAATTTTTTTAAATTCACCAAATACAAATATATATATATATACAAAAATTCAATACATTATCTTTTTTTGTTGTATTCAATGTTTTTTTAAAGTTTTTTTTATACAAATTTTATACTTTCTGGTAGAAATAAAAATAAAAAATTATATTCATATATAAAAGTTTATACAAAAAATATCATAAAAATATTGTGATAGTGATATTGTTATAAAGATAAATAATGTTTATGAGTGTTTTGTTTTAAAGTGAAAAATCATTATTAAACTATATCATTGTGTTTGAAAATTCTATATAAACTTTACGTTGGTATATTATCACTCAATAAGAATATGTTCAGATAAAATTTAATGATAGAAAAAGTTGTAGAATCTAATCATAATGATATGAAAAAGAAATGATAGAAAAAATGGCAAAGTGGTTGTTTATAAAATTTTAAGACATGACATCAGCAATCCAATGGACAATTTATAATAAAATTACAAATCTCAAATAAAAGAATGTAATTTTTCAAATATAAGAGTAAATTTGTATTAAATAGAAATCTCAAAAAATTTCAATATAATTTACCCTATATATAAATAATTCATATAAGTTGCACTACACAATCTTGCAAATTGTTGCAATCCAAATTTTCCAAAAGAGAAAAGTTCATGAACATGCTGTTTGGTGACAGTAGAGAGCATCAATAGTAAAGTTGAAAATGAATTAGTGGTGAGGATTGCAAAATCAATAATATTGCATGTGTAATAGTTGGTGTTTCCCACCAACAAGGGGCGTATACAAAAGCTTAATCATGGTGTCAAAAGGCCACACCACACCCACCCACACCCCTCGTTGTCATGGACACCACTTGAGTCCGTTCCTCTCCCTTGACTCTCATTTGTTCAAAAGGTTAGTGCTCCCAACAAGATATGACCTAAACACATCATATCAGCAGCCAAAAGAACTCTCTTCCCGTCACAATCTTTTTACTTTCAGTTTCTCTGCAAGATTCTCTTATACTGTGGTTAAATCATTAATTTTAATAAAATAAAAATAAAAATAAAAATATGTAAAATATAAATAAAAGTCAACTTTTTACCAATTGTAGCTATTTTAAAAAAGCTAAAACAGTAACATTTTACATATATTTCATACTTTTTTTTTCTATATATATATATATTTAAATCTCTACCTAAATCCATAGAATTTAATATATATATATATGTAAAATATAATTAGTTCTATTTCATTCACATTTCATTTATTTTTTTTTCCTTCTCAAATTATTATCTAAATTTATGAACAAACGCATCCTAAATATCCTAAAAATAAGTAAAATATAAATAAATATAGTTACAGTTTACATATATTTTATACTTTCTATATATATATATATATTAATCTCTACCTAAATCCATAGAATTTGAAAAAATATATATAGGGAATGGCTTCCCTCTAGTATGGACTAGAGGGTACTGTTGGGCCTATAGAGGCTCACTACGAGTTCCGTTTTGATAATCTGAACTGTTGAATGTGTAGAAATTATCGAATACTATATGCTTGTAAAAAATCACGTTAATCGGATATCGATAGCTGTGTGATCAAATTAGATTTTTGTAAGCCATTTATTTTTCACCGTCCATTTTTTTCACACAAAACTGATTTGATCACATAACTATCGATATCCGATCAAAGTGATTGTTTACAGAACATATAGTATTCGACGAGTTTTACACATTGAACGGTTCGGATTATCGAAACGGGACCTGTGATGGACCTCTACGAGCCCAACAATACCATCCAGTCCATGATTGGACCGGAGGGAAGCCATTCCCATACATATATATGTAAAATGTAGTTAGTTCTAGGGCTGCTGCTGGTTTATGTAGAGGTTGGTTGTAATGGTGTTGCTACTTTGCTGGGGCTGCTGCTGGTTTATGTACAGCTGGGGCTGCTGCTGGTTTATGTGGGTACTGCATTATGGATATTGCTTTATTGTGATGCTCTGTTTGGGTTGTTGCTGACTGTTAGTATTGGGTTGTATTTTTACATTAGGTGTGGCTATATTATATTTGGGTGTGGTTGGTCTTTTTGTATTGTGGTGGTTTCTCACCAACCTTTGATGTTGTGCTAGCATATGATTGTGTGATTTTATCGGTGCCAACCTAGTTGGGATTAATTTGGTTCGCTATGATACTTGTTGCACTCATCCCCCTTTCTTTTTTTTTTTCCCCCTTTATTGATGTATATTTTATCAATTAAGTTCCATTTTCTTTTGTTGATAAAAAAAAATATAGTTAGTTCTATTTCATTCACATTTCATCTCATATTTTTTTTTCCTTTTCAAATTATTACTTAAATTCATAAACAACACATCCTAAATATGCTCTACTTTTGAGTTATAATTTTAAATTTTTGATATCAATATTTTTTTAATGTAACTTGTCGTTATTGCTTTTTCTTATACAATTAAGAACTATAGGATAAATAATTGGAAAAAAAATGGTAAAAAAGTATTATCCAATTCTTTATAAAATTAATATGTAAAATCATAAATTTTTTCATAATTTTTTAATTTAACTTTGAAAAAAACGCTGACTAGTAATTTCCCTAAATAATTTTTGATGACAACAATCAACACAATTGAATGATTGTAGGCATTGCAGATGCATGCTAGCTGCCTTACTTTTATATATATATATATATAGGATAAATTATATAAATTGTCCCTGTAATTTACACCATGTGTCAATTTAATTCTTATTATTTTAATTTGCTCGATTTTGTCCATTGATTTAACGGATTATGTCATATTGGTCCAATAAATAACGGCTGCTACGTTTGGTAGACAGAAACTCAAACAATGTGTCAATTTGATCCTTGTAGTTTACACAATATGTTAATTTAGTCCCTATTGTTTTAATTTGCTCGATTTTGACAGAGATCAAATTGGCATATCGTGTAAACTATAATAACCAAATTGACACATCGTTTGAGTTTTCGTTAGGGGTGTAACTTAGACGGGCTCAACCCGAGCAACCCGAGCCCAGTCCTAGGGCTTGGACAAAATATTTTCAAATTCAGTACGGGTTTGGGTAAAAATTCAGAAGCCTGAATTAAATTTGAACGGGCTTGGATAAAGACGTCAAACAACCTGAGTAACTGAAGCCCAAATTATCTATATATAGATATATAAAAATATTAAATATACATATAAATTATTAGCCATTACATGATATTAAAGTAATTATATTATTAAATCATATTGAATATATATTATATATACAAATAATATAAAATCTTACTTTTTTTCTTTTTATTTTCACTCATAAATTGTAAGGACTACTATAGTGGCATATCTCTTACATTATATAAATTATTTGTTTTGATGGTATTAATGATTTTTTATAAAAAAAAAAAAAAATGTAAATAGAGTCAAATTTTAAATGTAAATAGCTGCACAAAAAAAAAAAAAATCACTTACAATTCGGGCAACTCGGGCAATTCGAGTTTAACTCGGGTTGGGCTTGGACAGACAATCTCGGATTACAATTCAGGTTTGGGCAGGTCTTGGTACAACTTGGGCTGAGCTTGGACAACCTCTCAACCCAACCGAACCCGCCCGAGTTGCACCCCTAGTTTTCGTCCACCAAACCTAACGATGGTTATTTATTGGACCAATATAACACAATCCATTAAATTAAGGGTCAAAATCGAGCAAATTAAAATAACATGGACCAAATTGACACATCACATAAATTACATGAACTATTTGCATAATTTACCCATATATATACATATATATAAAGAAAATATTACATATGAATAATTTTTTTTTTTTATTATTATGAGTCTTATTAAGGTCTATTCTTGGGGATTTGATCAAAACCTCCCTCGTAATAAAATTTTAATATATTAAGGATAAGTACAAAAAGTTTCTTTGAAAAGTCCAACAAATATTACTATTATCAAAATATTAAATTTTAAAATAATATAACTTTTGATATACATGTCGGTTTTTAATAAAATTAATATTTTTAGAATTCTCTTATCAGAATCTATCAAATAAGATCTATGTTGACTATGAAATTCTTTTTTTTTTTTTTTAAAATTATTACCGTTAAAATTGATGTGAATAGTAACAGTAACATGCTACTCTATTTGATAGTAATATGTTATTTTGTTTGACAGTAACATGTTACTCTAATTCATAGTAACATGTTACTCTGATAATATTGTACAAGAAAAAAAATATATTTTATTTTGTTCTTACTCAATTATATATTTTCTCCTTAGGAGGTTTCTGGAAAAAAAAAATAAAATTAGGCTATATTTTTTACCAAATAATAATCCAATTGAAGAGTTTTGACTAAATTCTCCTATAAGTAAAAAGAATGCTTAAAGTAATTATATTATTTTTATTGCACTCTTTTTATATATAGTGGATAATATTTTTAAATTTCTTATCACATTCCTTAAAAATACAGGACAACGCATTTTAAGCGGATTAAGGAAAAAATATAGGACAAATTATACTTTTCACCCAACTTATTCATTCAAAGTCTATTTTGATCTCTTATATTTTAATTTCCACTTAAATTTTAAATGATGATGTGACAAGAAATATTGAAACATAAGCTTCATTTGACATTGATTACGGTAGTCAACTTTTTTGTGCTAGGACTTTTTTAACCTCGTTTGGTTTTCATTTTTAGATTTTTTTGACTTTTGTGAGAGAAAAAGTATAATAATTATGATTTGGATGTGATATTTTGTCTTATTGACTTATATAGCTTATTTTGTCTTTTTATATTTTTTTAGTCCCAAAATGTTTACTAATAAACGAGGATTGAGGGACCAAAGTAAATAAGGCAATGGATATAAAAAATGTACCAAACACTTACATGGGTGTGGTGTGAAACTTACACCCATGTGAGTGTTCAATAAATCTTTTAATAAAATATGTAAAATCTCTAACATTATTCAAGTAAATTTGAAGGGTGAGAAAATCTAATTTTCACTAACTTTGAAGTACGGAGGAAAATTGAAAAATTAGAGTATTAGAAGTGATATGATGGTGACTAAGCAAATTAGTCGAGATTAGCATGCATAAAATGTTTGACACCAAAGATTTTTGTCTGTTCAAAAAAGAAAGAGTAAATTATAAATGCACTCTTTGAGATTTGATTAAAATATAAATCTTCTCTAATGGTTTTAGAAATTACATTTCACCTTCTGAGGTTTTTAATTTTTTAATAAATTGTCATTTTTATTAATAAATCAAGTCAATTAACAGTTTTTAATGATGTTAGAAATATGTTTCAATTAATAATTTAAGTAATTTTATTATTGTATAGAAAAGTAATTATGAATTTTATTTTTTTAGTTAATTCTATTAAAGAAAAAATTCTAACAAAGGAATATTTATAATTTTTCAAATCATGGAAGGCAATCTGTACTTTAAGCAAATCTGTATTTATAATTTTACCTAAAAAGAAAATGTTTTTTTTTTATGTTTGTTTCTTGGTAAACGAGACCAAGAAAATACATTTTGCTCCTTATGTACCCTATTAGAGGAGCATAATAAAATTAATATATAAAAAGCATATAAATATTGGATACATATTATACACCAGCATCCACAATTACAACCATGTAATCCAAAATTAAGGAGAATGAAAAGACTCTATTCTAAGTTCACACACACCACTGGCCGCCATTGGCACATAACTTCAAGCAGTGAGTTGCTAGCACATACAACATGACCTGATTAAGCTTAATTCGCCGACGATGGGTAGGGATTGGATTAAGATTTAATTGGGCAGTGAGCAAATTTTGATTAAGCTTAATTGGCCGACAATGAGTAGGGATTGGATTAAGATTTAATTTGGCAGTGAATAAATTTGGATTAGACTTAATTGGCAGCAATAATTATCTCAATTAATTTAATTAATTAATTTATTTTAAATTAAAGCTTAAGATAGCCATTCTTGATCATCCACTCAAAGCTCAAGTGAGAGAAGGGGCACTTGAGAGTCCAGTAAGCCCAGCCGAATGTGGCTTTACCATAGACTTGGAGTTGGGCCTTGCCGAATTTTTTGTAGTCCTCTATTGTCTTCTTGCTTAAATTTGGATGAGCTAGATTGGCTGTTCCCCACTCAGTTGCCCATTCCCCTGCCCAAAAAATAACATACAAAAATAAAAAAATAAAAATAAAATACAAATAACAAAAATGCTAATAAGTTTATATATACGATGACAATATTCTTTTTTAAAATTTTTTATTAAAAAAATGCTAAAAACACATCAACTTTTGTAAAAAAAAATAATCAAATGTAGTATTAGCAACATTGCATTCATTTTGATAGTATCCACACTCCACCAGAATGAGTACATTTACCAGCATATGACATTTTGTGTAAAAGTGAATTTTAAAATAATCATTTAATGAGGTCTGCTATGTAAAATTGGAAGAATTTAGTAGTTCTTTGCACGTCTTTAATATATTCATGCAGCACATAATTACTACATGTAAAATCCATCCTATTCAAAAAATAATAATAATAATAAATATTTTTAGAGGATTTGGATTCTATAAAAAAAAAAAAAATGAAAAAAAAGAGGGTCCACTCCAATTTTTTGTTAGAAAACCTTTAATTTTTTTCTTTTTAATATATGATGTCTTTTACATGTTGTTTACTATACGAATTCACTTAAAAGGTCAGGAAAAAAGAAAAAAAAAAAGGTGAAATTCAATGGATAATTAGAATACAATAAAGGGCATAGAAATTACAATGCAGTAGAGATTTATTTTTAAGTTTGGTCCAAATCACAACCAAGATACATCTCAACTACACAATATGTTTTTTTTTTTTGGGTACCATTTTCATGATCTAAATCTGTACACCTAGCAATTTTTGTATCATATATATTTTTTTAGGGGTGAAGAGAGCAAATTCGAACCATGATGAGTATCATTTTTTCTTAATTAATTGGGGTACATACCAATGAAAATTTGAGGATTGTTTGGTTTAATAAGTCGATTCAACTCAACCGAAGTGTTGGTGTAGACGAAGTCGATGTTCTGCTGGTGATTCATTTTCTTAAAGACAGGCATGAAGATTTGGTAGTAGTGCACATCAATTGCCGATCCTTTCAACTCCCTGGCTAGAGGGAACAGTTCTGTAGGATCAACAGGTTTCATTCCATATTGCATTCGGCTCGCCATGATCACGTAAGCCGTGGACGAGTGCTTTCTCACAGCATTGTAACCAGCACGGTAGTACTTCTTCAGCTTCTCTAGCGTAACATACGGCGCACACGGCTCGTTCAACAGCTCCACAGCGTAAAGGCTCGGGTGCTTAGCATATCTAATAAAAGTAATACATAATTTTTATACAGAAGGTAAGGGTAGACTAATATGTTAATAATGGCATTTTTGTAATTATGAATTATGATGAATTTTACCTGGCAGTTAGAAAGTCTATAACATCTACTGTCTCTTGTATGTTTTGGTCAGTCTGTCCCCATTCCACAAACCCATCTCTGGAAGAGCTAACTGCACTGTTAGTTTGAGAACCCGGTGCAGCGTGTAGGTCGATTATAACCTTCATGCCATATTTTCTGGAACCAAATTAACCAAAGGTCCTCATTCAAGATACGGCCATGTAGCTAAGAATGTATTGGAACAGAGGGACTGGAAATTTTCAGGACAGAACATCACAATTTTATAGTAATTCAATTGGCATTCTTAGTTGGGTGAAGGCATCCAGTTGAACTATTGAGTACTAAAAATGAAACAGAGATTATATTTTGAGGATTGACAGTGAATTTAACCCTAAAGTAAAAAATTCATACCGTGCCCACGAGAAGGCATTGTCCAAGGCTTTTAAGGATCCTCCAACGTATGGCACTGGGGGTATTGGACCGAAAGCTATCCACCACCCCACTGGAATTCTCACAGTGTTGATTCCATTGCTTGACATGAACTTGAAATCGTCTTCTGTTATGAAAGTGTTCCAGTGCTCCTGCAATGCATAACATCATCATCAGAACCTTGTAAAATTTTAATTTAGAAATGAGAATTTATAGTGAAAGCTTAATGATCAAATTGTGTTGATTTTTTCAAGATGTTTTTATCTTACCCTCATAACTTTTGGTGCTAATTTGCCATAACCATTGGTCACTTGAAACTCGCCATCGAATTGCCTCCCAATTTTCATCTCAAAAACAGATGGATCATCATCTCTCCATCCGCCATCCCCTTTGGAATCAGCTGTCACATGCCCCTCTTTGTTTACCTGCAAGTTCATAATATAGTATGTGAATGCTAAATAAAGTTTTAAAGTTAAAAAAAGGGGGGGAGCAAATTAACCTGTAAGAAAAAACCGTTAGGTGCTTTTATTCGAATACGGGTTGAACGATGATTATACTTCAAAATCTGAAACGTTTCTGATCTACCAGGTTCTTTTGAAACAGGTACAATGTAGGATCCCTTTTTGGAACTTTGCAATCCCATGAATTTCTTGTTACGGAGTCTAAAGTGAAAATTGGACTCGTTAATCCTCCACAACTGCACAAAACATTAAATGGAGTTCTTTTTTTTAATTTTAAATGTTATTCTTGGTCCAATATAAATCTTAGTTGTGCAATGCCTCAGATGAATGAAACACAAAAAATGATTAATATTTGATATAAACATATATAATATCATTATGAATTACTGATTTAATTAAACTTTGTAGGATAAAAGAAATGAAAATCAAACCTACAAGTCCCTTTCTTTTCTTTAATTTACCCAAATAAAGGTCTTTTCTTATTTAAATACCATATTTGGCTCCCTTCAACAAAAAAAGAATACCATTTTTTCTGAGTAATTTGTAAGAATGTGAATGCAGATTAATGGGTCAATATTGAAATTAAGCACCAATCTAGTCTAATTATATATAATAAGGAGGTAATTAACTTACTGTAAATATTAGTTTTTTTTTTTATTTTTTAACTTACTCTAAATATTAGTTTGGTTGAGCTTTTTTGGTTAGTGAGTGCTAGTCTTCCTCCATTTGTCCCTGGGCAAAGAAATTTCCCAGCCTTTACCGATTTTAGCCGCAGATATGTTCCATCCTAACAAAAATATATGATCAATGAGGGCAATAAAAAATATATGTATACAAGTATTTAAAATTTTGTTAACCAGCGACTTAAAGGCATTGCCTAACTAAGTATAAAATAGTTTTTACATTTTTTATGGCATGTTATGGCATGCACTCTATAAAAATGTACAACTATTTAAAATTTATCAACAAGTGTATTTTTTTTTTCTTCAATTTTTTTAAATGTAAATTTACACAACAAACATGTGCATATCATTTACTGTGTTAATCAACATAGAAAAGTGAAAAAAATTATCAAATTCATCTAGTAATATATCTCTTATGTGTGGATTCATACAGGATATGAAATGTTCTGTCACTTTATTTCAATACATTTTAAGTCATATATAATTATGCCATGAAAATTTTATATTTTGAGATTCTCACATTACGCTAAGAAATGCATTAAGACAGAGATAATTTGGGACACAAGATCTGTGGCCCCATATAGGAGGTAAACAATAATAAAAATTAAAAAATCATGTGATTATAACTTCTACAGATATAGATATACAAACCAATAAGTCCTTGTTTGGGATGCCATGAATAAGAGATGGTTTAATCCATCCTTCTACAAGGAGCCAGCCTCCAAGGTTAACACCTCGGACACGAAAATGGGGATCGGCCTTCCCGCAGGCAACATATACCAAACAAGAAGCAAAAATGCTAATTAATAGCTTCCTTGTTGACCATATTATTGTCATTTTTAATGGAGTAACCACTCCTAGCTCTTTGTTAATGGAGTGGCAAAAACTAATACATATGTATATGTGTGTTATTAATGCTATATTAATGCTATAAAAACCACTCCTAGCTCTTTGCCAATTTGTGTTATTAATTGTGCTATAGAAACGCCAATTTTGTATGCTCTTATTATAATAATAATTATTACTATTTAACATTCATGGTAAACTGCTATTATATGTACACACACATATGTATGTGTGTGTACATATATGTCTTTATAGGATGTGATGCTTTAATTGAGAAGTGTTGTAACGTTCTTGATATCAGTTCATTAAAGAGATGATGATCGTTTGTATTTGTTTTAATTAATTGTGAGAGGAAGATGCTTTGTTTTGCTGCCTATTTTAGGAGTAGCCAAACAAGGAATAGTATTGAATTTTTGCCAATTTGTGTTATTAATTGTGCTGTAGAAGCGCCAATTTTGTATGCTCTTATTATAATAATAATTATTACTATTTAACATTCATGGTAAACTGCTATTATATGTACACACATATGTATGTGTGTGTACATATTTGTCTTTATAGGATGTGATGCTTTAATTGAGAAGTGTTGTAACGTTCTTGATATCAGTTCATTAAAGATATGAGGATCGTTTGTATTTGTTTTAATTAATTGTGAGAGGAAGATGCTTTGTTTTGCTGCCTATTTTAGGAGTAGCCAAACAATGAATAGTATTGAATTTTTGCCAATTTGTGTTATTAATTGTGCTATAGAAACGCCAATTTTGTATGCTCTTATTATAATAATAATTATTACTATTTAACATTCATGGTAAACTGCTATTATATGTACACACACATATGTATGTGTGTGTACATATATGTCTTTATAGGATGTGATGCTTTAATTGAGAAGTGTTGTAACGTTCTTGATATCAATTCATTAAAGATATGAGGATCGTTTGTATTTGTTTTAATTAATTGTGAGAGGAAGATGCTTTGTTTTGCTGCCTATTTTAGGAGTAGCCAAACAAGGAATAGTATTGAATTTTTGCCAATTTGTGTTATTAATTGTGCTGTAGAAATGCCAATTTTGTATGCTCTTATTATAATAATAATTATTACTATTTAACATTCATGGTAAACTGCTATTATATGTACACACACATATGTATGTGTGTGTACATATATGTCTTTATAGGATGTGATGCTTTAATTGAGAAGTGTTGTAACATTCTTGATATCAATTCATTAAAGATATGAGGATCGTTTGTATTTGTTTTAATTAATTGTGAGAGGAAGATGCTTTGTTTTGCTGCCTATTTTAGGAGTAGCCAAACAAGGAATAGTATTGAATTTTTGCCAATTTGTGTTATTAATTGTGCTATAGAAACGCCAATTTTGTATGCTCTTATTATAATAATAATTATTACTATTTAACATTCATGGTAAACTGCTATTATATGTACACACATATGTATGTGTGTGTACATATGTCTTTATAGGATGTGATGCTTTAATTGAGAAGTGTTGTAACGTTCTTGATATCAGTTCATTAAAAATATGAGGATCGTTTGTATTTGTTTTAATTAACTGTGAGAGGAAGATGCTTTGTTTTGTTGCCTATTTTAGGAGTAGCCAAACAAGGAATAGTATCGAATTTTTGCCAATTTGTGTTATTAATTGTGCTATAGAAACGCCAATTTTGTATGCTCTTATTATAATAATAATTATTACTATTTAACATTCATGGTAAACTGCTGTTATTTGTTACTAATTGTTAGGATTCAATTTTGCTTTCACTGAAAAAACAAAATAAAATAAAAGCATCCAGTGTGTTTTTTTTTTTTTTTATCAGAAAGAAATTTCATTACTGAAGCCAAACGACATTTACACAGGAATCCATCCAACATATAAGCTTACACCAAGCAAAAAAAAAATCAGATCAAACTAGCACACATGTAGAAAAACTATAAAAATCTCAAACGCACAACAAGTGCTCGCACTCATACTGCAAAGCAGAAGTCAAAAAATCAACTGTTGAGCGTGTCTAAGATAGGTCATAGATTACAACCACAGAGTGGGTAAGTCACCTAATAGCACCAATGGATTCTAAACAAACACTCCCAAACCAAAAAAACAAAGAAAAACTGGAGAAAACAACCTCATACCTGGAGGCAACCAGATCTGATTTGTGAACAATGAAGGCAAACAGAACCAAAGCAGATCTAGCTGAGGGAAAGTGATGACAGTGACATCAAGCAACAAAGAAGAAGGCCAAGGCAGATCCAGCACCGATGGGAGGATGAGCAACCCAGCAAGCTTCCACCAAGGGGAAAGAAACTCCTCACAAAGAGGGAGAGGTTGGGAAGAGAGATCTCCCAAGGTTTATTGAGCAGAAAACAAGAAGGAAAAGAAAAGAGGGGAGAGAGGAGAGGGGTGGCCAGACCCCCTCCCAAACGGCAGCACCCTAAGGAAGAGGCTAGAGAGAGAGTTTGGTTTTAGTTTTTTGAAAATTGAGTTTTTTAATTTTCATATTTTTTTGTTTTTAGTGAATATTTTTAAAATTTTAAGCATTTTTTTTTTTACTTTTTTAGATGCACCTTACTTAGATGTATCTAAAAAGTAAAATATTTGTGAAAAAATTAATAAATACACAAAAATATGAAAAATATATTGAATTTTCATACTTTTTTTTTTTGTTATTTATAGTGAATTTTTAAAAGATTTTTTACGAAAATTATACTTTTTAAGTGTATTTATATTAGGTGTGTCTAAAAATTAAAAAAAAAATTACTTAAAATATTTAAAAAATTCAATAAAAACAAAAAAAAATACAAAAAATAATAAAGTAGAATTTTCTGAAAAGTGTTTTAAAAACCCAAACCAAGTAAAGTAGATACCACATTTAACTCTAACAAAAGGCAAATAACCAATGGGCCAAGCCCACCATGAAAAAGTCAAATTCACCCAAATTACAATCATTTCCCCCACGAAAAAATTTAAAGCTTGATATAACCATTGTTGATCATCCATTTCAGACTCCAGTGATTGTTCACATCCTTCAGGGTCCAATAAGCCCACCCAAACGAAGCCCTCCCATATACTTCCAACTGGGCCTTACCAAACCTTTGGTAATCCTCTTTTGCTGCCCCACTTACTTTCCACTCAGCAACCCATTCCCGTGCAAATTCAAATCACATAAATATGAAAAAAATGGAAACAAAAAGCAAAACAGATTATTTTGGCACTTCGGGATTGTATACCTATAAAAGTGAGAGGTCCATTCGATGTAGTAACTTGATTCAACTGTGCTAATCGGTTGTTGTAGATAAGATCGATGTTTTGTTGAACACTCATGTTGTTAAAGCTATTGGAGAAGAGATTGTAGTAATGGATATCAATGACCGAGCCCTCTAAGTTGCTGGCAAGAGGAAAAAGTTCTTGTGGATCAATTGCTCCTAGACGGTTTGACATGATCACATAAGCCGTGGAGGAGTACTTTCAAACAATGTTGTAACAAGCACTATAGTACTTGTTCAGGCTATCGAGAGATGCTCCAGGTGAGAGAGGCTCATTCATTAGCTCAACCGCATAAGCATACCTACATGTGTGCAAAACAAAAAATTATACCAATTGTCACCATATTGTCCTATGAAAGTCAGATATGGTCCAAAGTGCATTATAATTAAGAATGGTTGTACCTGGAGGTCAGAAAATCTATAACATTAACTGTTTCTTGTATGTTTTGATCCGATAGTCCCCATTCTTGAGACCCATCTCTAGAAGAGCTATGCTCATAGCCATTTTGAGAACAAGGTGCATCGTGTAAACCAATAATGACATTAATTTCATATTTTCTACAAACAGAAGACCTCTATGAATCAAATATCACCTGATATATATATATATATATATATTAAGGTGTCGATTTGTCCATGGTAGCCTATCATGCTTAGAAATATGCCTAATTTAATTTTACAATGTCTAGTGCAGAAACAAATAATTTTTTGGACAAGTCAGTATTGAAACACTCAAAATTGATGCTCAGCTAAGCCCATTGTGTTTCAAAATTCTCACCACGATTGCGAGTGCGTTGGGTATAGGGCAACATGAATTTTTATACAAAGATTCATTTGTTGTGATTTGCAGTTTTTTAGTTTTAGATCAATTGGGGGTTAAGAGACATACTATGCCCAAATGAAAGCATTATCCAAGGCTTGCAAGGATCCCCCAACGTAAGGCTGTGGAGGGGTTGGATCACTGGCTATGCACCATCCTACAAGAATTCTTATTGCCTTTATTCCGTTGCTTGATATGAAATTGAAGTCATCTTCAACTATGAATGTATTACAATGCTCCTGAGATGTACACAACCCATCAAATTTTCTTGACATATAATTATGATCGTAATTATATACATCCCTCTAATCAGTTTTTTTTTTTTTTTCTTTAAATACATCTCCTTCAAGTAATAAACCACTTTTTAGCGACATGTTTACCCTGCCTCAATAACAAACTAATTATTTAATTAAATGAATAAGGGGTTACTTACTGTCATAACTTGTGGTGCATTCATTACGCCATAACCATTCGTCAATTGAAATTCACCATGTAGTCCCCCAGTATTTGTAATGATGAAAACAGATTGATCGTCATTTCCCCAACTACCATCTCCTTTTGAATCAGCTGTCACAAGATTCTCTGTCTTTACCTACAAATTCTTATTGAGAAAGTCAATAAGTAGCAATTTTTGAAGTAGATAATGAGATTTATGTGGCTATGTGTTTAAAATGCCATTGTAGTCCTTTGTACGGGTGAACAGCAGATATACTGATCTGATCCGATCCGCCGTATTTTGGACGGATGTGTGATGACGAGCAGACGGTTGCGGATTGATTTTTTCCAATCCACCTAGTTTTGGACGGATGATAAATTTGAGGTTCCTTTAGCCGCTATTGAACCGCCAAACTGCGAGCATTCCTAGTAATTTATATGACTTTGTGTTTTCAATTTGTTTAGATATTCTATTTGTGTTTTCAATTGAAAAAGAGTTTAAATATTCTGTTGCATATATTGTGTTGAAAAAAAGTTTTACACTTGAATATATTTGTTGAATTGAAAAAAATAAATGTTTTGTTTATCTATATTTTTTGGTTTTAAATCTAACTCTAAAAATAATAAATAAAAAAGATGATATATACTGGTTGGTTTTTGTTTTCAAAAACAGATATAGATGTAACAATACAAAGGCATACAATCTCTACTATTGCTCTGTTTATGATTTTGGTAGTTTGAATTGTTTTTATATTTTAAGAACCACAGATTGTAATACTTTATGTAGATGAGGCATGTTGTGATTGTAGTATTCTAAAGTTTCAAACTTTCTTTCTTTGGATGATACATACAGTTATTATAATATTTTTTTAAGTCATTGACTGTAATACTTTTTTTTTTTTTTAAGAATAAGTTGAATTATGTTGAAAATTTATAAAATTTTAAACCGTCAAACTGATTTGCATCCATCCGCTAATTCGCTCAATCCACATCCGCCGGATTGGCAGACAGATGCGGATTGATTTTCTCAAATCTGTCAATCTGGCGGACGGATGGCGGATTGAAGGTTCTATGGTCACAACCAACCCACACCCACCCCTAGTCCTTTGTGATTTATCAATGTTAAAACCATGTCATTATTCTTACATTTTTAACATTTTTTCCCCTCTCCTGAACTCTTAGACAGACTCGCAATTTTTTTGAACTCATCACAATCCATTGCCCTCCCTATTTTATGAAGTTTGACCTTCAAGGTATGTTTAGATAATTTATGAATAAAAAAATAAAATAAAGTGCAAAAAACTTTTTTTCCATTTTTGATTGGGTTAGGATAACGAAAAGGAGGCTGGGGTTGTTTGGGCCTGTAGACCCGTCACATGTCCTGTTTCGATAATTCGAACCGTTGATTTTATTGAGCACTTCGTATATTTCATTTACAAAAAAAAATTAGGTTAATCCGATAACTGTAACTTGTTCACTTTATCGTATTTTTCACTAAAAAATGGACAATAATTGTGTTTTTAAAAAATAAACTGTACATTTTTTTAATGACAAAAATAATAAATTGAACAAGTTGCAGTTATTAGATCAATCTAATTTTTTTGTAAATGAAATACACAAGGTACCCAACAACATGAACGGTTCAAATCATTGAAACGGGGTCTGTGTGTAGGCCCACAAACCCACAGACCCAAACATCCCCCTCCAATTTAAATTTTGAATTTGAGAGAATGCTTCTCTTAATGAAAATAATAGTGTGTGTATATATATATATATATTTATATTTATCAAAACGATTCCTTCTTTTTCAACGATTCTATTAACGTGCGTTCTTAAAAACATGTTAAAAAAATTAGTGGTATTATATCTATCAATTGGCATATTAATTAGTGTACTAACATTGTTTGAACATTGCTACTTTAAAACTATGGACACACCCATTATAAAAATTATAAAGATTTAAAACTTCTAAAATTATGTCATATCATCCGTTAATACATTAATTAGTATACCAATTGGAACATATAACATTATTTTTAAAAAAAATTAAAATATTTATACATTTTATATAAAAATATATATAATAAAAATTTTATGAATATTTTATGTTTATTAACATGTACAAAACGCTCCCACATAACTTTTAGTTATGTTCTCTATACTTAAAAAAAAAAAAAAAAAAAAAAAAAAAAAAAAAAAAAAAAAAAAAACTTTTAGTTATAAAATTTTGTTGTCACGTTAGTTTGGTAAGATTTTTGGTATTACTTTTGAAAAGAGTAATGTTAGGGATTCTAAATATTTTATGAATATTTCTATCAAATATCTCACATAGGTATAGGAGTTAAATGAGATCCACATAGTATGGCTCTCACACCCATATAAGATATTTGATAAAAATATTAATAAAATATTTAGGTCTCTAACATTTTCTTTTTAGAAAAGCTATTGTGTGTGTCAATTTCCGACCACACTGTCAATCAAGCACTCAGCTGAAGAACACTGGCAGAATAGATGGCGCTTGGTTGTCCTGCAACAGAAAGAAGAGATTCCGGTGGTGGTTCGTCCACCCGGGGGCACTCCAACGATCAAGTCAGTTATCTCTCAAAGATAATCAATAGAGCTTAACTCACTGTTCAGAATGTAAATTGTGTACCTTAGACCCATGGGGGTGCCTCTCTTTTATAGCCAACACAAACTCAGTCCCAATAGAAGCCTAGCTTCAATGGACTTCAGCTCAGTGCTTATCTTGGACTCTCCAATAGATAAAGATAAACTCCCTAAGAGCTTTATCCTTATGCAGGCTGAAGTCCTTCCTCATTCTAGGACTCTTGTCCCTTATCCGCTTATCCCAGATTCCGATATCTTCGGAGATAACCTCGGCCTAGCCTGAGGTCACCTCGGCGTTACGACCAGGACACGTGGCACCCCGGCTGACACGTCGGTGTCACCTTGGCCACGTGTCGGTACTCAGAAAATATATCCCCATAACTGCCCCCTAGGTTCTATTACCTCGGCATCCTGAGGCGATGGAACCTATATCGTGAATGTCGGCGACCATGCTGCATCATTAATTACCGAGGTCATAATACGTCGGCTTCTCACATCCAGATCCTGTAGTCTGTCCCATCAAGGCTTCAAAATTTTTAACCAAATTTATTCGAGTTCATTTAGCCGAGATTTTCATATCAGCCGATGTCATTGCTTCATTAAATCAAGAACTCCAAGAGTTTTATCACGCGTATGAGCTGTCACGCAAAATAGATCATCCGTTTCTGCCACGCGTTTGTTCCCTACTGGACCGTACTCGATACGCGCCTGTAAGTCGTCTCGCGCCTGTGTGCGCCGTCTGATCAATACGTCGTTCTAGGCTTATTGATGGTGTTTGCTGCCATTCTCCGCATTTTGATCAAAATCAATTTCTCTCTCCCCGTCTCTTCACTTTTGCATCCTTATTCTCAAGTTCTCAACTTTCTCTCTCTCCAAAATACGCCATTGTTTCCAGATTTTCAAGCTCTGTAACAGCTTTCATTCCTCTCCTCTGGTGAAGCTTTCGCCGTCCTTTTCTGATTGTTACCGTCTCCTGACTCCGGCGTCTTCAACACCGGCTTCACTTCTCTGGTAAGCTTCTGTTCCCTCCTGGTTTCCAGTTTTTGAGAAGGCTTTACCTTATTACTTGTTGCCATTGTTGTTCTGCTCAAGTTCTTGATTTATAAATCACGTATCTGAGCACATTTATTTTACGATTTTGCTTTTGCCCAATTTGTGTCTTGAATACACACATTGCCCACAAATTTGTTCACTCTTGCCACTGTTCTTGGCCTCACACTTCATCACAGTGTTCTTGATAGTTCATCACTGTTCTTAATTCTGAAACACGTTCTTTGTTTTCTGTTTTCTGTGTCTTTTCTAGATTCGTGCCTCCAATCTTTGTTTCCATAGATCTAGGTTTGGGATTTGTTTATAGAACCAACAAATTCTAAGAAGAACTGAAACAATCCTCACAAATTCTTACCCTAGCTCACGTTTAGGTTTTTGCCGAGGTCCTTATAAC
Source organism: Camellia japonica (assembly GCA_030407325.1). Classification (NCBI taxonomy): domain Eukaryota; kingdom Viridiplantae; phylum Streptophyta; class Magnoliopsida; order Ericales; family Theaceae; genus Camellia; species Camellia japonica. The sequence goes on from JAPPVO010000024.1 coordinate 80,009,088, forward strand.
CTTTACAAAACACCTTCTTTCTGAAATCCAACTCCTCCAATTTAAGCCGACGTTATGGGTATGTGGAAGCATAGGGTAGACACCCCGACCAAATTAGAACACTTTAAGCGGGAGTTTGACATTCCGGCCGACGTTCATCTGAGGTTGGCTGGGGAGGAGGACTCCATCATGCCGACAACTGATTCTATGCCCTTCCCTATTGTAGCTTTTATCGAGTGCGGACTTCGGCTCCCACTCAATATCCTTTTCCGTGAGATAATCCATTACTATAAGTTGAACCCAATGCAGCTTGCCATCAATTCCTACCGAGTCATAAATGGTATAATTGCCTTAGCCAAACAAGAAAATGCTAGGGTTACTTTAACCGACATCCAATACTGCTACACCATGTGTGGCCTTAAAAATGAGAAATGCTATATTTACTACCTCAAGCCGAGGTCCACAGAGTACAAAATTGTTGTTGACCTCCCAGACTCCAAGAAGGGAGCCGGGGATGATTACTTCATTATCTCGGGGAACTGGGAGTTCGCTCGAGATGAGGACCTCCACCTCTACCCTCTTCCTCGAACAGTTTTTGTAGAGGGTAATGGTAAAAGCCCAGTGTTTATACTTACTTGTTTTTAAAGCCTTCAATACTTCGTTTGTTTCTAATGTATGTTTTTCTTGCAGCTCTTCCCCAACCAGAAAAAGGCTTCTGCAAATCCTTTTTCCCCAGCAAGGGTTTGAAGAAGTTATTGGATTTGCCAGTCCATAAGCGCAGAGCCCCTTTGGTACTCAATTTCATCACAACCTACAAATCAGTACTCCCTGACGTCCCAAAGAGGAAGAAAAGCCAATCTCCCCCTTCTGCCGCAACTCCTCAAGCTGCCAGATCAAGGATCGACCTCTGATCCAGCAGAGCAGCCGTCAACCTCGGCTCCATATCTGATCCCACCATCTCAACGCCAACGCCGACGACGAACTGTTTTTGCTGCCGAGATGGGCCGCCAGAAAGCTGTCGCTAAAGATCTCTTGGCCAACATTCCATCCACCGTAGACGCCCAACCAGCGTAGTCCCAGCCTCCACCAAAGTCAAAGCCAAAAAGAATAAAGAAGGCTCAGCCAAAGGCAACGGTGACTTAGATTGATATCGAGGACACCTTGCCAATTTCAAAATTGGCTGAGAATGAGAAGACCCATTCTGTTGCCGAGAAGAGGCCTGCCAAGGCCCAACCATCCGAGTCTACCAGATCAAAGAGGCCGAGGTCATCCTTTGCAACCACCTCGGGGTCTCTAAAGCATGATTCCCTCTGGGCCCCCCAAATCACATTGGAGGACAGGCCGGTTAGAGCTGGTGATAGTGCCGATGACGTTAACGTCGGCGTTGCCCTTAGCACAACTTTGCTCCTTCTTGGAGATCTCAACCGAAACGCCGAGATGAGCGAGTATGAAAACTTTGCTCTGATGCTCCAGCGTTCTGTTCAAGTAAGTCTTCACACTTGGTATCTTTCTTTCTTCTTTTTTATACTTAGAAAATTTTCTAATAACTTCTGCTCTGTCCATTTTTCTTCAGGCAATCCAGCACACCCACTCCTTCTCAATGCAATCTTTTGAGACAAGGAAGGCGTTGGCCAAGACTAGGGAGGTTACTAGTCTGCAGAAGACCAATAAAAACTTGCAATAAAAAATGAAGACTTTGGCTGATCAGGCCGAGGCTGCTGTCAAAGCCAAAGACGTGGCCGAGGAAGATGCAGATGCTGCTGATGCCATAAATAAGGTTCTTGAGGCCCAGAAAAAGAGGCCGAAGAAAAGACGGCCAAGGCCCAAAAAGAGCTGTAGGATGCCTTGGCCACCAAAGACGCTGAGCTCAAGGCCGCCGATGAGAAGGGATATAATGAGGGGGTGGCCGATGTCACGGTGGATTACGAGAAACAGGTGAAGCAGGCATGCAACAAGGGTTTCACTCTTGGTTGGATGACTTTACTAAAAAAGCTTGAAATCCCCGAGGACTCCCCCCTCAGGAACACCGATGTCCTTGCACTGCCATCCTCCCAACTCCAAGCCAATCCGACGACGATTCTGAGTCTGAGGAGGAAGCTTTGGTGAGGAAGTCAAAGGAAGCTGCTGGGGCCAAGTCCCCAACTTCAAATGAGCAAGTTCTGGACTTGACTCAAGATGAGGAGAGTGAAGAGGTTCCCAAAGATGCTACTCCTAATAAGGCAATATCGGACGCGCCTATTGCCGATAAGAGCCTCAACCAAACCCTCTAAGAAATAGATGTCGAGCTTGCAACTGAAAAGGGGGCCGACATGTCTTCTCAGCAGTCTTCCGAGCTCCAGACCCAACCTGCTAGTGGCGCTGAAGAATCTTAGTTTGATGCTCTTTTTCTTTTTTCTGTACCTTGTACTTTTTCTTTCTCTAGAACAATGTAAGCAGTTCTTGTGGCCGATGTGCCTTCTCTTGAATATAAATACAACTTTCTCTTCTGAATGTTTGTATCTTTGTCCTCCTTTTACTGTTTTGTATGACTCTCATACTTAGAGTATTTCTGCATATCTTTAAAGTACACCTTAACTGTGTAATCTTCTCGGGGTGAAATACCTCGGTTATACCCACCAACTATTTACGTCGGCAAGTACGTAAGTACTCATTTTAATACAACCTTGGCCTTTACTTGTAAATTTTTTCACAAATTTCAACAAGTGTTTGACATGATCTCGGTTTAACTTCAACTTGTAAATTTTTCACAAATTTCAACAAGTGTTAAACATGATCTCAGTTTAACTTCAACTTGTAAATTTTTCACAAATTTCAACAAGTGTTAAACATGATCTCGGTCTAACTTTAACTTGTAAATTTTTCTCAAATTTTAACAAGTGTTAAACATAATCTCGGTCTAACTTCAACTTGTAAATTTTTCACAAATTTCAACAAGTGTTAAACATGATCTCGGTCTAACTTCAACTTGTAAATTTTTCACAAATTTCAACAAGTGTTAGACTGATTTTAGCTTGTATATTCTACCTTGCCAGGAACCATTTTCCAACTTTTTGCCCCCTAATGTGAACTTAAGTTCCACTTGGGTTCTCATTATGCATGTATTCTAGAAACATCATCAACTATTTTATCAGTCACAAGTGTAAAAAATCAAGCTTTATTTATTACTTCGGCTAATAACAAAGAACAAGAAAATTTAATGATAAAAGAAGTTAAGATTGCAAGTATTCCAGGGCCTTGGCAACTCTTTGCCCTTATTATCTTCAAGCCGATATGCCCCATTGCCCAGTACCGAGATGATTCTATAGGGTCCCTCCCAATTTGGGCCAAGCTTGCCCTCTCTGGGATCCTTCTTGTTGCCGACGACTTTTCTCAAGATGAGGTCACTGATTTGAAACTCCCTTGGGTTGACCTTCTTATTGTAAGTCCTGGCAAGCTGCTGCTGGTATGCCGCCAGCTGAATTGCAGCTCTCTCCCTTCTTTCTTCTAGCAGATCCAGATCTCGGGCTAATAATACATCATTAGTTCCGTTCTCTACTCCCTGGGTTCTGATCCCTGTGATGTCGACTTCAAGAGGAATGACTGCTTCTATGCCATAGGCCATGGCAAATGGGGATTCCCCAGTTGATCTTCTCGGCGTAGTTCGATATGCCCAGAGTACACTTGGTAGTTCATCTACCCACTTCCCCTTTGCTGCTTGTAGCCTATTCTTAATCCCATCCAAGATGACTTTGTTGGATGCTTCTGCTTGTCCATTGCTTTGAGGAAAGCTTGGGGTCGAAAAATAATTATTGATCTTGAATTTTGCACAGAAGCTCTTGATTAGCTTACTGTCAAATTGTGTTCCATTGTCGGTAACTATTGCTTTTGGAATCCCAAATCTGGTGATGATGTTTTTCCATATGAAGTTCTTCACGTCCAAGTCTCGGATCTTGGCAAGGGGTTCAGCTTATATCCATTTGGTGAAGTAATCTGTTGCTACCAGCAGGTACTTCCTTTGCCCAGTTGCTTGGGGTAGTTTTCCAACAAGATCCATGCCCCATTGGGCAAACGGCCAAGGACTGGATACTGGGTTTAGGTCTGCTGTTGGTTGGTGTATCAGTGGTGCAAACCTTTGGCACTTTTCACACTTCTTGACATAGGCTTCTGCATCTTTCTACATGTAGGGCCACCAATACCCTTGGGTAATGGCCCTGTGGGCAAGTGATCTGCCCCCTGCGTGGCTTCCATATATTCCTTCATGTATTTCGTATAGAAAATCTTCAACTTGTAAAGGATGTACGCACCTCAAAAGGGATCCAGTGAAGGATCTTCTGTAGAGATGTCCCTCTGCTGTCAGACTGAATCTTGCCGACTTCAGTTTGATCTTGTGTGCCTCTTTGTGATCATCTGGCAGTTTTCCTTCTTTCAGGAATGCTATTATTGTGTCCATCCAGCTTGGTCCTATGTCCACACACATTGCTTCACGCTCTGTGGTCAGTGGTTCAATGCTCGGGCGCGACAAGTAGTCGACCATTATCGTCCTTGCCTTTCCAGGTTGTATTGCACTTTCCATGTTGGCTAGGGCATCAGCATGGCTGTTATCATCTCGGCTAACCTACTGTAGTCGGCAATTCTGAAACAAGGCCACCAATCTGCTGACCTCCTTTACATAGGCCAACATCCTTTCGTCTCGGGCTGTGAACTCACCTGTTGTCTGGTTGACTATAAGCTGTGAGTCACAGAAGACTACCACCTCGTCTGCTTCTACTGCTACTGCCAGTTTCAGTCCTGCAATCAGTGCTTCATACTCTGCCTCATTGTTTGAAGCCTTGAATCCCAAACGAATGGATTGTTCTAGTATCTGTCCATCTGGAGATACCAGTACTACTTCTGCCCCCGCTCCTTGTCGGTTTGAACTCCCATCAACAAGCAATCGAAAGGAGTTACCGATGTAAATGTTGCAGGGTCTGAGTTTTTCTTCTTTCCTTTGTTCCGTTGCCCTTGGTTTGGCTCCTCTTTGCTCGCTTGGACATCGTTCACCTCGGCTCGACGGAGCCCGATGTACAATGGATTCTGGCGTGAATTCGACCACGAAGTCGGCCAAGAATTGGCTTTTGATTGCTGTTCTGGGTCTGTATTCCAGGTCATACTGGCCCAAGGCCACTGCCCATCTGGCTATTCTGCTTGTCAGATCTCCCTGCTGCAACAGGGACTTCAAAGGATGTTCAGTTAACACCACAATTTTGTGGGCTTGAAAGTAATGGTTCAGCTTTTTTGAAGCCATTACTAAGGCCATCGTTAACTTCTCCAAGGGTAAATACCTGGTTTCTGCATCAGTCAGGGTTTTGCTTACATAATAAACAGCCCTTTGTTCCCCTTTTTCTTCTCGGATTACCATTGTGCTTACCGCATGTTCGAAAACTGCTAAGTACAGGAACAGCTCCTCCCCAGGTTCTGGATTTGAGAGAACTGAAGCCGTGGTCAAATACCTCTTCAAGTTGGCCAAGGCAGCTTCGTACTCCTTGGTCCATAAGAAGTCTGTGGCTTTCTTTACTAAGTTGAAGAAATGTTTGCACTTGTTTGAGTTTCTGCTTATGAACCTATTCAGGGTTGCAGCCCTTCCAGTTAGCATCTGCACCTGTTTTGCCGACGTCGAGCTCTTCAACTCTAGGATGGCCTTGATCTGATCTGGGCTGGCCTCAATGCCCCTTCTGGTTACCAGGTATCCCAAGAACTTACCAGATCCAACCCCAAATGCACACTTTGATACATTGAGTCAGAGCCGATATGTTTTAAGGATCTCAAAGACTGCTTTTAGGTCGACCAGATGACCTGCAGGTTCCTTGGTCTTCACGACCATGTCATCGATGTAAACTTCCACTGTTCGGCCAATCAGGTGTCTGAACATCTTGGTTACCAATCTTTGGTAAGTTGCTCATGCGTTTTTCAACCCAAAAGACATCACTCTGTAGCAATACAGCCCTTTTGGGGTGATAAACGCAGTCTTCTCTTCATCTGGGGGTACATGGCTATCTGATGGTACCCCCCTGCAGGCATCCAGGAAGCTCATCCTTCCATGCCCTGAAGTAGCATCCACCAGTTGGTCGATCTTGGGTAAAGGAAAACTATCTTTGGGACAGGCCCTGTTTAGGCTGGTAAAGTCCACGCAGACCCTCCATTTACCATTCTTTTTCTTTACCACCACTATATTTGATAGCCATGTCGGGTAATCTACCTCTCGAATGGCTTTGGCTTCCAGAAGCCTGTCTACTTTCTCTTCCACTGCTTCAACATGCATCAATGTCGGTCTTCTCGCTCGTTGGATTATAGGTTTGGCCAGCCTGTCTACGTTCAGTTTGTGGCAAGTGACCTCGGGGTCAACGCTAGGCATTTCGTAAGGCGCCCAGGCAAACACCTCAATGTTTTCTCTCAAGAAAGCCTCCAACTCTTTTTCCTCTTCTTCGACTAAGCCCGAGCGAGAAGGAAGAAGCGTTCTTCATCCCTTGCTGGACGAGGAATTTTCTTCAGTGCTTCTTCACTCTTCTCGGCTGCTCTTTGCCGACATCATCTAGGACATCCACATCCTCGTCTTCAATCTCTGCCCTCTCTGGTTCTCGTATGCTGCAGGTGGATTTCATTACTGCCATGGAGCAGTTTTTTGCCTGCAGCTGATCTTATCTGACCTCCTCTATCCCATGCTCTGTTGGGAACCGCAATAGTTGATGCAATGTTGAGGGAACAGCCCTCATTGCATGCAACCATGGCCTTCCCAAGATAGCATTGTAAGGGGAGGGTGTGTCGATTATGGTGAACTTTGTCTTTATCTTCTTGGTGCCAGCCTGTACATCCAAGCTTACTGCTCTCAGTGGCCATGTTGGCATTCCATTGAACCCGACCATTGGGCCATTGGATTGCTCCATATCGTCTGGGTGAAGGCCAAGCTCCTTGTAACACCTGACATACATGATGTCACAAGAGCTGCCTTGGTCAATTAGGATGCGCTTCACTGGGCACCCCCAACCTGGAGGGATACTACCAAGGCATCGTTATGTGGATGTTGTACCATCTCAAGGTCAGCTTCAGTAAAGGACACTACTGGTCCCTGGCACTCCTCGGCCCGATGTCGTTTCTCCCCGACCTGGTACACGTGCTGCAAGTGCTTTACCTTCTGGGTTTCCCCTCGTATTTCGTTTTCATTAACCCTCGAGTGAATTACATTAATTACCTGAGGTCCGCCTGCCTGCGGTTGCTGTGCTGGGGGAGGTGGAGTTGCTGGTGCCTGAGGCAGTTTTGTCTGCTCTTCCCTTGTCTTGGCCTCATCTACAAGGTCCCTTAAATGGCCTTGTCTTACAAGGTCTTCCAAGTGTGCTTTCAGGGCTCTGCAACCTTGAGTCAGATGCCCATCCTCATTGTGGTAGGCACAGTGCTTACCCAGGTTTCTTCCCATAAATTCTCCTCGTACCCTTGCTGGTGCTCTGAAATAGGGCTGGGTTCGGATTTTATCTAGGACTTTGTGAATTGGAATTCGGAATACAGTTGTGACTGCCTGTACAGCCCTCAGTCCTATCTCTTGCTTGTTGGATCCATTGTTACTTTTGCCTCGCTTCAGCGAGCCGTTTCCTTTTTCTTGCTTTGTCTCCTTAGTCCCTGATGTGTCTTCCTTGGCTCTGGCATATTTCTCAATTTTGGCCATGAGCTCTTCCATGCTTTTTGGCAATGTCTTTGCCGAAGACTTTCGTAGTGGATAGTCATCTTTTAGGCTGTTCTTGAAAGATACGACTGCCACCTCTTGGTTGCACTCGGGTATTCGGTTGAACACCTCATAGGACCTTTTAGCTTAGGCCCTAAGGCCTTCATCCTTACTGATTCTCAGAGCCATCAAGGCATCTACCCTTAATGGCTGTAGTTTGTTTGTTACGAACCTAGCCACGAACATCTCGATCAGGCCTTCCCAGGTTTTCACACTTCCTTTTGGCAATTTGTGAAACCAATCTGATATAATCTCCCCAAAGGATGAGGGGAACACCTTGCAGAGCAACGGCTCGTTCCCAGTGTACAGTGCCATCGAGTTCAAGTATAGTCCGACGTGAAAGTTGGGGTCCGACTTTCCATCGTATATCTGGAACCTCGGCATACTGAATCTTTTTGGGGCCTCAAATTTGTCCAACTCCGCCGAGAATGGTGTTCTCAGTTTAACAGGGGAAGTTACCTCAGCATCTTGTTGCTTCCTCATGAGGTAATCTCTCAAGTCCTCTTTGGTCCGCCCAGGAGCTCGGCTATCTCCTAACTTCAGTCTTTTCGGTGCACTACTCTCAGCTTTGTTGTGAGCCCTTTTCGACCTTTCTCCATTAGTTGTGTCGAAGCATAGCTCCTGCCTTTGAACATGCCGATGTTCTTTGGGGTTTGCTTCCTTGGTGCGATGTGTCCTTCGAGATTCTTCCCTCCTCGACTCTCCTCGCCCGACCTCCCTTGAAGGCCGGTGAGAGTGTTTTTTGCTCCTAGTGTGCTGGGGGGCTACAGGGATTGTTTTCTGCCCTCCCTTCCGGGCATTGGCCGCTGGAATCAGTGTGTCCTGCAGCGGGAACGGTGGCTGCATGACGTTGTTTTGCATCATGAAATTGACGACCGATTGCAGGTCTACCAATTTGTTCGCCATCTCTTTCACCTCTTCGTCCCTTCGTAGGCATCTGTTTTTCAATACCTGGAGGTTATCCTCGTTATAGTACCCGCTTTGGTCCATTTTCTTTGGTATGTCGCCTTCCTGGCCGACGTCCTTCCCTCCGTGATTCTGGTCTTCGTTGTAATTGTCCTCTTCGACGTCGACGTCAACGTCAACAGGTCTCCCACTCCCAATAGGAGTGTTATCCCCAATCTTCTCTTTATGTCCGTCGTTGGCCATCTATTCTTCTTTCTTTCCCACAGACGGCGCCAAATTATGTGTGTCAATTTCTGACCACACTGCCAACTCAGTATTCAACTGGAGAGTACTGGCAGAATAGATGACGCATGCGTGACCTACAACAGAAAAAAGAGATTCCGACAGTGGTTCGTCCACCCGGGGGCACTCCGACGATCAAGTCAGTTATCTCTCAAAGATAGATCAAGTGCTTAATTCACTGTTCAGAATATAAATTCCGTACCTTAGACCCATAGAGGTGCCTTTCTTTTATAGCCAACACAATCCTAGTCCCAATAGAAGCCTAGCTTCAATGGACTTCTGCCCAGTGCTTAGCTTGGACTCTTCAATAGATAAAGATAAACTCCCTAAGAGCTTTATCCTTATCCAGGCTGAAGTCCTTCCTCATTCTAGGACTCTTGTCCCTTATCCACTTATTCCGGAATTCGATATCTTCGGAGATAACCTCGGCCTAGCCGAGATCACCTCGGCGTTACGACCAGGTGTGGCACCCCGGCTGATACGTCGACGTTACCTTGGCCACGTGTTGGTACTCAGAAAATATATCCCCACAGTAGGGATGAAGTAGATTGATGACTTTAAACAAATGAATATCTGGAAGGATTATTTAGTGAGAAGGGCAGAGCAAACTATTCTTTCCCTTCTTCTCCCTATGATCGTCTTCATAAGACTCCTATGCCGAGAATGCTTGATCACTTTCATTCTCCTCAAGTTTCAATTTGTCTTGTTTCAACTCCTAGTCCACAAATGATGGGGTTCAGATGGTAGTGACTTTTCTGTTTCAAAATCTTCCATTTGATTCTTCTCAAAAAATAACACCTCCTTTGTCTAAGAAGCATGGATATAAACAAAGGACATGTAAATGACATGATATAGAGATTATGATGACAGAGTAATTGTTAAACAAACAACACATTGACATAATGCAGCGCAATATTAAATAAATAATTTGTTATACAGCATTGTTGTGGCTACTCTCATGCTCCCAGTTATTAAAAGTTATTTGGTTTACGCTTTTACTAATTTGTCTAACTATGGCTTCGTTTGGGATGTGACTTGACTTTTTGACCTTTTGACTATTTTAGCTTGGGGCTAAAAAGTCTCATTTAGAATGAACTTTTTTAATTTTTTTTGACTTTTTTGAGGAAAAAAATGTAATGATTATGGTTTAGATGTGACATTTTGTCTTATTGACATTTTAGTCTATTTTGTTTTTGTTTTATTTTTACTATTTTAGTCAAAAAGTCTTACACTTTTCTTCTCAAACGAGGGCTATAATTGGTTGGAACTAAAAATAATGTTGGACACCTTAATTACTGATCCCTGATTTTCTAGAAATACCAAAAACTAAAAGATTCCACATGGCAACTCCATCATTACCATCCCTTCCCTCCCTCACTCACCAGGCTCCCTAAAATAATAAATAAATAAATAAAATGAAAAAGAAAAAAAAGCCCTAAACATCCAACCTCACATCCTCCCTCAATATATACCCCCTCACTACAAGAATCGGCACTTTTAGCGACTACTTTCCGTGATCAATATAAAAGTTGGTAGCTAAAAGTTACCTTTTGGCGACCAAATATTAATTAGTCGCGAATGATCATTATTTTTGGCTCCCAAATATGAGTTGGTCGCAGAAGGTCATATTTTGGCGACCAAAAAATGAGTTGGTCACAGAAAGTAATATGGTTTTGGCGACTAACTACAAATTTAGTCGCGGAAGGTCACATTTTGGCGACCAAAAAATAAGTTAGTCGCGGAAGATCAAAAATAAGTTGGTTGTGGAAAAAAACTTATTTTTAGCGACAAAAAATATTTTAGTCACCGTATATTGAGTTTTGGCTACTAAAACAATGTAGTCGCCGAATGGAAAATAAAAAATTATTTTTTATCTTTTGGCGACCAAAATTTTGGTGGCCAAAAAACTTATTTTTAGCGACTAAAAATATTTTAGTCGCCGAATGGAAAATAAAAAATTATTTTTTATCTTTGGCGACCAAAATTTTGATCGCGAAAAACTTATTTTCAGCGACTAAAAATATTGTAGTCTCCGTATATTGAGTTTCAGCTACTACAACTATTTAGTCGCCGAATGGAAAATAAAAAATTATTTTTTATCTTTGGCGACCAAAATTTTGGTCGCCAAAAATTTATTTTCAGCAACCAAAAAAAATTAATCGTCGTATATTTATTTTTTCCGACCAAAAAAAAGCTAGTTGCCAAATTAATACTTTTGGCGACTAATATTTTAGTCGCTATTTATTAAGCTTTGGCTACAACAAAATTTTAGTCACCAATTATTAACATTTGCCAACCAAAAATCACTTTTGTCGCCAAAGGTGTGAAAATTTTAGAGGGAAACCAATTGTCCCCGCCTATTCTCTGTTTAAACAAATCAGATTATTCTCTCTCTCACACAGATTCTCCTTCACCCCTACCTCACTCTCTCTCTTCTCTCTCTCTCTCTCTCTCTCTCTCTCTCTCCTAAACACCCACCGCACCAGCTGGGCTCATCCTCCTTCTCCTCCACTGGTGCCTCCGCCGGATCCGAAAGATCGTCGAGATCTGAATTAGATTTGAGTCCTCGTCTCGATTCCTGATCTGTCTCAACCTTCTCTTTACCACACCCCTCAAAACAAGTTTGGTTGTGAAATATTTATTTTTAGCGACTAAAAAATATTTTAGTCGCTGTATAGATAGTTTTGGCAACTAAAATTATTTAGTTGCCGAATCAAAAACAAAAGTTTACTTTTTATCTTTGGTCGCCAAAAATTTATTTTCAGCTACTAAAATATGTTTTAGTTGCTGTACAATTAGTTTTGGCTACCAAAATTATTTAGTCGCTGAATAAAAAATAAAAAATTACATTTTATCTTTGGCAACCAAAAATTTGGTCTCCAAAAATTTATTTTTAGCAACTAAAATATGTTTTGGTCGCTCTACATTTAGTTTTGGCTGCTAAAATTATTTAGTTGTCGAATGAAAAACAAAAATTTAAATTTTATATTTGGCAACCAAAAGTTTGATGGCAAAAAAATTATTTTCACCGACTAAAAAATATTTTTATCACCAAAAAATTAAAATATTTTGAGGAAGTCATTTCAAATAATTTATAAAATTAATTAACGACCAAATTTATTTTTAGTCGCCAAAATATGAGAGAGAAATAACACCCGCCTGTTCTCTGTTTAAACAAAAACAGATTGTTCACTCTCTCACACAGATTCTCCTTCACAACCAAACCTCATCTCTCTTTAAACCCATTCCTCTCCCTCTTTAAAATACGCAGAACAGAACCACCGCCTCCTTTTCCCTCCGGCGACGCGCCTCCTCCTCACCTACTTTGCCACTAGAACCACCGTCTCTCCCTACATCTTCTATTTCATCTCTCTCTCTCTCTCTCTCTCTCTCTCTCTCTCTCTCTTTCTCACACACACCGCGCGCGCGCGCGCGCACACACACACACACAGTTCTAATCGTAAAACCCTAGCCGATGCTGCGAGATACGGCGGCGTCAGCCATGTTCCGGTGTAGGTCTAACAAACCGTAGGCCGAGATCTGAGTCAATCCACACAGATCTGTGAGTGATCCACACAGATTGCAAATCCATACCCCATCTCTGTTAAGCTAATTACCCTTTCCATGGAAGTAGTAGTAGTAGAGTCTTCTTCTTCATCTCCCCTCTCTGCATCGGACAAAATTCATCAACTACCTGGCCAACCCCAAGTCAGTTACCAGCAATTTTCTGGGTATGTTGACCGTTCATGCCAAGAAACAGAAAGCTCTGTTCTTGAAGCTGAATCAAATCTGGCTTCCAAGCCTCTTGTTATCTGGTTAAATTGAGGTACTCCAACTTCTCACTTCCCATTACACACCCACATTTTGGGTATTTAGTTTTAAATTTTAATTTTTAAAATTTTGATTTTTATTTTGGTGGTAGGGCCTGGTTGTTCTTCATTGGGATTGGGGATGGGGGCATTCTCTGAAAATGGACCGTTTAGGTCTAGTGGGAAGGCACTGGTCAGGAATGAATATAGCTGGAACAGAGGTACTATACTATACTGTACTTCATATATACCCTTACAAGTTATATAGATGATTTGGCTTCTAAGAATTGATTTCATGTGATTATGTGCTTATTGATCCACAAAAACAAATATGTTGTATTTGGAGACACCAATTGGAGTTGGGTTCTCTTACTCATCTGATTCTTCCTCCTATGCGGCTGTAAATGACAAGATCACAGGCATGTCTCTCCAATTTTACCCACATTTTCCCAACTTTCTTCAATTTTCTTGAAATTGTTTTCTAAAAACATTTATCTTTTTTCTATGCTCAAAATACAGTCAACTTGTTCTGCTTCTTTTACAATTTTCATTGTTTAGTAGTAAGAATCCTATAATGGTTTAGTACTGAATACTATGTAAACTTTTCACTTTTTTGTCATTTTTATGTTTACTGTTTTTGTTTTCTTTTGGGGGGTTGAAAAAAGTCCCACTTTATACACTGCCTTGGAATTTTAGAACTTTAAATCTAATTGTCTGAATTTTTTTGTATTATAGCCGGGACAATCTAATTTTCTTGCACAAATGGTTTGTCAAATTCCCACAATATAGAAACACAAGTTGTTCATTACAGGAGACAGCTATGCTGGTAATTTCTTTTCACTCAAAACAATTTAGTTTTTCCAACTGCAAAACGATTAAGATTAAGGGTTGAGGACTGATTAAGAGCTGACGATTGCGGCTGTGATGATGTTGAACATGTTATGCATTTTTTCTGTGTAAAATTTGACATTGTTGGTCTCACTCTGTTTTTGTTTGATTGTCAATTTGTCTTCTAGGGTTTGTGTTCATTTTTTTTAATCAGTTGATTTTGATTGTGGAACTTTATAATTTATATGTATGGTGGTTGAGTAGACCTTTTTTTAGATTCTGAATTTAGCTTTGGTTGTTCAATTCTGTGAGATATAGGGTGTGATCCTACTTTAAATTCTTAGTTCCTTTCTTTGAATTAGGTGTTTGGAAGTAGTTTCTTTGTTTACCTTTAACACACTTACACTGGCATAACTGCATATTTTGGTGGCTAAGATTGATACAACTGCAATCATTGCTAGAATTGTAAAGCTCACACCATCTATTACTTGCTTTCTCCCCCTCCTTTTCTTTTGTGTTTTTGAATATCTTTTTGTCACCTTTGATCACTTTATTAGTGGTAATTATTTTTTCCCCTGACTATGAATCTAGGTTTGGCATATATTTAGCTTCTACTTATTGTTTTGTTCAAGATTCACTGTTTTACTCTTACTGATTTTTTGGCATTGTTGGAAATGTGAAAGGATGCAGTGAGAACTAAGACATACCAAAATGTATTTATAAAAATAATTTCTTGCTCAAGGACATAATAGTCCTTGAAGTGGGTGCTGGGACTGGAATTTTGTCACTCTTTTGTGCAAAAGCAGGGGCAAAACATGGCACAAGAGATTGTTAAAGTAACGGCTTTTCAGATGGTGATGTCACTAGGAACAATGAATTTCATAATTTTTTTCAACTTTTGCTTCTACTTCTTAACTGATTTGGCCTTTTTATGTTTTCTCATTTTAATTACTATAGTTATCACCTATGTTACATGGACTCGGGTACTGGTGTCAGGTGCGGGTATGTATCTAGAGGTCGGACTCATCAAACTATAAATTTAAGGATGTGTGGACTCGGCAAAAAAAATGTCATATTTTTATATTTTTAATAAAGTATGTGAGATAAAATGGTGCTATATGTAACTTACAGTGTCAAAAAGACATTTATAGCAATTATACAACAATATACACATATAATAATAGTGTTATATACAATTATATAAGAAGTGTCCATTGAAAAGTAGTCGACACATATCCCATACCCTTGTCCAAGTGTCGGCTGTCCGACACGGGTATTTCATTTATTTTGAAGAGTCCGTGTAACATAGGTTATCACAGTTTTGAATGGAAAAGATGAGGAAATTGAGCTTCCAGTTGCTCAAGTGGATATCATTATTTCAGAGTGGATGGGATATTTTTTGTTGTTTGAGAATATGTTAAATACAGTCCTCTATGCTCGTGATAAGTGGCTTGTATGTTACACTGCCCCTTTTTCTTTCTCAATAACCACTTTGATGCTATTGCTAATCTGGATGTATTAGTGCAATGTTTGGTGGTGGAGTTAGTTTGTTTTTCTATTTTTTTTTTGGTTTTGTTTTGTGTTTTTATTTTTATTTTTTATTTCATCATGGAAGATGTTATTAGAGTTTAATTGGTCTCATCAGCTTGAATTTATTATAATTCGTTAGTCTTTATATTTTGAAAGTTCAACTCTTTGACTGGATCAGACGCCTTTTCTGGGATTTTCAGTGCTTTTGTTTAGAAATTTTATGGTGGTGGAAGCAAATTGATTAATTTAATTTTTATTGGATTTATATGCTCATAAAAGTTTCTGTTTGCTTATAATCTGCTTTCTGGTTAAAGTCATTATATTCTAAGAGGTCTATCTTGAGTTGGGTTGTAATTTTTTCAAGTTACAATTTGATTCGTTTGTTTAGGAATTTTGTCTTGTTGGAGTTAAGTCTTAAATAGATTCTACATCAAGTGGGAAAATTTATTTTTTACTCTTTTTGTTCTTCTTTAGGGTTTTCTAGCATCTTCATAATGGATATTGGATGTGAAATGAGATTTACGCAAGTCCTCAATTGTTTTGGCCAATAGTAGTAGAGTTCAATGTCAGTTTTGTCTTGGTTAATGACCGACTGTGGAACAATGGAATTGGTTTGATTTGAGTGTGGTTTTTGGATGAACCGTTGTTGAGCATGGCATTTTTTCTCTTCCTTTTCGATTTCATTTGGTATTAGAATGGAGAGGTTAATCAGAAATTATGCTGTGACATTGTGGCAAAGTAAGCCCTTCCATCCATTGAAATTCAGGACAAAAAATTAAAAATTTGTCTGCATGCTTTTCTCATGGTTTTACAAATTTACTAAAGCAAATAATAATAGGGTGTCTATGTTGAAACAGTTCATTTGATTGTCAATTGAATACTGATAGAGAAACATCAGGTTTTGATGAGATTCTATGATTGTTATTTTACTGTATTCTTGTAGGGGAAAAGTGGCAGAAGGTATTGATTTTGATAGACATTATGGCAGACTTGTTATCATGTTTGGGGTCCCTTTTCAGTATACATTAAGCAGGTGATTTGCTACGACTGTTTTGCAGCCTTGGTACGTGAAAATATCAGCGGCTGTGTCCAAATATGTTTATGAAGTTCATTGCCTAGGCCTGTTGATCCTTTAAGCTTTATTTTCTTGATTGTTGCAGAATATTGATTGCACGTTTGGAGTATTAGAGGGAGACTTTCCAGATAAAGGAGGCGATTTTCTGACTTTTGACACTCTGGTATTTGTATTGCATGTTTGGCTGTGTGATATGTGATTATTGTTTTTTTTTTTTTTTTCTTTTGAAAAAATTAACTATGAGCTTCAATAATGGGACTACATTTATTCAGAGACAAGTTGCTCAATGTGTGGGGCGAGTTATCCGTTCAAAGGTAGATTATGGGATGATGATTTTTGCTGACAAAAGGTATTCTTTTTATGGAATTATTAATACTGGTCCTACTTCATGTATTCAGTCCTGGGGTTTTACCTATCAGTCAAAGATATTCTGTACCTCAGAAGTGTAACTAAATAATCAAAAGTTCATGACAATCAGATCCACGTTTGGCATTTGATTGCTAAAAGTAGATTCTGCACTTTTTGTTAATTTAGATTGGTCTGCTTATTAGCTTCATCTATCGATAAATAATTCTAAAGTACTAAATTTAGATAGCTTGCCAAGCTAAATGGAAGTTGTGAAATTATGTTGACTGAACAGTCTACCAGTGTCATTGTTGGCCATCCAGTCTGTGGGGAACCAACAAAAATGTTGGGAGGATATTATTAAGGAACATTTGATGGAAGAAACCTTAGTGCCAAATGCATGCAAGCTGTAATTTGCTATTCGTAAGTCTATTGCTATTTGCTAGTATGTAAGGTACTATCTACCAAAAAATTAAGGCATCAAGTTTGTAAAGCATGTTAACTAGATTTTGTTTCATCGTGGCAATGCCTGGAGGATTCACAGTTAACCATTTGTTTGGCAAAATTAACTTGTCATTTTTGGGGAATTTTATTCCTTCTACGTTCTAATGACCATCTCTAATTTGTTCAGGTACAGCCGTCATGACAAACATTCTAAATTGCCTGGATGGATACTGTCACATTTACGTGATGCTCACCTAAACTTGAGTACTGATATGGCTATGCATATAGCACGAGAGGTGTGTGCTTATTACTACGCAGTTCTTATATTTTTCACAGGGAATGCTTGTAGGTCTATGTCAGTATACATGAGGAACAGTTCTAAATAACAAGGAAATGTGATTAGGATCCCCTTGCAACTGATTCCTCTGTGGAATAATTTTAAATGCAGAAATAACGACTGTTATGAAAGCTAAAATTGAGGCCAGATGGGGTAACAGGACCAGTTTTGTATTTTGAAAAAGGACCAATTTAGGTGTTAGATTTCACTTTTTTCCTTTATTACATCTAAACTAGAACTTCAAATATTAGTTATTCTGAAATTCAGTGTTGGAAGCTTAAGATGGCTTTGACTGAGTGCAAACTGACAATTTTAAATTCAGAAGTGTTGAACTTGAGTGTATTATTATTGTTTTATTCTTCCATATGTGCAGTTTCTACAAAAGATGGCACAACCATATGATAAGAGTGGCGGTAGTGGTAAGAAAACCCTATTGTCACAAGAAGACTTGGAGAAGATGGGCAATGGCGGTCTTGGGGAGATGTTGTTTTAAAAGAATTATTCTGTCTTTGAGCAATATTTATATGATGGCTATAGCCGGTGGTTGGCCTTGCAGTTCTCATGTCAACAAAGAGGTCGTGGTCAGCTAAGCAGCAGAAACTCTTTTTTGTTCTCAAGAATGCAAGGAGCAGTTTTTTGCTAAAGAGGGAAAATATCCCTTTTAAATATTAGGGTAGACTAGTAGTTATATTTTTGGATACACTAGTAGTTATATTTTTGGATGGGTGTGTATGGAAAATATTTGGTAGACTACTAGTTACATTTTTGGGTTTATACACATGGATAAAAATTTAAAACATAATAACAAGTACTTGTTATGTTTTAAATTTTTATGCTAGATGAATATGTAGTTTGGAATTACTTGTGGATGAAAACTTATAATAGTTGCTGACTTTAATTAAACAGGTTCAGAAATGGTTGATATATGTATTTTGTTAAATGTTCATGATTCAATTTATTTGTTGGTTTGAATGATTTTTGCAAATTACAGATTATATTGAATAAATTGGATGGATTATTATAAATTACAGGTTTATTTTGATGAATGTTGGCGACCAAATTTTGGTTTTGTTTTTGTAGTTTTGCCGACTAAATAAAGTAGCCGATGTATCACCAAGCACATTTGGCGACTAAATAATTAGTCGTTAAAATTATTAATTTTGGCAATCAAAGAATTTGGTCGCGAATAGGTCTATTGCCGACTAAAGTTTTAGTTGCGTAAACATTTCTTTTGGCGACAAACATGTTTGGTCGTGGAATATGACAATTGGTGACCAAACAATTTGGTCGTGGAATGTGACAATTGGAGACTAATTATTTTGGTCGTGGAATGTCACAATTGGGGACCAAAATTTTTTTGTTGTGGAATGTCACAATTGGCGACTAAATTTTTTTATCGTTGAATGTGATAATTAGTGACCAAACTTTTTGGTCATGGAATGTGATAATTGGCAACTAAGATATTTAGTCAGGAAAATATCACTTTTCGCGACCAAAGTGTTTTAGCGACAAAATGAATTAGTCGCAGTAATAATATATTTAGCGACTAAAAATTTAGTCGATAAATCCAACTTTTCCCAACCAACTAAAATTTTGGTCGCGAATTACTTTTGTCGACCCTCAATTGGCGACCAAAGTAGCGATCAAAAAAATTAGTCGCGGATAATTTTTGCCGACTAAAAATGGACTTTTAGCGACCAATTTTTGGTCGGCAAAAGTGTTATTTCTTGTAGTGCTTGGGCTATTTTTGAATGAAAATAATCTTGAGGAAGTATGTGATCCTATCCCCATTTACCCATGGAAATCTCACATCTCTGGAAGAATGTTAGCCATTTAACAGTAAAAAAAATAATAATTAAGCCCTATAATACCTAACGAGAACAGAAGCTTGAATAGCATTGACACGGAAATTTCGTTACTAGTAATCATAATCTAACCATTCAAACATAGCCTTGCTTTCTCCACAATCATCCTTGTTTTTTTTCAATTTAACCAATTCTCTCAAATCTTTACTGCCAAATACCTCAGTTTTTTATTTATGCATTCTCTTAATGTCTTCCCCCAAAGACTGACCGACTCTAAATCTTACAACGTGTATAAGACTAATCATTTTTCTCTCTAGTAGGTGTTGCTATGAATTGTTTAAGTAGATGATCCATGGTTCAATTAAACAAATTAGCATAAACCCATAAGAAGATTAAGAATTTAAAAAATAATAAATAAATAACAAACAAACAAATATATTTTTACTGTCAAAGGTTAATGTGTTATGCTTCTGCTAACTTCGCCAGAGGATCACAAGGATTAGGCCATTGTTTTTGTTGGCCACATATATATATATATATATATATACTAGTTAAAGTTTCTAAAAAACACTTATTTGAATTTTTTATAACCAGATTTAGCCTAGTGGTTGTGTAGAACCATGTCTAGGGTATGGTTCATGTTAGCTCCAACCCACATAGAGGAGTTAATGAAAGTTGGCTCCAAGTCAAGAAGTAGGATGGAAGATGGCAGGTGGAAGACCAGCTTCATAACTCTTTTCCCTTGACTTTGTTTCCTTCTCCCCGTGTATATATAGAGGCTGAAAGGAAGAGAAGAAAAATAAGACAAGGCAACACAGAGTGTATGTATAATTTAAGTGAGTGAGAGTGCTATAGAGAGAGAGTGAGGTGTGAGTGTTGTAAACTCTCTCCGGGATAATTCTATAGTGGATATCTCTCCTCGCGGACGTAGACTATTGCCGAACCGCGTAAATCTCTTGTGTCTCTTTTCTTTGTGTGTGTGATTGATTTTTGGGTGTGTCTAATCCTAACAAGTGGTATCAAAGCTCACGTTGAGCAATGAGGTAAAACAGAGGCTCAGATACTTTGTTTTTCCGAAACTGTCAAAAATCAAGTTGCCCGAAATTCACTTTTGAGCATACTGGGATGAAGATCTCGATGAGAGGAGTCCAAACCCAAAAAGAAAGACACGGGAGGTCATCAGTCCCATGCTCTTGTTACAGAAGATAAAGGTAGAGATAGAAGTAGAGGAAGAAGCAAGAGTAGAGGCAAATGGAACAATAGGAGTAAATCTAGAGACAGTAAAAGTCAAGGTAACTCTAGCTTCACTTCCTTTCACTATGGCCAGGAGGGTCACATAAAGAGGAACTGTCGAAGCTGGAAAGATAAAGGCCAAAGCAGAAAGTCAAAAGGAGAAGAGAACACGATAGCCACAACAACTGATGAAATACTTCTTGCAGTTAGTGAAGAGAATGATTGCCTTCACGTGACTAACCACAGCTGTACAGAATGAATGGTAGACACAACTGCATCCTACCACGCCACCTTGCACAAAGAACTCTTTAGCTCGTACAACGCTAGAGATTTTGGCACTATTCGAATAGGGAATTCTAGTTATTCGAAGATTGTGGGTATTTGAGACATTATCATTCAGACTAATGTCGGACACAAGTTGGTTCTCAAAGATGTGAGGCATGTTCTAGATTTGTGCCTCAATCTTATCTCCGAAAGTGCCCTGGACCAACAAGGCTATACAAGTACATTTGGAAATGGCCGTTGGAAGCTGGCAGGAGGAACTTTGACAATTGCCAAAGGAGAGATGTCTTCAACACTGTACAAGACTTAAACGAAGATCTGTCTAGGAAGTCTTAATGCAGCAGAAGATAAGGAGTCACTGAACTTATGGCACAAATGACTGGCTCACATGAGTGAGAAAGGATTGCATCTGTTGGCAAAGCAATCCAGAATATCCTTATCCAAAGGGAGTGCCCTGAAGCCGTGTGATCATTGCCTTTATGGCAAGCAACATAGAGTATCATTCAGTTCAACGAACAAGAAGAAAACAAATGTGCTCAGTATGGTATACTCAGATGTTGTTGGCTCAATCGAAGTGGAGTCACTTGGTGGCCGCAAGTATTTTCTGACTTTCATTGATGATACATCAAGGAAGTTGTGGGTGTATTTCCTAAAGATGAAGGATAAGGTATTCCAGCACTTTTAGGAGTTCCATGCAATGGTGGAAAGAGAGATCGAGAAGAAGTTGAAGTGTCTTCGCACAGACAATGATGGCGAGCACACTTCTAATGCTTTTGAAGCATATTATGCCAGCAGAGGTATTTGGCATGAGACAACAGTTCCCAGTACCCCACAACACAATTGTGTAGCAGAGAGGATGAACCGCACTATTGTTGAAAAAGTCAGATGCATGCTTAGAATGGCAAAGTTGCCAAAGTCATTCTGGGCTAAAGCCGCCCGTACAGCCTATTATCTCATCCACAGGTCGCTTTCAGTCTCATTGAATTTTGCTATACCTGAGGAAATCTGGTCCAAAAGAAAGTTATCATATTCTCACTTAAGAGTCTTCGAGTATAAGGCATTCGTACATATCTCCAAGGAAAATAGACAGAAGCTTGATGACAAATCCACTCCATGTATATTTGTGGGCTATTCAGATGCAACATATGGGTACAAATTGTGGGACCTAGTGAACATGAAGATGTTTAGGAGCAGAGATGTTGTGTTCCAAGAAAACCAGACAGTAGCGGATTTTGAGAAGTCTACAAAGTCTATAGATGTCATCTCTCCAGACTTCTTACCATCTCTCGAGCCATCACAAAATGCTAGATGTGATGATGTGCAACAAGAAGTGCCTGAATTGCAGGATCCTATGCCAGAAATTGAGGATCAGGGGAAAATAGATGAAGAACTAGATGAAGAGGGTGTTGAGCAGGGGGAGCAACCCCCTCAACTCGAGACAACTGGGCGTCAGTTGCAAAGATCTAGAAGAGTTTTCGTGCCATCAACCAAATATCCCGCTTCTCAGTATATTCTAATTCCTGACAAGGGAGAGCCCGAGAGTTTTTTGGAAGCAAAGAGTCATACAGAGAAAGACTGTTGGATGCAAGCCATGAAGGAGGAGATGAGTTCTTTGCAGAAGAACCACACTTATGAGCTTGTTCCACTTCCAAGAGGCATGAGAGCCTTGAAGAATAAATGAGTGTATAAGTTGGAGAAAGATGGCAACGGTAAACTATTACAGCATAAAGCTCGCTTGGTGGTCAAAGGTTTTGGGCAAAAGAAGTGAATTGATTTTGATGAGATCTTCTCCCCAATTGTAAAGATGACTTCCATTCGAATAGCTCTAGGATTAGCAGCTCGCTTGAATTTGAAGCTACAACAAATGGATGTCAAAACTGCCTTTCTCCATGGTGACTTGGAGAAAGAAATCTATATGGAGCAGCTAGAAAGATTTGAAGTTAAAAGAAAAGAAAATCTAGTCTGCAAACTGAAGAAGAGTCTCTATGGCTTGAAGCAGGCACCGAGACAATGGTACAAGAAGTTTGATTCATTCATAGTGGATCACGAGTACAAAAGAACAATAGCAAACCAGTGTGTATCCTTCCGAAGGTTTTCAGATAGAAACTTCATTATCCTACTGTTCTATGTCGATGATATGCTGATCATTGGACATGATATTGCCATGATCAACAAGTTGAAAAAGGACTTGTCGTAGTATTTTGACATGAAGAATTTAGGCCCAGCATAACAGATTTTAGGCATGAAGATTGTTCGTAACAGGAAAGCCAAGAAGATATGGCTGTCTTAGGAGAAATATGTTGAACGGGTGATTGAAAGGTTCAACATGAAATATGCCAAGCCAGTCAGCACACCATTGACCAACCATGTCAATGTGACAAAGCATTCGTGTCCCACGACCAGCTCTAAAAGGAAAAAAATTGAGGCAATCCCTTATTCTTCCGCACTAGGAAGTTTGATGTATGCAATGGTGTGTACCCTGCCAGATATAGCTCACGCAGTTGGCGTTGTGAGCAGATTTCTCGTTAATCTAGGAAAAGAGCATTGGGGGGTGGTCAAATAGATGCTTCAGTACTTGAAGAGAACTTCAAAGATGTGTCTATGTTTTGGGAGAGCTGAACCAATTTTGGAGGGATTTATAGATGCCGATATGGTGAGTGATCTTGATGGTAGAAAATTTACATCAGGATTTCTGTTCACCTTTACAGGGAAGCTATTTCATGGCAGTCCAAACTACAAAAGTGTGTTGCTTTATCTACAACAGTGGCAGAGTACATTGCTGCTGCAAATGCTAGAAAAGAAATGTTGTGGTTGAAGCTGTTTCTCCAAGAATTGGGTCTACAGCAGGAAGAGTACAAGGTACTTTGTGATAATCAGAATGCAATTGATCTGAGCAAGAATTTCATGTACCATTCACGTACAAAGCACATTGATGTCCGGTATCATTGGATACGAGAAATGATGGAAAAGCAACTGATGAAACTGGTAAAGATTCACACAGACAGGAATCCTCCTGACATGATGACCAAGGTTGTCACTAAAGACAAACTAAAAGTTTGCAAAAATCTGATCGGGATGGACTTCAAGTGAGAAGTCAATTATCCATATGAGCGTGGAGGGGGAGAATTGTTAGCTCCAGCCCGCATGGAGGAGTTAATGAAGGTTGGCTCCAAGTCAAGAAGTAGGAGGGAAGAGGGCAGGTGGCAGACCAGCTTCAATAACTCTTTTTCTTTGACTTTGTTTCCCTCTCCCTGTGTATATATAGAGGCTGAGAGGAAGGGAAGAAAAATAATACAAGGCAACAGAGAGTGTGTGTATAATCTGAGTGAGTAAGAGTGCTATAGAGAGAGAGTGAGGTGTGAGTGTTGTAAACTCTCTCCAGAATAATTCTATAGTGGATATCTCTCTTGCCGAACCACGTAAATCTCTTGTATCTCTTTTCTGTGGGTGTGTGATTGATTTCTGAGTGTGTCTAATCTTAACAGTTCGGTGCGATTTGAGGTTAATAGAGAAATCATGCAGTGGGTGGTAGATTGGCAAATTTGCCATTAAGAACCACCATTTTTCCATCACAAACTGGCGAAGCGGTTAGTATTTAATGACGATTTTGACTTTGCGATTCGGGCAGATTAACAAAAGAACTAATTCAAATTACAAAATATAATCAAAGATTTTAAAAAAAAAAAAAACTTATTTATAAATTAGTTAAAATAGTCCAAATTAAAATAAATGTTCATTCATCCAGCATTAACATTAGCAGCAAAATTCCAACCACAGCCAAATGGAAGACACATGACACAATGTTAGACGTAATAACTATTCATAGATTTGGAAGTACACAAGCAATATTTAAATATGTTAGACATGGTACCTGATTAAACGACTTCCTCCACTATCACGCCACCACCGCCACCTCATCCATTACTCCACCACTCTGCCTCCGCCGCTACCACCACCTCTACTGTTAGCATCATCAACACCACCACCTGCAGTGCCACAAGCACAAAATTTATAGGCCAGTGAACATTTAGCCAAGCAAAGAAAAGGGTGTTCATCTGTTGGTCATGGAAGGGAAGGTATGCATGTTTTATTTTCCTTTTTAGCAGTCTTAAACCTTCAACCAATCAAGAATGGACATTTATTATGATATATTTGTATTTATTTGTAATGTTAGGGTAATTATAGAATAATTCTATGGATACTAACACTAAAATGCTAAATTTGATTAGTTGCTAAAAAAATAATAATACCTGGACATCTAAACATGTTTAGACACAAATTTTTACTAAAAATTTTAATACATGTAGCATTGCTCGTAATTATATAAAATAGACACCTTTAATGGATATGGAGTCACTGTTGTGCCCACAACACAACAGTGACTATTGTGCTCCTCGTGCGGCTCGTTTTGGTCCTATTTTAATGATCTGAACCGTTTATTTTTAAAAAATATCTAGTAGAATATATCTGTAAAAAATCAAATTGATTAGATATCAATAGCACCTTCATCAAATCACATTTGTTTTTAGTTTTACATATACAATTACAAATGTGATTTGATGAATGTGTTATTGATATCCGATCAATTTAATTTTTTATAAATATGCTCTATTCGATATGTTTTTAAAAAATTAACAGTTTGAATCATCAAAATAAGATCCTAAACGGCCCCACAAGATATAAAACAATTACTCTATATTGTGGGCACAACAATGACCCCATATCCACCTTTAATTGAGTGCTTCTATCCTTTGTTTGCTTTTCCATTTCCTTTTTTATTTAAAGCAACACTAATTGCTTGTGAATTCTCTATTATATTGTGTTTGGATTTAAATTTAGATAAAAAAACATTAAAAAGAAAACGAAAATGGAGAAAGAAATTAACATATATTTCATTCACATTTACTTTATATTTTCAAATTATTATCTAAATTTATGATCCAAATATAACCTTAATGTGCAGTCATTGGAAGAGCTACTTGCAATCAATACTTAGTTTTAGGCTGTGTGATTTATGGTATTTTGACATAAGTAGTTATCCACCATCAATAGCAATTCCACCACCTCTATCACCACCACCACAACTACGATCTCCTCTCCTTCACCACAACCGTCATCTCTATCATCACTATCACAACCACCATCTCCTCCACCACCATACCGCCACCATTAGAAATAGAGAAAATAAACAGGTTGGTCAGATTGATTTTTTTAACCGTACACAATTCAACATAAACCGTTTAAATTCATTTACTAAAAAGTAATAAGCAACTAAAGCTAGCAAATGGGCGGGTTTGAGAGAGTCAAAATGGATTGTACATTAAAATAACTCAACTCAAACCCGCCCACATAGAATAACTCAACTCAAATTCACCCATTTGAAAATTATAATTATATAATTTTATTATATTTAGCTTCAAAAAATATATAGCCTATTTTTTAAATCATATTTATCTTTTACTTTTTTGAAAAACAAATACAATAAAATTATATTATTATAATTATCATATCAATCCAATATTGTCCATAGTTGATCTGAACCCATAAAATCAACAATTCAAGTCATTAAAATATAACATTTATGCTTTGTTTGGTTAGGAGATTTGGAGAGGGATTTGAAAAGGGAAAGGGAAAAGGTGTGTGAAACGGAATTGAGGTGGCTGCTGTGCGGGGTGTACAGCAGCCACTGCTGTGCAGCCAATTGGGCCCTTTTTAGGGCCCATTTTGATAATCTAAACCGTTCACATTTTAGAATAAATCAAATAGAACATACTTGTAAAAATCAAGTTAATCGGATATCGTTTACCATTGATCCACTCACATTTGTATTCAGTTTAATACTTTAAATTACAATTTTATTTATTTTTGTAGATACAAATGTGAGTGGATGAATGGGTAAACGATATCCGATTAACTTGATTTTTTACAGGTATGTTCTACTTGATGTATTTTAAAATGTGAACGGTTTGGATTATCAAAATGGGCCCTGAAAAGGGCCCAATTGGCTGCACAGCAGCCACCCCAATTCCGTGTGAAACTATGTGAAATATAGACATATTTTATCCACATTTCACCTACCTTTTCTATTTCTCTTTCCAAATCTCTCTCCAAATCTCCCAACCAAACACAGTATTAGTAGGGTGACTAACCCAAACTATACCAATATCCAAGTCCTTTTACCGGACTGGAGATAAACTGGTCTCAATACACTATTGCAATGTGTCTTGGCTTTCCTTATATTAATATGCATACCTACTTTCATAATCATTTACCTTAGATGATCTGTATGATTCTTCTTTGCCAATACAAGTTTGTGTTCATATTTTGCAAATGATAACTACATACACAGAATGAATTTGAATTGTATATTATTTTTAAGTAAAATTATGAAAATATAATATTGTAGGTGATGTGAGGACTCCTATGCTTTATTACTTAGCAGAAAAGATTACCCCAAAAAAAAAAATTTAACAAACACAACAAGGGCATAGCAATTTTTTTTCTTAAAAAAATAAATAAATAAACCAACAAGAAAATTTGTGACATTTATTCAGAATTTGTGTGAGTTCCTCTTCAATTCTTATAAAGTGATCATAAACGGTGAGAGATGTTTGTTACATGGATAAAAAGTTGTGACTATTCAACTCCTACATATACATTTCTTTAAAATTGTATACACACCTAAATAAAATAAAATGAAATTAATTATAAGCAGTGTGAGATGCTGTGGCTTCTATGTGTTTTATGTTGTATTTTCCCTTTATACAAAACTTGCCAATTGAGGGGCATGGTGTCCACCAATTTCTCATCATCGGACTGGTTTACGATGGAATTTCGGTCATCGATGTTGCCTGATGTTTTTGGCAAATGCTTTTTGCGATATTCTTTATTGTCAGATGACGGCTCTACCACGTCGTCGGCAAACCGGACCTTTTTCTTGGGTTCATCTTTGTGTGATCCTTCTACATCATCATAAGACAAAGACAAATTTGAAAAAAAATGGTATGAAGTGAGTCGCCAATGAAAAATATCATAAATTCATAATACCCAGTTCAAATTCATTAAGCATAGTCATGGACATTGATTTTTTTTTTTTTTTTTTTTTTTTGGGTGAAGATCATAAGGGGATAATGAGAAAATGTAAAGAAAAGAAATGATGTGAAGTGAATTTCCAATTTTGTTTTGTTTTCTGCTTTCTTTTTTTTATTTTTAAACCCAAAAAAGTTGTTTTTGGCAAAAATGAATCACGAATTTATTTATTTATTTATTTTTTTAAAAATGTAATTTTAGAAAATAACAAAAAAGTTGTTTTCAAATTTTCATCACGTTGAATTTTCAAAACATGTTTTCTAAAAAAATTTAAAATTTTGACAAATAAAACACTAAAAAAATTAATTTTCAAAAATTATTACTGCCCAAAAGAAAAAAAAAAATCATATGAAAATAATGTGTGAGCATTTTTTTTTTTTTTTTTCATTTTTCACCACTCAGTTTTTGCAAAATGTTCATAAAACATATCTCAAAACTCAAAACTAATTTCTAATTCTGAAAACCTCTCAACTTTTTTTTTTTTTATATTTTTGATGAAAACACGAAAACACAAAATACTAAATACAACCAAACAATGAGAAATTTACCAAATTCAAATTCAATCTTCTTCATGAAGTCGGAGACAAGGCGCTTATGAACTTGATGGGCAAGAAGCACCACACTTCCTGAGACTGCAAAAACTGCCATGAACCCAGCCCCCATGGAAGAACTATCCATCTCTTCCCTCTCCTCTCTCTTTCTCTCCCCCCTCTCTCTCTCTTTATATATTTGTGTATATAAAATGGATCATGTTTTGGAAAACTTGCATTTTCAATGAGAGAGAAAAAGAGAGAGTGAATGTGAAAGAAGAAGAAGAATGAATGAATGAATGAAATGTGTGTTAGAAGTAGAAATAAACAATTGGGTTTCGGTGGGAAGGATTGAAATGTTTGTTAGTATTTATAATCAATAATCAAACCCTACATGGCATTGACTCTTCACGACCTCAAAACTAATATAGTTTTTTTCTATTTTTTTCTATTTATCTTTTGACCCATAACAACGGCTCATGGTAATCCTACCTAGCCTCTTTCTTGAGGGTGTGAAATGACATATTTGTCCTCGGAAGCATAGGTTGAGAATCGGTGAGTCCACCAACGAGTTAGGCAAATTCACTTCCCGTCAGCCCCATTATTTAGATTGGCAGGTGCTGTTAAGTAGTTGTAAGTCTGTCACGGATTCACCTCTATGACGGACTCAAGTAGAGTTTGTTGAAAAAATTATTCATGTCAAAAATTAAGTTAATCAAACTAATCGAATTACAAAATAATACAAAAAAATGAAAAACAAATATAATTTTTAAGTATAGAAAGTACATTTTTTTAAACATAATTTTGTGATCCGATTAGATTGTTACCAATGTTCAATTAACTTAACTTTTCGAATTGATAATTTTCTTAATGAGCATTACAAGTGAACAATTTGAATAATCAAAATGGGCCAAGATACGTCAACCTGCAATCCAAGAAGCTAAGTACTTTTCCAAACATAAACCCTATCAGGCAAATGGATATTTTTAAAAAATTATTAAAAAGGTCAAAAAGATTTTTTTTTAAAATTTAAAAATTCTTTCTCATCACATTTTTTTTTTCCCATAAAAAGTCAAAAAATCATTAAAAATCACTTTCCAAATGGACATGTAGTGACAAAAAAATTTCCACCAAAAAAAAGTTAAGTTGCCAAACAAGGAAAAAATAAAAAGATAAAAACAACTCAACAATGGTAATTCGGTCAAATGAGAAAATGTAATGGTTTGGTAAGACATTCCGTCCAACAATAACCGGTGGTCATCCATCTAGAAGCCGGTTTTAATTCACCAACCTCTCTTTAGCCCCTTCTATTTTTCTCTTTCAAAAATATTTCTAAAACTAACCTTTCTTTTTCTCTCTATAAACCAGAGAAATTTCAGTGCTATGGAATGGATGCAAGTTGGAAAAAAAAATGTATTGGCAACGTAGCACTAAATTATTATGGGGAAATTAAGTTTCAAGGGAGATTTGAAAAAATATTTTTATTAGTGATAAATATTATAAATATTAAAAATAAAATTATAAATTATTTTATAATTTTGTAATTAAATTTTGAAAATCTCTTTGACAGAAAATTTTCCCAATTATTCTCCCTGATTCAATGTGTATAATGTAAAAATCGTAATCAACTAATTGATTAAAATTTTAAGTCTAGTCACATGCAAGACTCTCCGTCTACAAATTATGGCTTCTGATGTATTAAAAAAATCATGAACAATGTTGCACTTAAAAGCTACTTTTTTTGGTTTTGCAATTCTTAAAAATAAATTTTGTGCTTTCAATATATGTTTTTGCGATTTTAGTTAATATTTTAATAAAAAAAAGTTTACTTTTTACATTCACTTAGTAACATTGGTACATTAGGTAAAAGTACGGAAAGAGAGGAATACACTTATAAAGTATTAAGTTTATGATTTTTTTATTATTTTTTAAAAATTTGCTAAATACCAAAAAAAAAAAAACTTTGTTAGGATTGCTTAACAACTCTGCCAGTCCCAAGCCTGGGTAAAGGAAGAGGGTTGTGTGTTAGGTGGCCGACAACCAACACGTGAAAAAGGCGCTCGGATCCTTTATGACATGAAATCTTATACTCTGAAGCGATTAAATACAAGGTCATTTCCCTTAAGTGACGCGTTGCGCCTTCCTCTAGGTGTTTCGAAAAGTGAGCAAGGGGGGTCGCATCGACGCCTGAGTATGGTGAAAAATGGGCAAAGATTTTTGTGTTTTTCTAGATGAGCACAGATAAAGAAGCTAGTTCAAGATTATAGGTTTAGGATAGCCACATGAAATATAAGAACTTTAACTGGTAAGACTACAGAATTGGTGGATGTCATGATTAGGAAGAGAGTTACTATAGCTTGCATACAAGAAACTAAGTGGACGGGTGAGAAAGCTTGGGAAATAGAAGATACCAGTTTTAAACTATATTATAGTGGCAAGGATGGACACAGGAATGAGGTAGGAATAATAGTTGCCAAGAGTCTCGTAGAAAATGTAGTTGCGGACATTGGGAAATGTGATAGGATTATGTTAGTTAAACTAGTTATTGGAGAGAATGTAGTGAACATTATTAGTACATACGTCCCCCAAAGTAGGATTAGATGATCAAACTAAGAGAGTTTTCTGGGACTAAATGGATGAGGTATTACAAGAGATACTCGTAGGAGAGAACCTAATTATAGGTTGTGATTTCAATGGCCATGTAGGAGTAGATAAACTAAGGTATAAGAAGGTGCATAGTGGATATGGTTTTGCTGATAGAAATGAGGCTAGAAAGAGTATTTTAGATTTTGTGTTGGCTTCTGACCTAGTGGTGGCCAATACTATGTATAAGAAAAAAGGGGAGCATTTTATAAACTTCAAGAGTGGGTCAATTAATAGCCAAATAGATTACTTTCTAGTAAGAAAATGGGACCATCTAAAATGTAACGATTGTAAGGTGATTCCTAGAGAGAGTTTGACATCTCAACATAGGATTTTGGTATTAGATTTATGCTGTAAAGAGCAATACCAAATTTAAAAAGATAGTGGGCGTCGTAGAACTAGATGGTGGGACCTAAAAGGAGATAAACTAAACACATATAATAATAGAATGGATAAAGAAGGTACTTGGGACTTAGAAGGTGATGCTAACACTATATGGAACTCGATGACCAATTGTATAAGGAGAATCTCAAAGGAAGTTCTTAGAGAGTCGAAAGGAAAGGGACCCAACTTTAGAGAAACTTGGTGGTGAAGGGATGAGGTCCAAGCAGTAAAAAAAAAAAGAAAAAAGAGAGCTTTAAAAAGTGGCACAATGATAGAACTGAGAAAAACCTTAAACGCTACAAATTGGCCAATAAAGAGGTCAAAAAAGTAGTGAGAAAGACTAAGTTGAAAGCCTATGATGACCTATGCACTAGACTAGATAGTAAGGAGTGAGAGAAAAGAATATATAAACTTGCTAAGATAAGAAAAAGAAAAATAAGATATTTTAATCAGGTTACGTGCATCAAGGGTGAGGACTCTAAGGTGTTGGTAAATGATGAAGAGATTAAGGAGATGTAAAGAACTATTTTGAAAAGTTGTTAAATGAGAAACATGGAGGTAGGTCAAAATGGGAGAAAGTAGACAGTAATAAGAAAAACTAAGACTATAGGTTCTATCGTAGGATTAAAGACTTTGAAGTAATTGAATAAACCTTTAAGACCCGATGATATTCCTATTGAAGCATGGAAATGTTTAGGTAAAAGGGGGGTTGTTTGGTTGACTAGGTTATTTAGCAAGATTTTGTTGACTAGGAAAATGCCAGAGGAGTGGAGGAAGAGTATTTTAGTGCCAATATATAAGAATAAAGGAGATGTTCAGAATTGTAACAACTATAGAGGAATCAAGTTAATGTGTCACACAATGAAAGTGTGAGAGAGAGTGATGGAACGTCAATTACGAGATATAACAGAGGTGTCAGAGAATCAGTTTGGGTTTATACCCAGTAGATCAACAATGGAAGCGATCTATCTTTTGAAGAAAGTAATAGAAAAGTATAGAGAAAATAAAGGAGACATTCATATGGTTTTTATCAATCTTGAGAAAGTACATGATAGAGTGCATCGAGATATAATTCGTTGGCTATTAGAGAAAAAATGAGTGACAAAAGGTTACATTGATGTGATTAGGGATATGTATGAAAGTGTAGTGACTACTATTAGATCGTCTACTGCAAAGACGAGTGAATTTCTAATTTCTGTAGGGTTACACCAAAAATTAACCTTAAGTCTTTATCTTTTTGCTTTAGTTATAGATAAGTTGATGTGCGATATTCAGGATGATGTGACATTGTGTATTGTCACGACCTAAACCTGCCCCTATAGGTTTAGCGTTGTAACCGGCCAGTAACCCTTGGATTACCGAAGGCCTTTGAACAAAATAACGTATATTTAAAGGCTGCGGAAGCAATTATACAAAGTATACATAGTACATTAAGCTGTGCAAACATACATAGAATAGATAATATTTTAAACGTATATGATGTCAAACTCCTATACAGATAGTATCATAAGGGACTTCGCCTAATGTACAGGTAGACAAACCAAACAAAAACAAAAGAACATCTTCAATAGGATCACAAAACTTGACTTCTCAAAAAGGAACCTCCTCGGGAGACACAATGACTGACTAACCCAAAAACTCGCCAGGCAGCAGCTTAGGCCTAGTTACGCGCCTGTTCACCTGCATACATAATAGAAACAGTAAGCGAAAGCCTAGTGAATAATAACAGAATAAAGAGTTTTAATGAATGATGTCCATCACAGAGTCAGAAATCAAAGTTCATATCAGAAACGGATTCATATTCATATTCTTATTCAGAAATCAATATTTAAAACAGAAATGGAATCAGAATCATATTCATAATCAGAATTTACAGTTAATCATACGTGGTACATCTATTTGCACTAACAAAAATAGTTGACCCATAAAAAGACAACCATAAAGGCATACAGTTGACTCGCATGCACGGAGATGGTACAATTAGCTCATGAGACGTACAGTTGGCCCATAATTAGGACATAACAGAACAGATAACAGATGCCATCTAAAGCTAATGATGCCATGAGTACATTTCATAAACATTGGATAACCATTCATTCATACAGCAAATAATATTTCAAAAAACAAATCATCTTATATTATTCAGAAAACACTAATAATTTGAACATAACTTTACAAAGTTATTACTCACATATGACTTCAATTGCAGAACAAATGAAGCAGACAGATCAGATAGCTTACGGTGCGTGACCTACAAACAACACATAACATGTACACATTGAAACACACGCTCGGAATTCATTACAGTCATTGCGTTTCGTTCTTAGTGTGTTTCTAAGTCTTATTCTCATTATTATATCTTAGTCTCGGCCTAAGAATGCCTAGGAGGCAATGAGGATACTAAAATGTACTTGGAAACACTTAACAAAATTTGCTGAAAACTGGGGTTCCACTCGAGCGAATATGCAAAATATGAGCAGTCGCTTGAGCCCAACTTCTGTCACTCGAGCGGTCTGCAAAAGTACTGGTTGTATGAATTCTTCGCTCGACAGTCGCTCGAGCATGAGACTGAGGTCCTCGCTTGAGCGCAACTCTTGTCGCTCGAGCAGTCTACAAAAACATGAAACTTCTGGAAGCTTACATTTCACGCTTGAGCGGAAATCTGGTCGCTCGAGCGGAAGTGCAAGATCATAGAGTAGTCGCTCGAGCGCAGGTTCTGTCACTCTGTCGCTCGAGCGAAGAGGTCGAATTCTAGAATTTCCAGATTCACCTCCAAGCTGCAAAACTCAAATTCAATGCCTTCAAACTCAACCTTTGGGCTCCAAAACTTGAGAAAACATGTCTAAACTTGGAAAACATGGAGAATTAAAGATCATTTCATGAAATCAAGGCCCAAAAGCTTGCCCATTACTCAAAAGTAAACTCAAAACTTTGAAAACATATCATATATGCATTGGAGTGAGTTCAAAACTTCTAAATCATGATCAAAGTAGGCAAATTGATGGAAAACATAATAAATTCTCAAAATTATGGTAGGCTTGGTGCATGCATATGAGAAATCTTAGCAAGTAAGCTCAAAATGGATGAAAATATGCATGCATGCATGATGTGTTTCTTCTTCCTACCTCACTAGCTCAATTCTTGCATAATTCAACTAAATTCTCTTGAATTCTTGTAAAAGTGAGTCAAATGGAGGCTTAAGGAATGAAAGTCTTACCTAAAGTCCTCAAT
Organism: Camellia japonica; assembly: GCA_030407325.1. Classification (NCBI taxonomy): domain Eukaryota; kingdom Viridiplantae; phylum Streptophyta; class Magnoliopsida; order Ericales; family Theaceae; genus Camellia; species Camellia japonica. The sequence goes on from JAPPVO010000024.1 coordinate 80,043,549, forward strand.
TCTTTGAATTCTTGGTGAGTCCTAGCTGAATTCTCTAATTGCCCCTTAGTTACCTAGCAATTCCTCTCTTTCCTTCTTGAAGTCCACTCTCACCATCTCATTCTCTCTTTCTCTCACGTTTTTCTTTCAATGAAGGGTGATATGAGAGTATAAAGTGAACTAGTGAGTTCATATGGGCCTTATATAGGCTTGAATTAATGTGACTTAATTAAAGCTAAACAAATGGACATCAATTATTCTAATTTAATCGTTCCGAATCGAATTCCAATCAAACCTACCATAAAATTCTAAAAAGTCCAAATAACACATAAATCAAGTTAATTTCGTGATTGAATGCCGATAAGGTCTTCAATTCACAGGACGAAACATAAACATGAACAGATCTTTCTACAATATACAGATAAAGACACAAATAATACAACACACATGCAATTAATTTAGAATTGCATCTTAATTACTTATTGAGTATTCTTAATCATGGTTTAACTGTTAATCAGAGATCGGGGTTGTTACATGTATGCTTTTTGCAAATGATATCGTGTTAGTGGATAAAACTAGAAAATGAGTTAACATTAAGTTAGAGATTTGGAGAAAAGCACTTGAATCTAAAGGATTTAGGATAAGTAAAACTAAAACAGAGTATATGGAGTGTAATTTTAGTAACAGTCACAATGGAAGCAAAGAAGAAGTAAAGATTGAGAACCAAAAACTACCTAAAGAGTGAACATTTTCGTTATTTATGATCGATTATCACAACAACTGGGGAGATTGGAGTGGATTTGGTCCACAAAATTAAGGTGGGGTGGCTTAAGTAGAGGAGTGCATTTGGAGTACTGTGTAATAAACGAGTACCCATTAGACTAAAATGGAAGTTCTATAGAATGACTATTAGACCAGCGATGTTATATGGAACGGAATATTGGGCAATTAAGAAACAATATGTAGAGAAGATAAATGTTACTGAGATGAGGATGCTAGAATGGATGTGTGGCAAGACTAAAAAAGACAGAGTTAGGAATGAATATATTTGAGAATGGGTAGGAGTAGGGGTGTGCGCGGTGTGGTTCGGGCGGTTTGAGAGTAAAATTACAAATCGAATGACGGATTAGCGGATTGACAAATTGCAATTTAGGCGATTTTTGGCGGATTAACGGATTAAAGAATATTCTAACTAATTATCATACATTTGCATAATATATAACACTAATTTGTATAATATTTTTTAGATATATAACACAAAGTAATTTTACATAATATGTTTCATATATATAACCTCTAATTTGTAATAAATTGCATATCTTAAATCTCTCTCACACTCATTTTTACATTGATATTTCATTGGAAGTTAAAAAATATATATGTATTAACTATAATGAAGCGGAACGGTTCGGTTAGTGGATTATAAATTTTAAAATTTAAAAAGAAATTAGCGGTTAAAATGATGCAGATTGATGCGAATCAGTGTGATTTTAGTAGATTAGGCGGTATTTTGCACAGTCCTAAGTAAGAGTAGTACTAATAGAAGATAAGTTGAGAAAGAATAAATTGAAATGGTTTGGTTATATGCAACGAAGACCAACAGAGGGAGCAGTGAAGAAATGGGATACAGTAACAGTAGATGGTAGTGTTAGGGAATGGATAGACTTAAATTGACATGAACTAGTGTAGTAAATGGAGATATAAATTTCTTTAATTTGATTAACGAAATAGTCTTAGATAGAGTCGAGTGGAGAAGAGTGATTTAAAAACTTGCTTTGCTAAATACAAAAAAACAAAACAAAAAAATTCAATGTATTTTCATTTTTTGTATTTATAGAATTATTTTTAGAGTTTTTCACAAATATTTTACTTTTTAAATATATTTAAATTTTATATAAAAAAAATGACCAAAATATAAAATTAAAAAAAATCATTAAAAGCAACAAAACATGAAAAAAAAAATTAAAAAAACTATTGTAAATTAGATTTAAAAGTTTTACACTATGGAAATTCATCTAATACACAAAACAATAAAAATCATAAAGAATGAAATACCCTAAAAACAAGAGTATTGTTATCAGGGGTGCCCCACTATATTTGAGAGACTAACTAATACACAACAGTCTTGTTTAATTAACAGGATTAATAGTGAAATGATTAATAATCTAATAAATTATTGTAGGAGTAGTTATTCAATTAAATTAGTGAGATAACCATTTATTATGTTTTTATTTATTTTTTTCTTACATACTTGAAATTATGATTCCCAGCCTCTCTCAATATTAAAAATGTGTCAATTTCGTCGGACACGGTACATGTAATTCGGTTAATAAAATTTGTAATAAAAAATGAGATCGTGAGTTCATAAATTAACAATCTCAATCTTATGTTATAATTCTACTAATCAAACATACGCAAACAAAATAAATATTCCCTCACAACCCAAAACTAAAAACAGTAGGCACAATGAAAACCATAGCGAAATTTCAACAATAGTGAAATTTCAACAATGTCTACTATATGAATATTTAAAATGATAGAGTTGAATTAATCTACTTTTAAATGGTGTTGAAAGTTGATTGTGTTTTGTTTACATGCATGATAAAAAAAAAATTCAAAAAAAAAAAAACTTTACTGTCTATTTATTTAATGGAGAAATTTTGATATTTCACATTGTAGGGATGGATATGTTTTGGTTACATACAAAGTGAAATTTACTCTGTTAACACTGTAATTTTACTCTATTAACATTACAATTTCACTGTATTAATAATTTTTCTCCTTTGATATTTTTACTGATGATGATAACGGTAATAGTGAGTGCGATTGTTAGTGAACATGATGAAATCTCACTGTTTGAATAATAAAATCATATAGTAAAATTTACTATATTAACATGAGTTTGGATAAAAAAAAAATTTACCATATTTTTCTTTTCAATGAATTTCTCAGCCCGTATAAATCTTGTTTGAAAGTCTCAACGAGGATAATCTAAAAATACTAATTTTATTAAAAATTAATATGTATGTCCAAAGTTACAGAATTTTAAATCTTAACAGATAAAATGAACATTTTCATCAATTAATTATAAACTACGTGTATTTTAGTGAATGATGTCCTTAGTGCAGAAAAAATCAAACAAATGTCTTGTTAACATGAAAATTATACCAAAAACCACTAAAATTAACCAATGTAAATTTGATTTTGGGTTTGGCTCTAACTTTAACCAATCCAACCCATTTCCACCCTATGTCACGCGTGACATCCATAACATAAAGAGAGAATAAAAAAATAAAAATAAAAATAAAAATAAAAATCATGTTCATCTGGTATGTAGTGGACCTTTTTTTTTATTTTTTATTTTTTATTTTTTAGGTCCATCTAGTATGGTAAAATAATAATAAAAAACTCAAAAAATTTTATAAAAGGGCTGTGATTGAGACCCCTTCAAGCCTCCACCCCCACCACTCCCACACACACGTGGGATTTGGTGATTGGAGGAAAAAAAAAAAAAAAAAATTTGGCCAATCAGAGGCCAGTGGGGGTGGTGAGGTCACCCCTAGAGGAGGTCCGGATCTTTTTTCTTTATAAAAATCTTTTCACTATAGACCAAAAAAAGAACCAAAAAAAAAAAAAAATTAGAGAGGGTAGTTAATCACATTTATACATGTAGATACTCAAAGCTCACTACATTGTATGGTTAATCTTATGTTTGAATACAGTTGATCTTTCAAATGTAAAAAAAGATAAGACAGGTTTTGAGGAAGAAGTGGAATCTTCTGAAGGAAAAAAAAACAATCCCAAAAAAAGGAGGAAGAGAAAGAGGAGGAGACTTCTTCAGCTTCGTCTCCGGTTGACAAGACACTCATACCCATTGCTCAATGTCAAAAGCCCAACTAGCAATGGATGATCCAACCAAGTTCAAGAATCCCACCGTTCCAACAATAGCATTGTATTTGAAATTGGACCCTCGCAAGTTGCAGAAAAGAAGATTAAGAGCAAAAGAAAGAAGACGGTTATAGATGACAATATTGCATTGAAGAATAGGACAGAGATAAGTCGCCACCAATCTATCAGCAATGGATAAGTTGACATTACATTTTATTTTTCTATCGATTGTGACCTATTGATTATGATCAAGTTCGATTATGGTCTGTTGATTAAGATCATAGACTATTTTTTAAGAGTAACCTTAGCCACATTTATTACAATTATTATTCCTATTGACAAATATACTGACATGGCAAAAATTAGAACACATATTAGAATGCCCAATTGCTAAGATATGAAAATAATGTGGCTCATAGGGTTAATACACATATTTTTGAAGAGCTAATCATTCATGAAGAGCCAAGGTATGTCGCTCAAAAGGTTGTCACGCCCTGTAAATAAACCCATAATATCATACATTCACGATAAAGAAATGAGATTTTATATTACAATCATCAGAGTATTCTTACAAAAGATATTACATGTTGACAACAAAAGTAAATGCCCTATGGGCTTACAACTTTCCAAGTCAACACTTGGTTACAAAAAGGAGAGTACTAACTCTATACAAAATAAGCCCTTGGCTTGATACACATGTGATACAACAAAAACGACAAAAAAAGTTTAACAGCCTCAAGCCTCCCAAGCTACGTCCTTGGAGGTGGCATAACACATGTACCTGAAAATGATGTCCCATAAGGGTGAGCCAACGCCCAGTAGAGATATGCTAAACATAATATAAGCAAAAACTAAAACATTAGCATTTGATAAATGTTTAACCCACATAAATCAATTCATAACCCATTTCAATTACATGACAAATATGTCCATGTTTTATTCCTCTTTCCTTTACTTAACCGATTTTCAATTCATAAACATGGCTTAGAACCTGGCCAAACAATTCCCATGAGACCACAGCTCATATCAACAATACTTCCATACTTCACAATAGATACACATATTTGTTGTATCAATATCACATAAAACACTTCCTTACTTCACAATAGATACACATATTCGTTGTATCAATACTTCAATAGATACACATATTTGCTATATCAATGGAGTCCATCCCCTATCTCCTCCTAAATAATATCCGGTTTAGGAGTCCATCCCCTATCTCCTCCTAAACCATGGAGTACATCCCCTATCTCCTCCCACATAACACAATGTATATAAGTACAAATCATATACATAATCAATCAATACATAAATTTGATGTATTATTCCAACCGTCATATTCAATGACATATTCAATTGATTAGTTTTAATTCACCTAATCATCATGCAAGGTCTACAACATTCAAGACTATCCTCCACCGATAGCCCAAAGCAATTTATTTCTAAACAGATAATAAATGCATCAACAAATAGTTTGACAACAATTTCATAAGTGAATGATTAATAAATCCAACTCCATCATTCCCTCTTACAATGAGCCTATTTCATTATTTCCAACTCAATTCCATATTTCCATAACATTCCCAAATTAATTATATAAATTAATTCATACAACAATTTAGGGCTTTCTTCCCCTTTTTCTCTACAATGACCCAAAGGTCCCATATATCATCAACAACATCAATACCATCATTTTAAAACCCAAGATACCCATATTTGAGTCAAAATGACAAAACCCCTCTTTATTCATTTTGAAACCCTAACACCCAAAATTACCCAACTTCAACATTACATCAAAATGACCAATAGTTTATGTCAAAGACCATAAAAATGAGTAGTTATCCCTACCTCAAATTCGGAGCTTAAAGGAAAGATGAAGAAATTTGAAAGTGCTTCAAACCCCAATATTTTCGGATCAAAATGTAGCCCTCAACAAGCTCCACACTTTTTACAAAGGCCCAAGGGTAGAAGATCACTCATACTAGATCAAACCCTAGAGAGAAGTTGGAGTTTTAGAGTGAGGTGCTCTCCAATGAAGGTTTTAAAAAAGTAGGAGAAAGAAAGAAAGTCAAAAGTGATCCAAAATGTCACTTTTCGGGCTGATATAAAAGTCGCCCCGCTCGAGCGTGGAACTCCCCGCTCGAGCGTCAGACACAGACTCACGCTCGAGCGTCAAAAGCGCCGCTCGAGCGCCGGATGCACACTTCCAGAAGTTTTATAGACCAAGGTCCCTGCTCGAGCGTCAGACTCCCCACTCGAGCGGAGGAACAAAACCAAAAGGGCCCGCTTGAGCGTCAAAACTCCCGCTCGAGCGTCCAATGACCTGCAGAGAAAAATACTGGGAGATGGATATTCACGCTCGAGCGTCCAAACTCCCGCTCGAGCAGAAAAACAACAACAAAGGGCCCGCTCGAGCGTCAAAATCCCCGCTCGAGCGTGAAGGCCAAAAACTGGGCATCAACCTTTGGTTTCTAAACACAACCAACATGTTTCAAACCTGCCCAACACAACCCAAGACTCAAATACAAGAGTAAATGATGGGAATGAGAATACGACATCAACACACTCACGGAACCAAGTTCAGAATACAATAAACAAAGGAAAGGAAAACCGGGATCGCTATAGGTTAGCACACCACACTACTAATTAAAGGGCCTTTTGAGTCAGTTTTTTTGAGTTGGCAGATTTTGCCGTCATAAAAACTAGTTTTTTTGCGACGGCACGGAGTTACTGATGTAAATACCAAACTTTCGCGTCGGCACCTTTGGCTGATACAAAAAATTAATATTTTATAGCATTACTTGAGTCGGTTAAATTTAATGACGCAAAAGATAAACCTTTAGCGTCGGCAAACCTGTGCTGACACAAAAAAATAGACCTTTTTGTGTCGGCAACTGATGTCGTGGCAACAAAAATATTTTTATACTCATGACATATATATTTACTGGATTATATTTAATAAATATATTTGTTTATACATATACTTTTATATTAATATTGGGTGTGTATATACTATAATAATATATATCTCATTTAAAATCAGAAAGAAGTATTGTGGTGAAGTTGGTTAAGCTAGATGAAATGGGTTTGAATCTTGGGAGCCTAAATGAGGAAACCATGGGTTAGATTTTTAAAACATTTAAGCACTTTTTGCATCAGCAACGTGCCAACTCAAAAACCTTTTGCGACCCTACCATTTTCGTTCCACGGCGCCGTCGCAAAAACTTTTTGCGTCAACAAATATGTTATTTGCAACGACATGCTGCCAACTTAAAAACCCTCGTTTTTAGTAGTGCCACATCATGAAGATAATATGACTTTGGAAAATTTTCATAAGCCATTAATAGCTAAAATTAAAAAAACAACCCCCTCTTTCAAAAAAATATTAAGAATTCTGATGATAAAGATTCACTTAGAGGGATAATGTTTTGCCAAACGTAGCAAAAAGTGACAAGCCATTAATGGCTAAAAAGAAAAGCAACCCATCTCTCAAAAAAATGTTACATAATCGTGAAGATTCACTTGAGGGGCATAATTTGAAGCCAAAGATGACTGAAAATTATGAACACGGGGGGGCATGATTTTAAGCCAAACATGGCTGAAAATTATGAACAACCCACATTTATTGAATTTGATTTTGTAAAACAAAGTATAAACGCAGCGGATGAAAAATTATGGTCATACCTTTATCTGCAGAGTCTGAATTAAAGGATCTCGTGGGTAAATCACGTGCTTCCTGAATCTGATCAACCAACCCAGCAATGGAGTGATATTACAGAATGAATATCACCCACACAAGTCACTGTACAAAATGGCTCTTGATCGTTGTATTTTGGGAAAGAGTCAGTATATGGGTAAAACATACGACATACGTTATTATTCTCTTAATCACCCATATCCCATATTATATCAGATATATAGGATAATAATAAATCTATCCATATCAGTTATATCAGATATATAAGATGTCGATATCATCTATCCATATCAGTTGATATGATAGATATAGATATCCTGAGTGGTTATCCAAATAGGTTTTGAATTCAAATTCAAACTTACTTGGATAAGGTTCAAAAGGTTTAAAAAAGGGTCATGCCACATAGGCGCCCAATTTCTAACATCTCCCACTCGCACATGAGTTGGCATGACACTGCCACATCTCTATCTCAATGTCCCCAAAAAAATGAACAATCTCATACTAGCCACTGCACCGTGCGACTACTGAGAACACCTGCATGTGGGAGCTCTATACTAGAAACTCAAAATGAGCCAGCATAGAGACATCAACCCAAAAAGAACAGAAATAGTGTCTCATATACCCCAGACCCATCTAATTACACCGGTCCAAAAAAAAACATCTCTAATCCCTCAAAAAGAGCATGTTTGACCCTCTCAATTCTTGCAATATATTCACACTCAATCCGCCTCTCATACAGAGCGATGTGAGTTGTCGGCAGTGAATATACAACAATGGTGTAATACTAGATGATCTTCCCTTTGCCCTTATGCCATTTAGTTTAGGATTGACTGCTTTCCCAGTGATGTCCCTTAAGGCCGAATCATACGTGACCGCAGGCAACATACCAAAGTAGCAGAACATCAACCCCTTACCTTATGACATAGTCAAAAGTCACAAAAGGGTACATAAATGAAAGTCATATCAATAATGACACGTAAGACTCACACGGTAAGGAAACAGGGATCCATTATCTCACCTCATTACTCGGTCGCCAAGCACATATAGTATGAATACATGCTACGGTGGAGTAACTCTTCCAAAAGAGTGACGTTATACTCGATACACCGTATAGATATTAGTCTAGTCACTTTCTAGCGCCTAACTCGAATTCTCTATTTGCTCGCCCTCTAGGCGCCAAATGAGATCTCGCATCTGGCTAATCATAACAGACACAACATGGAAAGTGGGTACTAATATCCATGTTTGATCCTTAACACGACCTCATCTTGGTTGTAACCAAGGCGACATACATAGTGGATTATTTAAGCCTCTCTTGGCTCCAAATAGAAAAAACCACTAGTCTCATCCTTGCTCACTCCCAAGCGCCAAGGGCGATTTCTCATGTGAGTGAGCCAATCTTTCCTGCTGACATCATCATCTGCTAATCATTATGACACAAACCATAATAGTGTCAACATCCCATCATCTCAAAATAAGTGATCGATTTTAAAAAAATTTGACCACAGCTTGCGCAATTCTAGATTCCAAACATAAGCCTTATCAGCACCTCTTGCGATAAGTATATACAACAGAATCCACCATGTGCGCCTCACATGAAGTGATTTAAGATCACTACCTCGTGCGCAATAACCTCTCTAGAGATATTTTGGTGACCAATTTGCGTTCATTCTTAATGCGCCCAACTAGCGCATTGAATCTTACAAGGAGCAAATTAATATACTACTAGTAAAGCATTTTATCCACGGTCTAATGAGCAAGGTCAATGTCTAAACAACTCAGTTGACCATTTACCAAAGATAAAACTTATAATGCCGAATACGCCCACATAGCGTACTTTAGGCTCCCACAACAAAGAAAAGATCAAGGAATATAAGTCATCTGTTTCTCCCAAAGACAATCCGAGGATTCACTCAATAGCTAAGGCTCTGGCTTTTACCGATAAGTAAGTCAATGGGTTTGCAATTTTGCATCTAGAATTGTTCTAGGATATTCCTTATGTAAGTCATCGAAGACAAAACATGAATTCTCCCAAAACAATCCCTAAGGATCTTACATCCGAGCATATAAATTACATCACCCATGTCCATCATATCTAAAACAGAGGACTGCCCACCCTAGGTGGCGACAACCTTATAAATTCTTGGCTTATAATGACTAAGTAAGGAAAAACTTCTTTTGGACCATTGATCATGCCTCAGTGGTCTTCATCGATCATCGTTGGCATATCATGGCTTAACGAAATCTAAGAACCACTATTTGGATAACTGTTTTAGGCTGTAAAAGATTTATTGGAACTAGCAACCTTTTTGCGCTCCTGACTTTTCACCATAAAAGCAGAAGGTAAATCCCTACGGATCTACTTATCCAATTCTCTAACAAGAAAGTTGGGTCACAATGTCCACAAATCAATGTTCCGAACTTATGTCAATCATAGCCTAAGTCAAAATAACCTCACTCCCCAGGAGAAAGTCTTCTCATGGTCTACACTTTCCTCAATGGTGCGACTTTTCAGTATCTAGCGAGCCTTATGCCTCAACAATGACTATCCAAATTACGCATAACTTTATAACAGTTTTGCGTCATAATGGAAAGTCAACCAAATTATAAAAATGGTTAATCCTCAAAGACTTTGTCTTAAACTACGCAATATTGATCCACTTTCTAAAAATAGGGGACTAGAGCCTTTGGCATTATCCTAGGCTCTTTATCATCTTGCGGAGCAATCATGAATGTTTCCTTCTCAATCACCCAGTGATGACGTGGAAACTTTTCACATTCGCTACCACGCAACTAAGAATGTAGAGTATTCTTCTCTAATGGAGTAATCCATTAGTAGGCATATCGCTTCCACTGTCCCTAGGATATTGGAAATTTCTTTCCATTCTCAACTAGGCTACATAGAGCGCTATGCTTAGAATTCTCTATCTTATAGAGTTCCAAAACCTCTATTCACGTCACCTTTACTAAGAAAACTTTATGTGACTTAGTTACACTCCCAAAAAGCTGCTTACCTATTTGCACATGACCCGGAGGGTTTTCATGACAGCATACAATGATGTGTCACGTGACCCTATGTGTTTACAAGACAGCATACAATAATGCGCCATAGAACTCTAGGTCTTAACTTCGCAACCTTATAAGAAGTAAAATAAAGATAAGCTGCTTAACGGTTACAGATCGCCCATAGATGGCTCTCCGCTAACCCATTACTCAAATGGAGTGTAAAAACTGATATGAAGGGCATTTAGTTAGGGATATAGGCAACAAACTAAAGTGCAATTCCCAATTGGGAAACATTTTGCGCCATCATCCACCTAACATTAACAATACTTAATTCCTCATCTCTACTACACCATTATGTTGTTGAATATTAGGAATAATTAATTTTCTTAGTTTCCATTTCTCTTCACAGAGTTTTCTAAAATAACTCAAATAGATACTCGCCACCTTGGTCAAAAATAAAAACACGAAAGCTGTTATCTAATTGATCTCAACCTCATATGTGCAATGTCAAAAATCATCTCAAAACTTTTGACTTATGGGAGATCAAATAGTCTTAACTCAGATGCGTATCGTAATCTATAAATGTGTCGAGATTGAGGCTTAGCTATTATACCCTTACACATATCTAGTCACAAATAACATAGTGGACTAAATGTGCCAATACAAATGACCTTCTACGGCTTTCCTACTTACTTGTGCGCAACCATTGCGAACAAAGTTACACATTCATATGAGAGCAAGATGTCACAAGCGAGTGGGCCCAAGAGGGCCTACTCCAAACATCCATACATCTTCTCATTAATGTGATTAAGTATAATAAGCCACCGGTTCATGACCAATGTCATAAACTAATTCCAATCATCCTAATGTGTGAGTTTTTTAAGACAAGTTTTAAAGGTTTAGGCCCAACTAGGTAATGACTCGCGACTAATTCATATTCACTAGATCATAAAAGGATGTCATGGAGATGTTAAGTGCGCCTAAGTCGTAAATTTAACTAGTAAGTGCTTTGCACCTTCAAGTCAATTTTATTCTCCATACATTTTAATGCATCTAGTTGAAAGATGACGATACTCCTCTTGCCATCTCTGTTTCTCGCTTCATAGTTACTTACAATAAATTCTACTATCCACAAGAAGGAGAGAATAAGCTATCAATTTATGACAACTCCTGAAGTAACTTAAGCGCGAATTAGGCTAAAGAGTCTAATTCAACACAATGCTCTCACAAGCGATGCGTCAAATTCTTAGAGTCAAAACAACCTTGTCGGCCTTGACCTTTTCATTACTATGCTGCAACGTTTGCGCTTAGTGGTAAACGTTATTCAAAAAACGTTAGCCTAGCTAAGGAATCATACAAAGAAGCCCCTCATCATGTCTCACACTCAAGTGTGGAAACAGTAAGTGTCCAGACTAAGACAAGTCGGCAAGCTAATAGATTTTGCAGCCACTAAGTGCTAATCTTTTCACTTAGTGTTAATAGATTTTGCAGCTTCTAAGCGCTAATCTTTTCACTTAGTATTAATAGATTTTGCAGCTTCTAAGCGCTAATCTTTTAACTTCACGTGATATTTCAACGCACACTATTATAGTGCATGAAATTTTGCTCCATCCACTCCCAACAATTGGGTAGAGAGCAAAACACTGCTCATACTGGCTACTCGTCTTACACTTAATGACTAATTTATTTAAGCTCGCATTTATTGGATGACATGACTCTTGAATGTTACTTCATCCAATGATGTAACATTATTTACAAGTCAAATTACAAAGTCAATCCGCACAGCTCAATAGTCAAGATCATATACAGATCTATTGAGGGCTTACTAATTTCATAACTCCAAAACTCGCCAACCAAAACTACGTAGCATGCCGCTAACCATAGCGCACACATTAGTTTTTATTGTGCTAAACAAGGAAACAAAACCACGGCGACTTTGAGTCATGTTTCCTTACTTTGGCTCAATTAAGGTCTGACCTAAAGTCTCCAAGACTTTTGCTCATCTAAAGAATAGGATTACATTGTTCACATTTGAACATCTTTACTAAGTCTAGGTCAACCAATTAACTTCCATAAACTAAGTCAATTTAGAGAGAAATTCGCATTGGGATTAATTTGATTAGCATAATATAATTTTGCCACAAAAATCTAAATTAAATAGTGACAATATTGCACAAGTCGCAAGATCGAAAATCCACTATGCTCATAATCATCTCTTGCGCCACATGTGACAATTATTCAAAATTTAATTTAATTTATGCACAAAATATTGGTTTTCGGGAGTAAATCTACTAAGATTTCTCTCAACCGAATAACCTCCCACTGACTATGGCATGTCTAAAAGCATGATAAAAAAATTTAATTCCATACAATAGCATCATAATGTAGATTCACAACCAACTCATGCTATGTCACAATTAATAATGGAATTTAAACAAATAACAATTAATCATGCTATTCTAATTACAACATATTAGAAACTCTAGGGAAAAAAATAACAATATGCTGTATTTAATATTCAAATTATTCCATAACAGAAAGTATATCACTTCTGAAAATTTCTGGAATTTCTGGTATTTTCTGGAATTTTAAATAACTAATAAACACACATAAAATTAGAAATAAATATTCCAAAATCTGGTAAAATGAAATAACCATACCAGTAAATAGTAAACTACAACAATAGTCTACAATAAAAAATCCAGCCCCAGAAACTTAATCATGCAACACCAGATGTATTTAAAGCAGAAATAATGAATTATTATTTCAGGAAAAATATTTTTATTTTCATAAAATTTTGAAAAATTTTACAGAATATAGAAAATTTAATTCTGAGTCAATGGTCCCAACCACGCTTAAAACAAAGCTATAACGAATTAATTATGACCATTTAACGCGATTCAGAATTAAAAACAAAACAAACAGAGCCTTAACTTCAGCAGCCAAGCCGGCGGAGAAAAACGGCGCGACTCAGCGCGCTGCTCATTTGTGGCTCAGTGCGAGGCCCAGCAGGCGGCTCAGAAGCCGGCTCAGCGCGCGGCTCAGAGAACGGCCCAGCGAGCGACTCAGCGCACAGCGCGCGTGCGTGGCGCGGACGGCGCGCGAGTGGACAGCGCGGCTGACGCGCGTCTAGGCGTGTGTATTGTGCGCTTGGCGCATGGAAGCACGTGGCAGCGCGTGAGAGCGCGTGGCAGCGCGTGCCCGCCGCTGACGGCGTCATCTGGCGCGTGAGGCACACGCGCCGCCTTCCGAGGTGTTTTCTGGTCCGATTTCGGTACTCCCGAACTTCATTTTTCACAACAAAAACATTTATAGCATCAAAAATCACATTTAATGAACATAAAAATGAGGTGTACCACACTCTCAATTTAATGGGAGTTGAAATTTTCCTCATTTATAAACATTCATGTATATAATGTGTACATATATATAATAAAATATACACATGATTAGAGAAAACACGAAAATACCCATTCATGCTTTGATACCAATATAAAACAAAGTATAAACACAGCGGATGAAAAATTATGGCCATACCTTTATCTGCAGAGTCTGAATTGAAGGATCTCGTGGGTAAATCACGTGTTTCATGAATCTGATCAATCAACCCAGCAATGGAGTGATATTACAGAATGAATATCACCCACACAAGTCATAGTGCAAAATGGCTCTTGATTGTTGTATTTTGGGAGAGGAGAGTCAGTGTAAAACCCAAGTTTTGAATATTATTATTTTTGGATAGATTGGTAATTACATTAATTTATATGGGTCACTTAGTAATATCAAGGATTTAATTATGAGATGGCATTATTATTTCAATTAATTGTATGGGTAATTTAGTAATCTTAAGAATTAGGTTTTCAACCCTTTAACAAAAAAAAAAAAAAAAAAAAAAAGAGAGGCTCGTGGATGCTGCGGCTGAGGAAGGGGAAGGCAGCAAAGTAAAAAAAAAAAAAAAAAAGGTTAAAAGAAAAGAGACATAAACCCTTTTCCCTTTCTTTCCTCTGCTTCTTCATCATTGGTTCGTTTGATTTGAGTTCTCAAAATTGTAGGCTTTAAAGTCATACCCTTTCCAACATAATCTTTCTTTCACTGAATTTTTATTTTTTTTTGGGTTTCTCCATGGTGGCAAAATTAGGGCTATTTCAAGGTTTGTGAGATTAAGGTGGATCTTGGTAATTTGAGTTTAGCTTGGGAAATATTATTTTAGTTGTTTGAGGTAAGTAACCCTCTATCACTGTTGGTTTATTTTTATTCCTATCGAATCGTTTAAAATCATAAATATTTATTTATACCTTTTTCTGTTCTCTTAAAATAAAATATGGGTCAAGTATAAAATAACATCGAATGTTATTATGAAAATTATTTGAATATTTGGTGAAACTATTCTGAAACTTGTACTAAACTTTTATTCTAAAAATAACGAATGTTTTATCTAAAATTTGTGTATTGTTTGAATTTTTGAACATTACTCTAGTCTGACTATGATTTGGACCCTAGCCAATGGGGGTTAATTATTGGCACAGAAACTAGTTTCTTTTGGGGCTTCACCACCGGCCTATGTGTGGTTCTGGGCCTTGTCACGGGCTAAGTGACCATAGTCACCAAGACTTGGGTTTTGTGAATCGAATCATTGAACCATCTGAATATCGAACCATCGATTTGAACAACGAATTACTTTGAATTATCTTGTTGGCTTTTCATTTAAAATGTATTGTACATTGTTTATTTTTAGCTATGAAACCATCTTACAAATAATTGCTCATTTATTGAACTGTAGAAAAATTTATATTTATTGGTTATCGATTTATTTATTTATTTTTGTATACTTGATCCAGCTGGCAGTGATGGTTGGTTATTTACTGGGCTTTCTAGCTTACCCTTATTTTTTTTTCAGATTCTGAAGAGTAGAGCTGCGCGGGATTTTTACATATGGGAGTGCCGAGAGTAGGCCTATGATTTAAGTACTTGGATTATTGTTTTGTTAATGGATTTTGTTAGTGGACTTGGTGGATAATTTCATACGATAAATAATCAATTTTTGTGGATTTTAGCATTATGACAATTTAAGGATTTATTTTGAGTATTTTACATTGTGGGTTATGTGATTGGATTCTTAGCCTTGCATGCTCACTTTTATGAGTGTGCGGCGTTGTCACGGAGCTTGGGGCGTGACAGTCAGTATATGGGTAAAACATACGACATACGTTATTATTCTCTTAATCACCCATATCCCATATTATATCAGATACATAGGATAATAATAAATCTATCCATATCAGTTATATCAGATATATAAGATATCTATATCATCTATCCATATCAGTTGATATGATAGATATAGATATCCTGAGTGGTTATCCAAATAGGTTTTGAATTCAAATTCAAACTTATTTGGATAAAGTTCAAAAGGTTCAGAAAAGGGTCATGCCACATGGGCGCCCAATTTCTAACAGATTTTTATGACATTGTTAAATTTGTCAAAAGTTTTAATTTTCTAAAACCATTTGATATTATGGTTTCTACTACCCAACGACCACCATGGGTTTATGGTTCACATTAAAAGTTAATTTTGATGAACTGGTTAACAAAAATAATATCTTATGGAATAAAAGTTTGATGGAATTAAAAAAAAAAATGGCTATATAATAGTCAATACTTGGGCAAACCAATAATGGCCAACGACTAATTGGTTATACTTTGCATGTAGCCCAATTTAATGGCTAATTGTTTAATGTTGACACATGCCAGTTTAATAGTCGATGGCCAATTGGGTAATGTAAAGTCTTAGAAAATACTTGTGATGTAAATCAGGTGGGGGCATTGTTTGCACTATAAAATATTTGTTGTCGATTGTGGTAAATCATCTTATAAAATTTCATTGGATTTCATTCTTCAATCCATTTAAATGAGGGGGGCATTGTTGATACTACATTTTATTTTTCTATCAATTATGGCCTATTGATTGTGGTCTGTCGATTAAGATGACCATTTTTTAAGAGTAACCTTAGCCACATTTATTATTATTATTATTCCTATCGACAAATAAGCTGACATGCTGTGACAAACATGCTAGTAACGTGGCATGAAAGAGATGATGACGTGGCTTAAAAAGATTAAATAAAAACCAGTAAAGATATTTGTTAAAATCAATTAGAAACCATATGCTAAAATCGGAGGATTAGTACTAAGCCAAAGCACAAAATCTGCAAATAGTTCCTATGAAGATGAGATATGGTTGAGTGGAGCAAAGACCAAAGAAGATCATGGATTAATGACTACAACATGAGATGGCCAAGCAAGTATAAAAGAAAAACTTGAGGAATGATGGAAGGAATCAATCAACCATCAAACACACTCGTGCATAGTTATTTAGGAGTAGTTCTAAATTAGCTATTTTATGAGTAGATTAAACAAGTAGTTTTTCCAATCCCCCATTTCTCTTCTTTTCGTCAATTGTTGTATTTATCTAATTTTTTGTACTTGTTTAAGTTCTTGTGACTAGTAACAAGTGACAATTTATTCGAATTAATACATATTTTGTTCTGTTCCATTTTCTTCTTTATTTAATTACCTCTAGGGAATTCCTTAATCTGTTTAAGGCATAGAACTCAACCACAAAATCTGATCATTTTTGTGTTTATTTAAAATCAGTTGAAACATGTCAATCAATCACTGTCGATTGAGCCTAAATTGAATTTTTGCTAACAGTTTACTAGGCTGTAAAGGGAGGACAATGAAATTGTTTTATTGGAGGAAATGATGAAAAATTCTTGAAAGAAAATAGTTAGTCCATATGACAATATGGGTGGATTTATGATTTTATCAAAACATCATATTTTCTTTGAAATCTGAAAAGACATGCGTTGGTGGGAGACTCTACAGAAAATTGGACCATTTACATTCTTCCATTTCTCATATCTTCTTTGAAACCTCAAAAGACTTGTATGGTGGAGATTAGAGAAAACTGGATCATTCCCATTCTTCTCTCTATTGGCATTGTTTTGGTACTACTTCATCAACCTCCAAATCTTATCCGTCACTTGTTTACTTGAAACGTCGACATGAAGTGACGTTTTAATAAAATCTTAAAATCCACCTATATTATCATACAGACTGACTCTTTCTTTGAGAAATATTTCATCATTCCCTCTAATAACACAATTTTATCTTCCTTACTTTACAACCTAGCAAATGTAAAATTCTTCTCTTTCTCTTTTTTGTTCTTGTGGATAGGCAACCTATCCCTATCATCTTCTTCAATGCCAATATTGTCATATGTAACCTTGCTCTTACCTTTTGGGGTAAATTACCAGCGGGTTTGTTGCATATGTTTTTCTTAACAAAATTAACAGAAATAAAAGAAGAAATAGGGAAGAAGAGAGACCCACTTCAAGGAGGAGACATCCTATTGGTTCAATTCAAGCTGAACCTAATCTCTATAAACTTCACAAGAAGTTAATCAAAAAAACATCCAACATACTTTTTCATTGAATACAACTTCTTTAAAGACACAACTGGATAACTGGATAACTACCCATAAACCCAGTAATCCCACATCACATATAACCCTAACTCACTAATGCTGAGACTCCTAATTACTAACTAATTAATCATAACCAACATAAATAAAATATAATATTAAAAGATAATATGAACGTACAATCCTAATAATTGGATTTAATTCCCATTAAGTGCTAACAATTCGTCGTTGAAAGTCGGTCCTATCAAAATCGTTGCTAAAAAGATTTTGTGGCGATTTTTTGAATCTGTCGCTAACAATTGACAATTAGTGACCTTTTTTGTAACGATTTTCTAAATCTGTCGTTAAAAAATTGACAATTAGCAATGTTTTTCTGTGACGAATTTTTCAAACTATTGCTAAAAACTAACAATTATTGATGCTTTTTCATAAAATTGCCGCTAATTATCACAAGACAATAGTCCACCTATTGAGACATGTATGTAAATCCCCTTACTTTTGTTCTTAATCTTCTTTTTTTACGACTTGTTCTTATAATGTTCACTATTATTTTCTTTCAAAAAGCATTGTGGGGGACCAATTTCATGTACAACACTACTGTTGGAGCAGTGAGATTCTTTAACTTGGTTCGATGACTCATTGCTGATTAGGTTTTCTAAATCTGAGCAATGAGCAATGGGTGTCTTTTGTCAACCAAAAACAAAACTGAAGAACTCTCATCTTGCTCTTTTTCTTTTTGGGATTATTCTTCTTTTCCAGAAGATTCCACTTCTTTCTCAGAGTGTTCAACATCTTCTTTACCTTTATCAAATTCTATCTCTATCTCTTCTTCTTCACAAAAAGATGAAGTAAGAAAAAAATGAAGAATAAAGGTCATTCAAATGGCACTTTAAAGCCATAGCCAAGTTTCACACACACACACACATACACACACACACAGAGTAAAAGGGACCCATGGCTATCTTTACTTTCAAAAAAAAAATTATAATTGCAAATTAGTTTGATTATGTGTAGACACCCCATTTTGACCGACCCTAAGACTCGAGCGCTTTTTTTGATTACTCGATGATGATAATCAGAATGTGTTTCTCACAAAATCCTCAGTAAGAGAGATGAAATTTGAGTTTTAATCCCAACCTTCACACATTTTTTGGCCACATTATTTTTCATCCAAAATTCATCAATCTCCACTACCAAAAGAATCTTGTCTCTTCAATCTCCACTACCAAATTTTCTGCACATCAATTCCCACTCACCATCTACTTTTATAATCATACCTCTTCAATTTCCACTCACTATCCACTAATCATACCCCATCAATCCTCGCTCACCATCAACTTTCAATCACACATCACCATCCCCACTCACCATCTACTTTCATAATCATACCCCATCAATTCCCACTCACTATTCACTTTCCTAATCATGCCTCATCAATCCTCACTCTCCATCCACTTTCATAATCACACCCCATCATCCCTACTCACCATCCACTTTCATAATCATACACCATCAATCCCCACTCGCCATCCACTTTCATAATCACACCCTACCATCTCCACTCACCATCCACTTTCATAATCATACCCCATCAATTCCCACTCATTATCCACTTTCCTAATCATATCTCATCAATCCCTACTCTCCATCACTTTCATAATCACACCCCACCATCCCCACTTACTATCCACTTTCCTAATCACACACCACCATCACCATTCACCATTCACCTCCATTATACATTGTCTCCCATTAGCTTCATTAGTGCCCCATTAGCTCCATTATTTTTCCTAAATGCTCCACTTTGTCTTTCCCTTTGTCCTCCACTTTGTCTTCCACTTTGTCTTTCACTTTGTCCTCCACCATTGCCCACTTGCATTGCCTATATAATGAGAGCTCTAGTCTTGAATTTAGAGAGGGAAATAAAACAAGAAAAGTGTAGAGATAATGCTAAATTTGAGTTAGAATTTGAGAGAAAATAAAGCCTTGAAAATAAGAGAGTTGTCTTGCCAACATAGTGAAGTTACCAAGCATCTCATCTTCCTTTGCAAAAATCACTCAAGAACCAAGTCCTAAAGTCTTGATCAAAGAGAGAGTAGTCTTGCTAAATTGAAAAAGAGTAAAGATTGATCATACACTTGTTCAAAACCATTATTCTAACTCAAATTTCAAGCTTTTGAATTGAGGATTAAGAACATAATTCACGCAAACTTGAAGGTAATCAAGAGGAAATTTGGAAATCAAGAGGTTCACTCTTCCTTTGGAAGGTGAATTTTCAATTCTTTCATCAATTCTTTCATTTCTATTTCACATGCATTTTCTTACTTTTGTTTCATATTGTTTTGTTGTAAAGTAATTAAGTTTCAATTCCTTCATTTTCTTGCAACTTTCTATCTTATATTTATTTTCTTACTTTGATTTCATATTAGTTTTGTTATAAGCTAACCGGAAGTGGTTAGTTAAGCCTTACATATTTCTTGTTTGTTCCCTTTCTTGATTTTGCAACAAGACAGGTTTTGCTAGGCCTACTTGGCCCGCCGGTTAACTTCTTTTGGACAAGACGACGTAGTCTTCCAATGTTGACTAGTAGTTTCCAAGGCGCATGAAGCTTATTATTATTGTTATTATTATTTGGAGTGTTTTGTGAGGTTTCTTTTATTTTTGTTGTAATATTCTCCTACTCCCTCTCTAATTTAGTTTGTAATAATTCGTTCATAGTATTGTAATAATTCTCCGCCCCACTTCTTTTACTTGCTTCCCTTTGTGAATATACATCATATTTTGTTTTTCATTATATCGATGCTTTGTATCCATGTTTCATGCATCATGATTCGACTAAGTTTGCATTTGTGGATTTTATCAATTCCTATGTGATTATGGTGGTGTTTGGGAAGTCCCAAACTTGGGTTTTTTTTTTTATTTTTTTCACAAAAAGACAAATTTTTTGCAAAACCAAAAAAAACACATCCAAACAAAATATCACATCCAACCCCATAATCATTTCACTTTTTCTCTCACAAACATCACATTCAACCACAAAAAAACCCAACTATCTTCCCAAACACAAAAAAAAATTTCTCCAATAATATCCTACAACTATAAAAACCTACATAAAAATTCACTTCCCAAACACCCACTATGTGCGCTACCTCATGTTCTTGAGATGATTCACACACATGTCATATTTTAGAAGCCGAATATTTAGTTGCATCTCAAGTGTAAATTGCATTAGGATTTTGTATAGAAGATTATGTATATTTTGCTAACTTTGTTTTGAAGTGGTTCGCGGGACTTGGTAAACATGTAAGTTTTTATGCTTTAACACCTCGTTTTTGTGTGTTTTTTTTCTTACTATGTTTAAGCATCCTACCATGTGGCTACTTGCTTACTTGATATAATTGTATGAATGTTGATGGATGGAGGTTGTGTCGCTTAATTTAGAATGATGTTGATTTTCATGTTTATGAACTCAATTTCTTTGGGTTATACATCTTCAAAACTCTTTCAAAATATATGAAATCATTTTTTTCCAAAATGAATGACATAGTCTATACTTGTATATTTCACATAGTAATTTTTTTAGGATTTATTAAATAAATTGGAACATAAACATATAAAATTAATAAAATTCCTATCATGGTTTAGTAGATGCCGATCTTTGATTGGGTAAGTGGGAGTGCTCGTTAATGACCTTCTCCTCTCATACCTAAGGTTCTAAGCCAAGCTCTTTGGTTACGACGAATAGTGGCATTGGCACGAGTCACGGGTTTTCTAATTTTTTCAAAAATGTTAGGTGGTGACTCTAAGATCTGGTGAAGCAGTCCATTTTTTACAAAGATTTTGTAATAAAATGGATTTTCTATAAAGTTGTCAAATCTGGATTCTCAACAACTTTTTACGTTGCACTCGTAAAACTAGATCAACAACGTCGAGGGTCCGAACTGTTTAACACGCACGGGTAGCCTCCAAGCATGTTATAGTTTCTAGCAACTCTGGTGGGGATTTTATGAAACCTTGACTCGAACTCCATAATATGACTTTTATTTTCAATTATCTGTTTATTGCATTGCATGCATTAGTGCACTTAAAGTCTCTGTGTTGCCCAAATACTGGTAAGAGCACAGGCACATTTTTTGTGACACTACACC
Organism: Camellia japonica; assembly: GCA_030407325.1. Lineage (NCBI taxonomy): Eukaryota > Viridiplantae > Streptophyta > Magnoliopsida > Ericales > Theaceae > Camellia > Camellia japonica. The sequence goes on from JAPPVO010000024.1 coordinate 80,065,753, forward strand.
TATCTCTACGGTACTTTGGAGGCCTTGTGTTATAACCTTTTGAGATCTGTCAAACAGGTAGCTCTGTTATCTAAGGTTCTCAAACTTCGAAGAAAGGATATATTGACTCTTCTGATTTCCTGAGATCTTCATTGGTTATGACCCAAAGGACTCTTTGGTAATGCCACCTTGACTTCAACTCCTAAAGTAGAGCCAACCTTATACATATAGTGAGCTATAATACCTTTCAAAATTAGGACAGGATGCTCTTCCCTTTCTAAGATGTATGATGCCGTTTGTCTGAATAATGAAGCCCTAGATCATTTCAAAATTAGGACAAGGTAACTCTAACCTCCATAGAGGTGTTTGTTCTCTTTCCTGCTATATGTTATGTGCAATAGATGAGATCTATACAATGCTTCTCAGTATCAATGGTTAAGGTGTTTTAGTTTATGGGTTTGAGTTCAGTTCATTTTCAGTATGATTTATTAAGCCGGCATATTGCTGTCAGTATCAGTTGTTCAGGCATTCCAGTTTGTTGGGTTTGTGTTCAGTTCTTTTTCAGCATGATCAATTGAGCCAGCATGCTGCTGAAATTTGATTGAAGGTTATGTTTTATGTTTTTGCAAGGTAGTTGGGCAACATAGCTTTAGAATAGTCAAATATCCCCCAAGTTCTGTGGACTCGCATTGGTAGACTTTGTAAACTACAAATTTGGTTCAAGGACAGCTAGTGTTAGTTTCTTTGCCACTAAACACACGAAGCAAAAGTACAAAAGTTGCATCAACTGGTCAGAATAACCCTTTTTCACCTACTAGATCATCCCCACCTAGTTCATCATCATCCGTGATGGCTCAAGTTTCAGAAAATATAGTGGACATGTTATTGGCCCTTCAACGAAGTTTGGATACTATGGATAATATAGTGGCCACCCATGGTGATGCTCTTGCTAAATTACGGCACTCATCTGGGTCATCCGCTACTCAAACAACTCCGGTGACTAATCCGATTCCACCCCCACCAGCTGAGGAATTCCCTAAACCCAATTATAGACATCCCATTTTTTATCGACCTTAAGATTTGGGCGCCACAGGTTGATCACTCAGTGATAAAGTTGTGCTATGCAAAGGTTTGATTTCTTCGGCAAGAAGAGCTCTAAATCCCAACCTTACACCCCATTTTTGGACCAAAACTTTTTTGACCAAAATTATTTTTGAAAATGTTTCTACAATGTTTTGAGGCTCACATTTCGTTAAAAATTGCACTTTTCGGTAAACCGAGCAAGGACAAAGTGGAAATAAATGAAAGAGAGGTGAAATCTTTGATAAAAATCTTTTAAAACTTCTTATTTAGAGGTTTGGAGTTGAAGAAAATAAGAGTAGAGGGAAGAAAACTAGTTGGGGAAGTGGTTGAGCTTGAAACCGTTAAGAGAGAACCGGGCAGCCTTACTAAATCAGGCCTATCCTTTTGTACATTTGGACTTTAGTTATGAGGCCACCACCATTGGAAAGTGGACTTCCGGGGCTTCATATTACACTCAAGAATCTCCTAAAGCCGAGTCCGGATGAGGTAGATATGGTTGTGTGAAGTTAGGCATCAATCCGGTTAGGACCAAAACTGAGCAATCTTCACTAAAATAGGCATATCTTTTTGCACACTTGAAATTTTGATATGAGCCTGAAACCATTGGAAATTAGACTTCTGAGGCTTCAATTTAAACTCAAGAATGACCTGCAAAGGAGTTCGAATGAAGGAGATATGCCCATTTGAAGTCGGGCCTAAAAGTAGAATTTTTTGGCCGGCCACTAGTGAGGTTTGCCGGCCATGTGCCGGCCATGGATGAGGTTTGCTGGCCATGTGCCGGCCAGGGGTGAATTTTTCCGGCCATGGATGAAGTTTTCCAGCCACCAGTGATGGCCGACCGGCCCCTGGTGTCAAAAATCAGTTTTTTGTGCAGATATTTTCCTTCAACTGTCTCCCAAAATCTCCAACTATCTGTTTTGTTGATATTTCGACCTGAAGCTCATATATTGCTATATATAGAGGACCTTCTCTATTGTTTTCAAGGTTAGAAATTTTGGAACAAAATTCTCTTTCTCTCTCTTGAATTTTTGTGCATACAAGTGTGGATACACTTCAAGTTTGCCTATCAACCCTTAATCAAAGTTGCTTATCTTTGGGCTAAGGTTACTTGGGACCCTCTTTGAGCTCTAGAAGGTGGTCTTGGCTTGATTTATTGCCTCATTTGTGCCTTTCCTTCAAGAGGTATAGCACTCTTCTTTTATACTTGTTTTTGCACACTTGCTTTGCCATCCTTTTCAACTATTTTTGGCCTATTTTTAAACTGTAAAAAACTCTGTTTTTGTGGCCTAAAGATGGTGGTTTGAGGCCATTTTTAGTAAGGGAGTGTTCTACCCTTCTTGCTTCTTTGCTTGTAAAGTTTTATGCCTTTGTTCATCACTTTCAAACCAACTTTTTTGGGCCTTTTAACCATTGAATTTCAGAGGTTTTTCAGTGGCAAAAAATTTATTTTGAAGTTCAAATTTGGAGAGGTCAGCCTCCCCTCTTTGTGTCTTATTTGCATGCCTAGTTAGCTTCACATGTTAGCATGTTTTTCTAACCTAACATAGCTTAAGTCCAGCATGTTTTTGCCTCTGAAATAGCATGCTTTAGCTCTGTTTTGGGCTGTTTAGGTCAGTTAAGTCTTGTTTTGCATGGTTGTAGTGTAATAGTCCTCACAAGTTGGTGTTTTAGGCCTTTAGGCACCACTTGTTTGAGTTGATTGTATGTTTTAGTGCTTTTCTCACTTCAATTCAGCACTTATAATCTCTGCAATCCCCCTTATTTCTTCACTCTTTTGTTTTGTTTTGAAAGTGGCTTCAAACCACTTGTTTGCCTAAGTGTGAAATGGAGGTGCTACACATATTGGTTTAATTCCTTAGAGGGTTCATTACCAACAGTGTGATATTTCTTTCATGCCCAAAGCAACTTGTGGTTTGAACCCTCTTTCCATTAGAGGGCACTCACCAATGGATAAATTGATTAAAGGATGATTTGGTAACTAAAATGTGTAAACAAAATTGACAAGTAAAAGTGGCAAGATAAGCATTCTTTGTGTTGCATTGCATGTGTTCAAATCGGACGTAAATTTGAACACAAGGAAAATGAGACATTTCATACTCAATAGTGATGAAATGTGCCACTTTCATTGGTCTCCATTGCCCTTGATCATGCATGATGGGGTGATGGCACTTGAGTCTTGGTTTTGCATTCATTAACTTGTACAATCTGGTCCCTTAGCCATCATGCATGGAAATTGCTTGATTGATGATTTGAGGGCCAAATATATCACTCCTTTGAGCTTGTGTTGATGATAAGGGGTGATACAAAGTACAAACAACCTGTGAAAATGCCTCTTATTTGCCCTATTTGCTTTCTGTTGCAGCAAGAAAAGGAGCATCATCAGTGGCCGGCCGGCCACCACTTCTAGCCTGCCGACCACCAATGAAAATTTGGCAGAAAGCTTGTCAAGCAGAGTAGAGTTGATCTGGAGAAGGAGAACCAATGCATAGGGTATGTAACAGAGGCAATTGGAAGCAAAACAACGGGCGTTCTTCGGGTGGAAACCGAGCATGCATTGGGCATCCCTCGCCTCCCGGGACCATTTGTTTAAATTGATTTGTTAGTTAGTTGTAGCTAAATAATTAATGTTGTAATTATTTAAGTAGAGTAGTTAATTAATTTATATTGTAATTAATTAGCTTAGTTGTATTGTAATTAGTTAGTTAAGTATTTAGCTAATTAGTTTGCTTTGTAATATGTAATTAGCTTAGATAGTTAATTGTTTAATTGTTTTAATTAACTAGCTTAGAGTAAGCTCGTTATTCATTCGACATGTTGTAATAATTAGCTTAATTAGCTTAGTTTAGCTAGCTAGTTAGCTTTTATTCATTCGGACCCTCCTTCGCGAGGGCATAATGTTGTAATAAGTGTGTGTGCGTGTGTGTATGTTTTCCAACCCCACGTCTTCTCCCTCTTATTTAATCGCTTTTGATAGTTAAATTAGGGACATGTTTTAATTAGCAGACCTTATGCTTCGCATCCATTCATTCGTATTGCATACACCGAGGCTCAGCGCATCATTCAAACTGCATTGTCATTTCAATATCTTATTTGAATATGTGTTTAACCACATGTTGTCAAAACGAGTCATACGTCATATTAGTAGCCGAGCCTATTAATTGCATATTGTATGTGTTGCATTAGACACTTAACATAGTTAGGAATCATGCATTATTTTCTAACTCATGCCTTCTTGGCTTGGAGTACTAGGTGAGTTTTACGTTTTAGCATACTTGCATGAATGTGAATGTTGCCATGATTAGCATGTTTGCCATGAGGCTATGTCCTTAAATGCTAAACTGCTGGAATGCCTGTGGATGAAGGCTTGTTGTTCGAATTGGAACGATTCAATAAATGTGTGTTTTAAGCCCACTTTATTGAGTGGCAAATCATGTTTTAAGCCCACTATGTTGGGCCGCAATCTTTAAGTCCATTTGAGGTGGCAAATTCAAACCATTTTCGCAAACAAACATGAGTTGAATTGTTCCAAATTGAGCAAACTAGTCTATACTTGCTTATGCGCATTACATAGTAATGCTAGTTTAATAACCGGAATAAGAACACATAATGTTTATAAAAAATCATATCATGGTTAGTAGAGACCGATCTTTGATCGAGCGAGTGGAGGTGCTCAATTCATGACCTTCCCCCCTCATACCCAGGTTTCTGAGCAGAGGCAACTTTGGTGATGACAAACACGTGGCCTTTGGCACGAGTCAGGGTTTCCTAAATTTCCCCAAAACAAAAACTATTTAGGTGGCGACTCTGTATCTGGCAAAGTAATCCAATTTTGGCATTATTTGATTTAAAATTGATTTTCCAAAATGATTTTCCAGATTTAGACTCTTTGGTGTTTATTAGTTTCACATTGCACTTGTGAGATTAGATTCAGAACTGCGGGAGTCCGAACTATAGGGCTTCTTTTCGAGTTTCCGAAAGGGGGCGCGAAAAAGGCGAGCTACACCAATGTAACAAAAGATTTGAGGGTTCCTGCACAGTCATCAGGAGGTCCTTTTCTCCTTCCACTTTCATCGGAAGGACCTTTTCCTCTTCCACAACCAACATGAGGGCTCTTTCCTCTAGAAACGAATGAGGTTGATTCGACTGTGATAAAACTGGCCAAGTTGGGCTAGACGTTTAAAAGGTCGCAGGGAATCAACTCTATCACAAACATTGAAGATGGGTATACAGAAACAATTGTCAAATTGCCAAAACAGTTTCAAATGCCACATATTGATAGGTTTGATAGAGTTGGAGACCCTATGGTCCACATTCGCCTCTTCTTAGATGTCCTAAAACCTATGGGCTTGACTCAGCCTCAAAAACTTTCCTTGTTTGGAAAAACTTTATCTGGTGTAGCTACCATCTGGTATGCCAAGTTAAAGGACTCAGCGAAACAAAGCTGGGAAGAATTAGCCGAAGCCTTTATTACCCAGTATACCTATAACACTCAGATTAAAGTGATCACTCGTGAGTTAGAGGCAACCCGCCAAGAGCCGAATGAAAGTTTTGCAGCCTTCATTACTAGATGAAGGGCCAAGGCGGCGATGATAACGACCACTAGACCACCAAAGAAAGATCAAATTCGAATGGTGGTAAGGAATTTGCACGGAAAAATGCTGCCGAAAATTATAGTTCTCTTATTGTTCACTTTTAAAGAACTACATGAAATGGGGGTCCAGATAGAAGATGTCATCAAGTAGGAAATCATTGTCGATAACAAAGAACCTGTGCAAAAAACCTTCGGCGCAGTTCCAATGCTACTACCAGTAGTAGCATAGCTGTAAAGCCTTCTGAGGTCAACTCAGTCACTACCACCACTAACAAAATAGCTGACCCCTTTGCCAATACCGGTACACAAACAACAAACTTAGCCCGAGCCTCAAACAAAACATTCACCCCGCTCCATATGTCCCTCACCAAAGCCATGAAGATCTTGGTAGAAAAAGGGTATCTTAAACCTCTTAACCCACGACCTCTCCTAGATCCTCTCCCAGCCAAACATGACCCTACTAAATACTATACCTTCCACCAACAACCTAGACATGATACCGACCGTTGTTTCCGTCTTCATCATGAGATTCAAGATCTCATTGACAATAAAATCATAGCTCCCCCACAACCGCTAAAACCCAATGTCACCACTAACCCATTGCCACCCCATGACAAAGCCCCCCCACCACCTCGCCTTAATTTTATCCATACACTTTTGCCCACTTTTGACCCCAGTATCTACATCACACCCTCCTATCTACCAAAACCCAAGGTATACATTCCTGAGAGCACTGATCTGTGCATGATGGGTGCACCTCCAACCCAACCAAAACCCAAAAGCCCTATGGTGATACTGTTAAAGGAAACAACCGAAGTACCTATGTTTGAGGCTAGCAAACTATCAGAGGAGGATTATGATCCAAGCCAGTATATTATTTCCATTGGTCAACTGAAACCTAAGGTTGTTCTGCCTGACTTATCTTCGATCAATGTTGTTATAGAAGATGTTCTTGAATAGGGGTTGGATGACTTGGCCAACTTAAAGGAAGATTTGGCCAATTTCCAGTTCTTTGAAGAACTGGACCTTGGAAACATACAGATAGGATAGTGGGATCTGAGAAATTCCAATGCCAATTATGGCTGGACAAGCAACAACGAAGTTTTTGATAAAGAAACTGAGAGAAAAGATAATGAACTAAAAATCAACACCAGAAAGCCTGATGATAGTAGTAAAGGAAAGGGTTCTAGAGAGAAAGAAGAAAAGCCAAAAAAACCATTCAGAGTATATTATGGAAATGATTCGAGCAGAGCCTGATAATTGTCTTTCAGTCAACAAAGGCGAATGGTAGGATGATAGTGACTTGCAGCTCACCCGTATTGATGATGAATGGATAAGTAGTGTGCCTGACGAGATGTGGTACTCAGAAGAAATTAAGTATATGACTAAGAGTGGGCTCTACTTCAAGCCTCCACACCTAGACCAAGAAGAATCCTCAGGCAAAGACAAAGAAGTTAAGAAAGAGAAAGACAAAAAGGTAGAAGAAGACCTGATTCTAAAACAACTGAAAAAGATCTAGGCAAATATATCCATTTAGAGGCTTCTCATGGCTTCCCGAGAACACCGGCAAGCGATGTTGTCAGCCTTAAGTAACATTAAATTTTCAATTGACATAACTGCGGAACAACTAGTGTCGCTAATCACCCTAAGAGAAACAATCCCCGCAATAACCTTTCCTGACAAAGAGCTATCACCAAAAGGGTCAGGACACAATAAGCCTCTATATGTCTCACTGGAGTACAGAAAGAAATGGGTCCTGATCATTCTGATTGACACAAGGTCAACCATCAATGTCTGCCCTACACACACTGCCTATACGATAAGGCTAAAGCCAGCAGATTTCACACCCACTACTCAATTGATCCGAGCCTATGATAATACTAGTCGGGAAGTAATGGTTACAATCAAAGTACAAATAATAGTGGGTCCATCTGAGCACAAGGCTAAATTTCATGTCATGGATGTTCTCCCAACATTCAACTTTCTATTGGGAAGGCCCTGGGTTCATCAGATGAAAATTGTATCATCCACACTACATCAATTGGTAAAGTACCCATATGACGGAGGAATTGCCACTGTCTTCGAAAATTTATCTGTTCATCCTCCTCCAGAAATCACAACGCCTTTGTTAGAAATACAACATGGGGAAGAAAATATGTTTCTCTCAGGCTTCACCTTGGCAAAAGCCCAGCTAGTTCAAACACTTATGGCAAAAGACGAAGGTATGTACATTAGCGCCCAGTTAATCTACTTTATAAGTAAACTGGGTCACATTCCTGGAATGAGATTGAGACAAAGTGGTAGGAAAGGTATTACTACAGCCAGCGTACCTCATAACCCACGTGCATTCAGACTAGGGTATGCACCCACGACTAATGACTGGAAGAGGAAAACTGAAGAGATCAGGGAGAAGATCAAGGCCAAGAGAACCGGGCAACAGTTTGAGTTAGTTCATAAGCCAATTTCTGGACCCTTGAACTGGTGCTTTATCTGAGAATGAGAGGATCTCCGTTTCTGTGGGTTTCCTAAGGGTGAGCATGGTTCGAATTAGTCCGAATTGGGAGAAAACCAGGACCAATCCGTTACCTACAGTTCCTAAAAAATTAGAACCAATTCAATCTGTTTAAATCGCAGAACCAATCCGAACCAATCAGTTTAAACACGGATTGGATTGGTTTAGGACCATAGATTCACATAATTAAATAACAAAAAAAATATATAGAACATTTAAAGCAAACAACATCCTTTGTGTGGGTCTATTTGTGTGTTACTGTTAAGTAATAACTGAACCACCATTCTGATGTTAGGAATTGATAAGATCATGCATAATTCTTTGGTGATGTATTTGTTTTCTACCAAATTAGCTAATATTGCTAATAAATCAATTTGCTACCGAATAAGCTAGATGGCTCATCAATGGATGGTTTTAGTGTGATGACTGCTTTTGTCAATATAAAATACATATATACATTGTATATGGTTAACTTATTGTAATATATTTATATTTATTTTTCTCAAGTTACTTCAGGAATGAGCCCAGCTTTCAATCTTTATGGATGCACCTTAATTGGTAACATGCAGACTAAGTCATCTACATTTTGTCTTACTTCCTTAACATAATGAATAACACTATACCAAAAATCAAAGAAAAAACATACACTGTATATGGTATAAATGTAAATTATTTCTAGACGGTCCGGATCGGTTCCAATCTAAAACCATGGGGTTCAATCCGGAACCGATCCATGGCCTACGGATTTTGAAATTTCTAATCCAGAACCGAACCACGGATTCAAAAAACCAATCCAAACCTATCGGATTAGACTGAACCGGATCAGATTACAGATTTTATGGATTCCTTGCTCAGCCCTAGGGTTTCCAAAGCCCTAGATTGACTAAGAGGACAAGAAGAGATATCCTGGGTTTGAAATCTTCTTCGATCATCAGTTTTCTGATAGCGATGAAGAACATGTAGATCTAAGCATCAACATCGATCAAGACAGTGATGTTAGTTCAGAAAGTAGTACAGAGAACATCCTAGGTCTAACACTGGCTGATTTGCTAAAAAAGTCTAATACTAGTACTAAACTAGTGAACTTGGGGGATATGAGTATTTCTGTGATCGGGAAAGGACCACCTGTTGACTGCTCAAGCTTCATCGTGGATGCAGTGAATAACACTCAAGCAAATTGGCATGTTGAGAAAAGTTTTATTGAGAATTCTGAATTGGTTATTGAGTCTGAGCTTGCTGGGCTTGTTGGTTTTGAGTCAGATTTGAGTTTGTCTGAGATGTCAGAGTCATCTTTTGTTTTTTATTTTTCTTTTGAGTCTGTTGCCATAGTTGAGCCCGAGATTATGAATGAAGATGATATGAGTTCTGCTTACTTCTTTGTGTTTATAATTCATAGCATTGACCATAGTTTTCAGAATTTTGATGAAAACGAAGACGAAAAAATTCCTCGGGTTTTGAAAATTTTAATCAACTGGGAGAAAGAAAGTCGTGCTAAGCTGTTGGTCGATGAAATTATTTCCGTTAATGTGGGTACTGTGAAGGATCCTCGCTTAGTCCAGATTGGTTCCACTTTATCTTCGAAGGAATGCGAGCAATTAGTGGCTTTATTAAAGGAATTCAAAGATGTTTTGCGTGGTCCTACGAAGATATGCTTGGAATTGATCCTAAGATTATACAACATTGGATCCCTCTTAATTCAGATGCCCGACCTGTCAAACAGAAGCTTCGCAGAATTCATCCGGATTGGGTACTGAAAATCAAAGAAGAGGTTACTAAACAAATCAATGTTGGGTTCTTGCTTGTATCCGAGTAAAGTTCTTCCGAACAAGGAAAGTTTTTGAGGCCGAGTCAAGCCCATGGGTTTTAGGACATCCGAGAAGAGGCGAATGTGGACCATAGGCTCTCCAGCTCCATCAAACCTGTCAATGTGTGGCATTTTAAACTGTTCTGGCAATTTGACAGTTGTTTCTGTATGCCCATCTTCAATGTTTGGGATAGAGTTGATTCCCTGCGACCTTTTAAACATCTGTTCCAACTTGGCCAGTTTCATTACAGTCAGATCGACCTCATTCGTTTCTAGGGAAAAAAGCCCTCTCGATGGTTGTAAAAGGGGAAAAGGTCCTTCCGATAAATGTGGAAAGGGAAAATGACCTCCTAATGACTGTGAAAGAACCCTCAAGTCTTCTGGTACATTGGGTTTAGGAAATTCCTCAACTGGTTGAGGTGGAATCAGATTAGCCACCAAAGGTGTTTGAGTAGCGGATAACCCAAATGGGTGCCGCAATTCAACAAGAACATCACCATAGGTGGCCACTGTATTGACCATAACATCCAAACTTTGTTGAAGGGCCAACAACATGTCCACTATATTCTCCAGAACTTGAGCCATCAAGGATGCCAATGAACTATGTGGGGATGATCTAGCAGGTGAAGAAGAGGTATTCTGACCAGTTGATGTGACTTTTGTACTTCTGCTTCTTATGCTCAGCAGCAAAGAAACTAACACTGGCTATCCTTGAACCAAATCTGTAGTTTTATAAAGTCTACTAACACGAGTCCACAGAACTTGGGGGATATTTGACTATTCTAAAGCTATGTTGCCCAATTACCTTGCAAAAACATAAAACAGAACCTTCAATCAAATTTCAGCAGTATGCCAGCTCAACTGATCATACTGAAAAAGAACTGAACTCAAACCCACAAACAGAATTGCTTGAACCACTAATACTGAGAAGCCCTGTATAGATCTCATCCATTGCGCATAACACATTGCAGGAAAGAGTTAGGGTTACCCTGTTCTAATTTTGAAATGACCTAGGGCTTCACTATTCAGACAAGCGACATCATACATCCTAGAAATAGGAGAGCATCTTGTCTTAATTTGGAAAGGTATTATAGCTTACTATATGTACAAGGTTGGCTCTACTTTAGGAGTTGAAGTCAAGGTGACATTACCAAAGTCCTTTGGGTCATAACCAATAAAGATTCCAAGAAAACAGAAGTGTCAATATAGCCTCTCTTCGAAATCTGCAAACCTTAGATAATAGACACAAGGCCTCCAAAGTACCGTAGAGATAGGTGCAGTGTCACAAAAAGTGTGCCTGTGTTCCCACCAGTATCTGGGTAATACAGAAACTTTAAGTGTACCAATGCATGCAATGCAATAAACATATTATTGAAAATAAAAGTCATATCATGGAGTTCGAGTCAAGGTTTCATAAAATCCCCAATAAAGTCGCTAGAAACTGTAACATGCATGGGGGGGTACCCATGCGCGTTAAATAGTTCGGACCTTCGACTTCTTTGATCTAGTCCCATGAGTGCAATGTGAAACGTAGATGAGAGTCTAGATTTGGCAACTTTATAAAAAAATCTATTTTATTACAAAATCTTTGCCAAAAATGAACTGCATCATCTACTTTTGTAATAAAATGGATTTTCTATAAAGTTGTCAAATCTGGACTCTCATCTACGTTTCACATTGCACTCGTGGGATTGGATCAAAGAAGTGAAGGGTCCGAATTATTTAACGCGCACCCCGAACATGTTACATTATGCAGAGATATAAATGTGACTGAATGACAACGTAGTACATAATAATATTCTCATTAAAATTTCAGTTATATATATTGTAATAATACAATACAGACAATGGAGGATGGATCGAACTGATCCACACGTTTAATGGGTCTGCTGGCCTTTGACTCCTTGATGCATGCCTACAAAAGGTCCAAGGAGAGGTACCAAGATTGGAGTTGCTTCTCCTCATGGACACTCCGACAATCAAGTTAGATTGGAAGTAGTCAAGAAGTAGAGACAGATAGTGGTCAATTAGAGAGAGTAGAAGAAAAATGAAAAGAGTGCCATATATCGCCAAATGTACTTTGGAAGCTTCCTTATATCTCTTGCTTATTGTTTCCTTGTCTATTCTAAGCTATCTTAAAGTCTATAGTTTAGTTGTCATCGTTCCCGATGATTCTGCATACTCCGGCGTGAAGGGTTCTACTGTATTTAATGCTATGATGGCCTCATTTAATGGCTCATGTGTTGTGGCCAACTCCCTTTCTGACAGGTGTCTAAACGCTATTGGAGCTGGCCTCGAAATAGCTTTCCAAAGCTACTGGATTTTAACCGTGTGACTGCCTAGAAGGCTTGGCACAAGGGAGAATTGGGCCTATCTGGGCCATGGGCTGGGCCCTCGTGGGCTACACCCATCATATTGCAAACAAAATATTAAGCACGCGATAAAGTGAGCTTTAAGTATATGTGAGCTATTGACAACCCATAAATATAACTTCAAATGGTATAAATTGTTACTGTTTTTTTTCATTAAAAAGTGAGTTGATGTATCCAAACTATCCAGCATATATATCCAATTAAACTTAAGAATTAAATTACGTAAATGTGAAAAGTTATGAGTAATACTACAAATTCACACTTATCAATTCAGAAATTACTCGAAAATTAATGTCCACCACACCCTACATAGACTCTATATGTCACGACCCAAACCCGGTACCCAGAGGTTCGGTATCGCAACAAGATAATAACTGAAGTCATAACAAATTAATAATGCAGCGGAGTAAAATAAAAAGGGTACCCAACACTTATTTTAATTATAACAAAATATATACATTGGAGCTTTTATTTAATTACATTATCAGAGCTGAACTATGTCTACAAAGTGCTTTGTGCCTACCCCACACACTAGTCCTGATATGTCACCTAAAAGTGGTAAACAACTATAAGCACATGGCAGAGTGAGAAATATTATACTGAGTGCATGAGATATAAAAATTACCATGGATAATTATTTAGGCTAAACAAAGCTTAATATTAAAATACAGAGTATATAATACAAAAATCATATAACCCAAATAATCATAACCACGGTACAGACCAGAACACTTGTACGGACTCAAGAGGAAACTTCCACAATAGTGTAGCACTTAGCTCCGTACAGCACTTTGCTCCACATCAAAAATCAGAAGGTCAATGGATTCATGACAAACAGATGGTCACAAAGTGACTAATCAGATGACCAATGGTTATTTAAGTCTCCCAATGCATGGGACCTTCGTGGTGGCACTTATAAAATAATTACTCAAAACACATTTTAATAAACAATTATATCCATGGGTTTTTCTTATTATACAAAATAAGATTCATAAAATAAATAATATAATTAAAAATGCTAATATAATTTATAAGCATAATTTATAAAAAAATATTTAATGATAGCTCAAAGTATAATACAACTCACCTAAATATTAATTCCTAACTTTACTTTATCCTTCCGAAATTTCTTCCAAAACTCCTTGATTCTAGTTTTTTTCCTCGGGTGCTTCAACCTCACCAACAATTGTTTGTTGCTTCAGTACTAACCAAGGTTCACCTGTTTATATAGGTGTTGTCTTGGGCATCAAGCACCAGAGTGACATGTAGCAACTTAATTGCCATATGTCATTCTCTTTTTCTCTTAATTTTTTTTGGATAATGCTTATTCAAATTAGGGAAAATTACTATGTAGTCTTATGTAGGGGATCTATTTCTCTTCTAACCCACTATATTTTTAATAGACTAATAGATCCACAGTTTTTTAAGTTTTGTAGCCGGAGGTCCCATTTTTTATTTTCTTATTTTTTAAATGACTGTATTACCCTTTGATTTGAGATATATATATATATATATATATATATGTGAAAAATTAAATATTCGCATCTGCAATCTCGATCTCTCTCCGTTATGCCGATCTCTTTGTGCTGTGAGGTGGATCTGGTTGTGCGATCTGAATCTCTGTGTATAGGCGATCTCTGCATACGCTTTCTCTCTCTCTCTCTCTCTCTCTCTCTCTCTCTCTCTCTCGAATACATATATGTATGTATATATATGATAAGCAAATTTGCATGATATCTGATTTGTGTTTAGCAATGTTGTTATAGTTCTTGTTTGTTTGATACTTATTTTGTGATTTTTGTATGTGATATAGTGTATGATTTTGTTTTGTTGATTTTGTTTGTTGTATAGTGTAATGGTGTTTTAAAGTTATAGTTTGGAATTGTGAATTGTGAAGTATTGATACTAATATGTGTAACTGTATAATTTTGCAGTTTGGAATCTATAAACAATTGTTTGCTGGTTTGTGATTTTGTAGTATGGAGGGGTGTTTTATGTTAATGTGCAAATACAGTAATTCTTGTGCTGCTATTAAGATTAGTGAGGGATGTAGTTATCATGAAGTTATTGAGAAAATATCTGCGAAGTTCAAGGAGTTGAGTGTTGGTAACTTTTGTTTATTTTTCTCTATTCCTGGATATTCTAACTGTATTGTTGAATATGATGATGATTTGAGAAATATGATGTCAATAGTAGGTTGTAGTGGTTCTCATGTTATTGATGTTGTTGTGGGTGATAGGAGAATTGTGGAGGTTGATGATAATTCTTCTAGGATTGATTCTGTAATTTGTGAGAGTTCTTTGGTTAATGATTGTGATGATTTTGGTGGTTTGTTGCTTAGTTTTTATCCAAAACCAGAGAGAGTTTTGTTGTCTACTAGTTGAAAGGGGATTATACACAATGTTGGTCAAGAATTTGAAGGTGGAGTGCCGGTATTCTGCATTACATTGGCTAAGTATGCAGTTGAGTGTGGTTTTACAGTAAATTATTAAAGAACGATACAACAAGAGTAACTGCTGAATGTATGATGAAGTCGTCTACGAGTTGTAAATGGTTTGTGCATGGTAGGGTGTTGAGAATTCCGGTATTTTTTTAATTATGAAGTTGGATAATGTGCATACTTGTGGTGTTGTTGCTCGTAGATCTTGTAGCAAAATGGTTGGTTCTAGACTTGTGTCTAATATTGTGCATAATGATATTAGTAATAATTCGTTGACTCGTCCTATTTAAGTTAAAAAAAAGTTGAAGAAGCAATATGGTATAGATGTTTCTTATCGGGTTGCATGGTTAGAAGTTGATAAGGCAAGAGGTGCGTTGTTTAGTGATTTTGCAACTTCTTTTGACCAACTTCGATGGTACCTTGAGACAGGTATGAGAACGAATCTTGGAAGTGTGTTTAAATTAGATGTGGATGAAAGTAGTGGGTGTTTTCGGAGGTTGTTTGTGGCATTTCATGGATGTTTGTATGGCTTTCAATTTTGTCGTCCATTGTTGTTTATTGATGGTACATTCTTGAAGGGGCGTTACAAGGGGCATTTGCTTGTAGTAACATCAACGGATGGTAATCAAGGTATGTATTTATTTGCAGTTAGTATAGTTTTGGTTTGTCAGTGTGTTTTGGTTGTTGGTGGATTTTGGTTTCTATTATTACATTGTGAGTTTACTAATTTTTACAGTTTCATGTTATTTTGTTTTCAAGCCTGTTTCCTTTGGCTTTTGCGATTGTTGACGCTGAAAATCAAGATAATTTGATGAGGTTTTTAAGTCAGTTGTTAAAGGCTATTGGTTCAGGCTGAAGATTGACCTTTGTGTTTGACCGTCAACATAGATTGCTGGACGCTCTTTCAGTGGTTTTTCCCAATACACATCATGCATATTGCTTGAACCATTTAAAGAGAAATTTGATTGACAAATTGGTGGGACTTCGTACTAACTATAAGCTGACTTTGATGACAATATTAGTTAAATGTGCTTATGCGCCAACTGTTGCTTCTTTCTAACATTATATGGAGAAATTGAGGCGTATTGCTGGGAATGGTAGAGTTGATAGTATGTTAGATGGTTTGCAAAATGATAAGTAGGCTAATGCATTTTTTAGAGGGAAACAATATGGTGAGATGTCATCTAATGCTGCCGAGTCTTACAATAATTGGATTGGTAGGGCCCGTGAGTTGCCTATTACTTGTATGGTTGATATGATTAGAGTTCAAATCATAACTCAATTGTCTAATAGAAGAGTTGAATATAAAAGATAGACTACCAAATTGAGTCCAGTTATGGAAAAGAAGTTGGTGGACTCTTTGAAACTAGCTAAGTCTTAAGATGTGATTGTTGCTAGTGATATTTTGCTTGAGATTCATTCTTCTATTTCTTTTTATGTTGATATTGGTAAACGGACTTGTTCTTGCCGTGAATGGCAATTGAATGGTTTTTCTTGTTGTCATGTTGTGCATGCTTTGCGTAGTAGTGGTAGAAATGTATATGATTTCATTGATTCTTTTTTTCATGTGGATTATTTTAGAGAGTCGTACAAGAAATCTGTTTATCCAGTGCCTTCAAGTGAGAGATTTGACTTTGATGGTGCCGGTAGTTCGATTATCAAACCTCTTATAACGAAGAAGCAGCCCGGGTGGAACAAGAAGAAGAGGATACCTTCTAGGGGTCAGAATGTGAAGTAAATCAAGTGTGAGAGGTGCTTAAATATGGGAATCACAATAAGAAGACGTGCAAGGCTGCTATTTGAGGCCATAGTCTATTCTTTTGGATTTGTATTTGAAGTTGATGAATTATGATAATAAAATGTGATACTTGGTATTATAGAAGTCATGAATAAAGTTTGTTGCATTCTTTTTTATTTTTTGATGTGTTCTTTAGTTATTAAAGTTGTTTTGTAACAGTTTTGTTTTTGTTTTGTTTTGTTTTTTTTTTTTTTTGTGGATTTGGTTGGTTTTATTTTTGTGGAATGCTGAGAAGGTTGTTGAAAATTTCTTATTGAAACTGTATAATCTTAAAATACAGTTTTACGATATGATATATTTATTTCATATTCCGTAGTGACAAAACTGTAAAATTTTACAATTTTATTTTTAATTTTGAAATGCAGTTCATCTATTTGTTGAGTCATGAAATTGGATGCATAATTGTATAGCATAATTTTTGTTTAAGTAATGAAACTACATGATTTTACAGTTTTAAGAATTATGAGAAACAACCTGATAAAACTGTATAATTTTGTAATTTTAAGAATTATTAGAAACAACTTGATGAAACTGCATGTTTTTGTAGTTTGAAGAATTATTAGAAACAACCTTTACTATATGAAAATATATGCAACCACAAATGTGACGACAATAATAAGCAAAAGAACACAAACAAGAATAATAAGCACAAGAAGAACAACAACAATAATAACAACAAGAAGAAGAGCAACAACAACATCAATGACAACAATCATTTTCACCATGATAACTACAAGAAGATCAATTCCCAAAAACATAAAAAGTATTTGTCATATGTAAAAAAAAAAAAAATTACAAAAATATGTTCACTTGAGTATTCGTATTGTCAAGAAGTTTGTTCATTGTTTCTATGGTTTGGTATGTTTTGTCAACATTTGCTAGTGTTCGAGTTTCCAAGATCGGTTCTTATCATTGAGGAATTGACTGATGATTTCTGCTCGAAATTTGACCTACTCATCCAGTTGATATATTGGTTGATAACATTGCAAACGGCGATTGTATAATCATTCCTGCAAAGTTTTAGATGAAGTTAATTAGTTAGGTAAAAATGCAAAATTTAGCATATTGGAACATTAGTTATTGAGTTTGTATCTTACGAGTGTGGTGTTTGTTGTGAGCATTCCTCAATTGATGCAATTACTGTCTCACACTCTTGAGATGATAACATGTTCCCTTGATTGCTAAATAATATTTTATTCCATCTCAGTTGATGTTGTTACTACAAATAGTTAGTGGGTGTTTTTGTTAGTTATAGTGATGTTTTAAAAGGAATAGAACTAAGTAGGAAATTTTATTTAACTTACAATTTTCTTTGCAATTTCAAAGTGCTTGTTGTGGCAATCTTTTGTTGGCCTCAAAGAGTCATAGTGCCTCCATATCCCATCAGTATTGTCAAATACCACAATTGTCCAATGGTTGTCATTGTTGATTGGGAAATAGATATATCTGTTTTTTATTGCTTCTAGAAAATGGTTGTCCATCATTTTTTCTCTCGGTGCTTGATCTTGGTTTTGTAGTGGAGTTTGTAATTTATATATGTTTGAAATATGTTATAAAAGTATGTAGTAAGACATGTTAAGAAAGTAGAAATTTTGCAGTTTGAATAATATTGAAAGGTATGTTAAGTTTGCTTACATTGATGAGTATTGAGAAAACGTAAGATCTTCCCGCGTATGGATTTCTTACAAACGCTAGATCATGTTTCTTAAATTCTTCAATTGATGGTTGGAGTGCCAATTTCATTTCTGCGAAGGCATCAATGACCTGAAACATGTTATATATGAGAATGTGTTAGGTTTGTGGAATAGGTTATTGAATATGAACAATAATTGTAAAATTGTACAATTGGAGACCTACATTCCTATATAAGGCTTCCATGTTGGTCAATCTGCATATATTTGAAAAGTATATGCAATTTTCATCTTCGCTGCCAGACCAGACACAAGCACTTGATTGTGTGTTGTTGATGAGTTGAATTTGGTCTTGGTCTTTTTTGGATAGGCTATGCCAAACCTTGTTCATTTTGTGGTATGAAATGGCGAGTGGCTTGTTGTGGATTGATTCTTCCTTGAAATCATCATCACTTTCCAATATTTGAACTTGTGCCTTCTCTTAATTGGCATCCTCTTTTGGCTTAGTTTCAGCAGCACTTCCTTTCTCTTGGCCGATATCTTCTTTCATCTTTTCTTTCCGCTGTTGTTTTGCTTCATGAGCACCCTCTTTTTGCTCGGGTTCAGTAGCAAGTTCTTTTTCTGTTTCGATTTCTTCTTTTTTCTTTTCATTCTTCTTCTCTTTTTCTTCATCGGTACCCTCTGTTGGTTTGGGTACATCAGCAGCAACTTCTGTTTTGTTCCTTGTATCTTCTTTGGCTTTTGTCATTGGTTGGTATTCAAAATCTGGCTTATGTGCTTGTTTTCTTGACTTTTGTTTGATTCTCTTGACCATTGATCTTTGTTGGGGACTTCTAGTTTTTTTGGCGGACATTTCCTTCAACTGGTCTTCCTTTTTACACAATTTAGCCATGAATTTTTGTTCCATTTCTTGCATTTGTGCTCTCATGGCTACTATGAGTTTGTCCTTGTCGTCCTCTTTGGTTGATGTTTGTGCTTAGTCATCACCTATAAAAATGTTAGATTTTGTTTTGGTTAGTTTAATTAAATTTTGCAGTTTGGTTCAATATTAAACAAGAGTTTATCTTGTGCATGAAATGTGTCAAATTTCTCTTGGAGTTCTTCTTGTTGTTTTGTCCTTTTTTCTTCTTATTGTTTTGCTTGTTCTTTTTTTTCATGTTGTTGTTGTTGTTGGTCTGTCAGTTATTGTTCATTGACTTCTTGTTGTTGGTTTGTTTGTTCTTCTTCTTGTTCTTGTTGTTGGCCTTCTTCTTCATTAGTGTCTTCTTGTTGATCACCTTCTTCTTCTTCTTCTTCTTCTTCTTCTTCTTCTTCATCATTGTCTTGTAGTTCATCAGCTTCTGCTTCTTCTTCTTCTTCTTCTTCTTCAATCTCTTGTTTTTTTTCTTTATCACTCTCTTCTTCTTGTTCATCACTTTCTGGTTCTTCTTATGGTTCTTGCTTTCTTTTCTTTCTTTTTTGTTGTTGTTCTTGTTCTGATTCTGATTGGTGTTCTTCTTCGAGAAAGTCATCCTCATCACTGTCTAGAATTTTTTTTTTTTTTTTGTTGCTTTTGTTTGTTTTTTTCGCTTATTGTCCTTTTTGTGGTCATGTTTCTTTGCTGAAGAGTCTGTTGATATGCTTTGATTGATATACAATAACTGTATTTCTTGTTCAGCTGGGGTTAAAGTACTTTGGTCAACCTGCATTAGAACAATGCGTCATATATCAATAATACTATAAAATTGGTCAGTTTCATAACATGATTTGTACTGTGAGTAATGTGTTGAAAATATGTTGTTTGAAACTGCAAACTTTTACAATTTCATAACATGATTGTTAGTGTAATGAATGTGAAAGGATTGTTGAATAGATTTGTGCATTGAAACTGCAACTTTTGCAATTTCATAACATGAATGATAGGAGTGTTAAATATGTGCGTGTTTTGAAACTGCAAACTTTTACAGTTTCATAATATGATTTGTACTGTGAGTAATGTGAGTTAAGCGTTGAAAATATGTTGTTTGAAACTGAAAACTTTTACAGTTTCATAACATGATTGTTACTATAATGATTGTGAAATGAGTGTTGAATAGATTTGTGCTATGAGAGTATAGAAGAGTTTGAATACCTTTTCAAAGTCAGCAAGGCTGATGTGTTTCCACTTGGAGTACATTTTGCCAAGGTTCTACTTCATAAACCTTGGGAAACCTTCTTTGTTGGATGGTCAGAATATTTTACTGTGCTTACAGTACTAGTACTGTAAAAAAAATTGAAATATGTTAGATAGTTCAAAATAGTTGGATGTTTGATATTTTTGTGTGAAGTAATTAAGTAGTGTGTTTACCAAGAGTAACATGATGCATCCAGTGACATGCCTTAGGTTGTTGTTTGCATTTGCCATTAAATTCATCAATGTGTCTTTTATTGCCTCAACCCAATTATACTTCTTGATGTTGTTGAGATTGTCAACATAGTTGAGGAAACTCCAACTGAGTGTATGGCCTGTTGTAGGCATGAGAAGTTTCAAGCACAAGTAAAGGGTGATGACCCTTACAAGATCTTGACGATCATTGGTTCATTTTCCTTTTTTTGTTTGTTGAAACATTTTGGTCAATGACTTGTCATCCAATCTCTTTACTGATTTGCATCTTCGTTTGTAAAATGCAAGCTCAAAATCCTTTGGTCTTGCATAAGATTTGGTGGTGATGTTATCTTCTCCACAGTCGATACCAAAAATAAGCCTCACGTCACTGTTTCTGAGTTTCATTTCCTTTTTGCCAAGTATAAATGCTCTTTTTCTTTTGTTGTAGAGTGTTGTCATTTATGCTACAATATAATTTTAGCTTCTGCACCAAGAGGCCTTCAGTTGTGTTGAGGAGAGAGCATTTATAATGGGCCAAAAAGGGATTTTTTGCAGCTCTGTCTGTTGAGCTGTTGTGAATTTGACCCCCTTCAACAGTTTGATTACTGTTCCGATGTTGGAACGGTAATTAAACTGTTGGACTCTCTTTGCAGGGACTGCTCCTTTTTTCCCTTTTGATGGCTTGGTTTTTGTTTCGGGAGTTAATTGGCTTTTTTAGAACTTTCTTTTTTTGGTTGGAGGAGCTTCTTTTTTTTTTGTTGGCTTTCTTTTGTTTTTTTTTTTTTTTTTTTTTTTTTGTGTGGTTAGAGGTGTGGTTGGTGTTTGTTGTATCGATGTGGTCTGTGGTGTAGTTTTTGGACTTTTTCTTGTAAGTAGCATGGTTGTTTTGTGGGTTTTTTTAGTTGTTTTTTGTTATGGTGGTTGGATTTTTGTGGAGGGGAGTTGTTAGTGGCATTTCAGTGGATACATGTGAAGAACTATCAAAAGGGGAGATACTTAAATCCCTTATTAGATTTTTGGATATATGGGTTTGTTTTTTCCAACAGCTATTTCTGAAAAAATGAAAACAACAGCAGGGCATGAGTAATATAGTGACAAAACTGTATAATTTACAGTTTTAGATGCAGTTTAATATAAAATTATATCTATTTATTGTTAATAGTTACAAAACTGTATAATTTGACAGTTTGATTTGCATTTTATAATAAGTTACCTATTTGTTTTGAATAATGATTAAACTATGTAATTTTGCAGTTTCATTTGCAGTTTGAATAAATTTAGATATGTTACTTGTAAAGTGATAAAACTGTCTAGTGTTTTAGTTTTATAAACACTATCAACAATAAGAGCAGCCAATCATATTTTGTAAATAACAACAATAATAACAAGAAGATTAAGTATTCAACGAAATGTAGCAATAATACGAAAAAGAAAAGCCAATATTTAACAACAAGAATAAGAGCAATAAGTTGAATGTGTAAAAATAGGGAATTAGAATGTTTAAAAATAGGGAACTAGAATGTTTTATAACAGGGGATTATATATAAAAGAGGATTTATACATTTTGAAGTATGTAAAATGTGTTTTGCAAGAGTTTTTTTATAAAAGTGTTATTGAAACGGTATGATATATACGAAATATGAAAGAATAATGTACAAATTTGAATGAAAAATAATAGGTGAAGAGAGATGTTACTTTTTTTCCCATTTCTGTGAATCGGAAGTCAAGAACTATGAAATTTCTTCAGAGTCGTGATGGTTCTTCGTGTTGTTGAGAGTCGCCAATTGGAGAAAATGAACGGCTTGGTGTTGTGTTGGTAACAGTCGACGATTGGAGAAGATGAACGGGTTCGTTTTGTGGTTAGGGTAGGGTTTCAGAAGTAGTGGAGTCAAACGGTGGAGAGATGGAGGACTGAGAATGCAGAGTCGAGCGGCGGAGATATGACAGTGTACTGATCAGACTGAGATGATAGTGGGTGAAGGTTGACCGCGTGTAAATTGGATGATATATTGTGGATATTTTCATCTGATTGATAATTTGAGGACTTAATGGAGTATTAAATTTGTTTTGGGACTAAATGGAGCATAATATGTTGGATTTGGATCTTTGGGTCAGTTTCCCTTCAAATTAATGGCCTAATTATACAATGGCCCATATAATTATATAATTAAATATTTTGAAATGTTACACCATATTATATAAATTAATTTTCTCCATACAATTACCTATCTAAAAAAATTTAAGTGAATAAATCTGCATCACCAGACTTTCCCGAAAAGTTATTTAACAACAATGTTATAGTACTTCAGTAATTTTACTCCTTGGAAGTGTGATGTCACAGTTTTAAGTGTGCATATTCATACTTCAAACTTTTACACTTTCTAAACATTCATATTTTTTATAAATATAAATATTTAAGCTTATCAAAAATTCATACTATACACACATACATATATATATATATATACACATACATATATAAAAAAAATATTTCAAAATAGAGCAAGTAGCTCTATCCATCGCCTTTTTTTCCTAAAATATAAATTTCATTGCCACTTCTAATACTACTTCAATGTTGAGGTTTTTGGCCTTTTGCATAGATAACTTACTAGCATGTCAACTGTGATGTGATATGCACGGGATAAATTATATATTATTTATTAAAAATATGATAATTATATTTAATTTTGTATTTTTTCTTCATAAATAAAATTTTATATATAAATTTAAGAGTTTTATTTTAAATGCTCCTTTATTATAATATGTACACATAAATATAGATTAAAATTGTTGTATTAACAATTAACAATTAAAATTATGCTTTGTTATAAAAAAATGTCACAGTTCTAATACATCACTATTTTAGAATAAAAATATATGAATTTTAAAAAATTGTCATATTGGTTTTAGAAAGGAAAATAATTAAAGCAATTTTAAAAACTTAATGAATAAGAAAGAATTATCGTAACATGTAATTTAAAATATCAAAAAAAAGTTAAAAATGAATAAAGACTTTAAAAAGATGTGATTATAATTAAAACTAATGTCATATTTATTAATACGTATAATTTTATTTGGATATTATTTATATTTTAACATACTTATTGAAAACAAAAATAAATAAAAATAAAAATATTAATAATTTTGAGTTCAAAATTATGAGTTTGTAGACTTACTATTTTAACTTTTGGAACGAATATATTGGAATTTTTTTACAAAAATTGAATATTAGTCAATGAACAAATCTTGTAAGATTTATAAAATAAAATTTATAATATGAAAAAATTAATGATATTGCAACATATGCATTTTAACAATTTTCAATTTTGAAAAAAAATAGATTAGGATTTTGAACTTCAATTATTGTACAACATTTTTATTTATAATAATATAAATACAGGTAGGTAATAGATAGATTAAAATTAATTATAAATATAGCTATATTTAAAAGGATATGGTTTTGTATACCTATATTTTAAATTCTGAAATTTATTTTTTAACTTCTTATATAAAAATATTCAAAATTTTAAATTACATATGATTTTTTTTAAAAAACATATGAACTCAAAGTGGAGTAGAGAGAGAAGTACCATAAAGGAATAGAGGAGCTCCACATATTAAAGATAAATAATTAAATAATTGACTAACACCTTTAATAGTTTAAAAAATTTGATTAAAATTAAAATTTTCTATTTATAACTTTGAAAAACTATTATAAGCTTTGAAATAATGTTCTGCACCAATTGTCAATTAACACATGTCATGATATCAAAAAAATATTAAAAGTAAATTTTTTTTAAAAAAAAGTAATGATATACAAACATAAAATCAATACAAAAAGCTTATTAATAAAGATTTTGTTTGGATTTTTATCTATCATTTTATAGTGAGTGACATGTTTTTTTATTATACAAATGACCCTATCATGCCATTTTAGTATAAAAATTCTAGGAAAATAATATTAACCAACAAAAAATAATTATAAACAAAAAACAAATAATGGTTGGTAGAGAGGAGAGAGAAATGACACACAAAATATGAAATATAAAAACAAAAAAATGGTCATAGATAAAAAAGAAGAAGAAAAAATGGTGTACCTAAAAGATAAAAAAGTATGTTTAAAGAATAGAACAGATTAAACATAAACTAACCTCCAATTTGTCTCATAAAAATAAAGTTAAAAAAAATCAATTTCATTGTTCCATGAATATAATATTTATAGGGCGAGTAAGACATGAATGGCTTGGAAAAAATATAATGTATGATGGCTAATATTTTTGAATAGAAGAAAATTTTGGTTAGAGAAAGAGTGCATAAGAATAATTTTTTTCATCTTTTCTTTTCTAAATTATAAATCATGGAATCATTATAAAAAATAATAAATTATGAGATTTTTCTAAAAATATATATATATAGATATGCTTAAATTTATTTGGGAATAAAATTGTGTTTAATTATAAAATAGAGAGAGAATCTAGATATAAGGTTTAATTTTTATTTTATGTTAGGCTTAATTTTAGGTTTATGTAGATTAGACCAGTTGTGAAATATTTTAATAGTATACATTTTATGGGAGGTGAGAGAGTTTTCTTTTCATTAGATTTATTTTAGGAGAGAAAAAATTGTATGAGATTTATATTTTTTTTAAAAAATTAGATGTAAGGTTTTGAAACACTTAAGGCCTCTAAGATGAAAAGTCACTTTGATATAATATATAGCATACATAGATTATAAGATTTAGGAAAGAGATAAATATTAGGGGAGAGATTTTAATAACTTGTAATTCAATTTTTATTTTATTTTTTTAAATCTATAGTTACTTTCTTAGCCAATAGTATTATTTTTAAATATTTTTAAAATTACAAAAAATAGCAATTTTAGTTTTTTTTTTTTTAATCTATAGTTATTTATTAGCCAATAGTACTATTTTAAAATATTTTTAAAATTATAAAAATTAGCAATTTTGATTTTACGTTCTTTTTAATCTATAATGTTTTTGTTTTTAAATATATAATTACTTTGTTATGAGATGAGATTTGTGTTGTTTTTTTTTTTTTTTTTTTTAAATAGATAGTTACTTTATTATGAGATGGGATTTAGGAAAGAGAGAAATATTGGAGGGGGGAGGGGAGATTTTAGGAACTTGTAATTCAAAATTTTAGGTGGTTTTTTGTTTTTTGTTTAAAAAAAATTATAATTACTTTTTAGCCAATGAATTATTTTTAAATATTTTTAAAATCACAAAAATTTACAATTGTGGAATGAGAATTTGGAACTCTCACAAGCCTTTTCCTTATATAATATACTAGTATATTACCCGTGCTGTGCACGGATTGTGTTTACAATTATTTATATATGTGAATTGTGATTTTTAATTTTTTTTTTTAAATATCTTCTTTTTTTCCTTTTTTATATTATATTAAAATTTAATATTTTGATAATAATCATATGTTTTGGACTTTTCAAAGAATTAAATGTCTTTTTTTATTATTATATTATATTAAAATTTAATATTTTGATAATAATCATATGTGTTGGACTTTTCAACAAATTTTTTTTATGCTTGTTCTTAATGCATTAAAGTGTTATTATGAGGGATAATAATCATATGTGTTAGGACTTTTCAAGAAATTCATATGCGCTGGATTTCAAAGAATTTTTTTTATACTTGTTCTTAATACATTAAAATATTGTTATAAGGGTAAGACTTGGAAGTTGAGAGAAGTTAATAAATGTTAAGATTTTTTTTTTAAATTAAAAAATCAAAAAATTTAGATTAGTAGATTAGAGCTCACATAAGGCTTGAAGTTTTTGTTTAATATATAGTATAGATATAGAACCCTGTATAAAATATTTAAAAAATAGTGATTTTTTTTTTTTTCCTTTTTTTGGGGGTGGGTGGGTTTGGGTGGTGGACCCTTTTCTTTTGCAACGTGGCACAAGACTCAATTTTTAATTTAGAGCAATATTACAATCCCACACATTTGGAGTTGGGGTGCTCGCCTGTGTGCACGGTTGGGCAGTCTTATCGATTTATTTCGGGATTTGTGTTGATAATTTGAATTGTTAATATTTTAAAATATATAAGGTAAAATATACTTATAAAAAATTAAATCGTTAACCCTTTCATCTATTTATATTTGTATCTTTAAAAATAAATGACACTGCAATTTAAAGTATTAAAATAAATAACTGACATTGTGATTTAAAGTATTAAAATGAATATAAATATAAGTAGATGAAAAGGTTAACGATATCCGATTAACTTATTTTTTACAGATATATTCTACTCGATGTCCTCTAAAATATAAACGATTCGAATTATCAAAAACTGACAGACACTCAAAAATTTATATTAATAGTTTAGATTTACTTAAAGGTATGTACCACAACATCAACTTTAAATAACAACCATTTGATTGACATCTTTTTTTTTCTTTTTTTTTTTGGTCTGGTTTCCTTTCTGGATCATAGAATTACTGTTTAATTTATTATGACCAAAACAAAAACTTGAATGAATCATGTCTACAAATCTTGGAGACTCAACAATTAAAAAGAACTAAAAATCACAAACACTGAAATTTATAAACTTTTGAATACAGGACAATAATACATTGCACACAATACAGATTCACGATCCAACGGTCTCAGTTGAGACACCAAAATCAAAACCCATCACAAATACAACATCAATTAAAACAACTAACAAACCCAATTTCAAATCCTCTCTCTCTATATATATGTATATATAAATATATTAAATCAAAAACTGCTCTAATAGCATAGAAATCTCTTACTCACTCACATTGTTGACCAAACACACAATACAATCAATCAACGAACTGAAGAATTATGTATATATTATGGATATGACTGACCAATTTTCGATTTGATTTTTTCCTGGGAAATTGCCGCCCAAGAGAGGTAGAGAGAGGCAAATCTCGCCGGAAAACCGCCATCGATGAGTGAAATCCGCCGGAAAACCGAAGTTGGAGTGGCGGAGGAGATCAGGAGGTGAGGTAGAAGACGGGGCGAAGAACGAGGTGAAGGACTTTAAAGCAAGCGCAAGAGACTGACAGGAAGACCAGACCGTACACGATCCGAAGCGCCATTAGAGAGAGAATTCAAAATCTGATCGATTCGTAGAAAGCGATTAGAATGAAGATCGAGATCTGGATTAGATGCATAGCATATATATATATATATATAGAGAGAGAGAGAGAGAGAGAGAGAGAGAGAGAGAGAGTAATGTAATTTTCAAATTAGGCCAAAGTTTCATAATTTTTCACTTTTAACTCTTAAAATATTTTTTTTTTTGACTTTAATCCTTAATATTTATTACTCCCTCCGTCCCAAAATAATGGTCCCTTTTGGGGAATTCAACTTTTTTTGGTAGTACAATTATTGCATTTGAAAAAAGTTGATTTTCCAAAATTATCCTTTTGATAGTACATTTTTTGAGAATATCAATGTCATAATTGTACTTTTTATATTGTTTATTAATTTAAAAGAAGGGCAAAATAGGAGATTTATATTATTTTTGTACTTGATTTTTGAAGAGGGACTAATATTTTAGGACAATGAAAAATGGAATAAGGGACTAATATTTTGGGACGGAGGGAGTAATTTATTTTTGAAACTCATTTCGGTACAATTTTGAACGGAAAATATGCGAATATTTAATAAATTACACTTGTTTTCTGAAGTTTTATAGTTTTTTTTCGCCTTGATTTTTAAAGCTTATATTTTTTCTCAATATAATTCCAAAATTAATTACCATCTAATTTTGAATTTAAGAAAAATATCCATGTTGCTAGCCATGTGGTATAAAAATAAATTATTTTAAAATTTTAAGACCTACAACTCAAAATTAAAAAGTTTGGATAGGTAATCTAATAAATCTATTTCTAGGGAAAAAAATAAAAAATTAATTTGGTGGGAAAAAAAATATTCATTACATTACATGATTTTCTCTTCTTTGGGTTGAAAATAATTTTTAAAATATTTGTTTCAGTGTTTATTTTTATTAAACTAATATATTTTTTAAAATTTGAAAACTCAACTTATGTTGAATTATGATTTATCTATTTTTATGTCATGTAGTTGTTTTTCGTAAAAAATTGGATAGATGTTAGTTTTAGAACAAATTAAAAAAAATTATTAAAATTAAAAAATAATATTTAAAGGTTAAAATGAAATATTATGAAACTTAAGGGATGTAAATTATAATTTACTTTTGGCCTCGTTTGGCAAGTGACTGTTTTAGTCAAAAAGTCAAAAAGTTATTAAAAAAATCAAAAAGCCAACAACCTATACCAAAAAGTCAAATATTTCATTTTCTCTTTACTTTTTACATATCTTTTCGTAAAAAATTAAAAAATTATCCTAAACATATTAATTTTTTTTACATTATATTTTAGTCAAAACACTTAAAAATTTCTAAAAAAATTTATTCCCAAACGAGCCCTTTGTGAATTTTGAAAAGGAGAGATTGGATAAGGTTTTTTGTTTTAAATTCGTTGGTTGGACAATTTCCCACGCCTGTCAGATGGTGGTCATATGACTTGGCACGTGGAAGATTTTGAACCGTTTGCCACGTGTGATTGGTAGATTGCGTACGCTTGTAAAGAATGGGTTACTTTTTTATTTTATTTGTTTGAACTATTGTAATGGATTACTTTGATGATGATTGATTCGTGTAGCGTATATGTAAAGTCAAGCAAAGTCAGTTGTAATGGATTACTTTGATGATGATTGATTCGTATAGCGTATATGTAAAGGGGAGCAAAGTCAGTATATTTAGAGGTTGTTTGAGATGGTCTAAATAAGGATTGGTTTGAGAAGTGGGTTAATTTTTTAGTTTTTTGACTTTTTTGGCTATTTTAATTTGGGCTAAAAAGCTTGGTTTGGGAAGGACTTTTTGACTTTTTTGACTTTTTTTGTGAGAGAATAGTGTAATGATTATGGGTTGGATATGATGTTTTGTTTTTTGTGACTAAAATAGCCTATTTTGTCTTTTGTGGCTAAATTAGCCAAAAAAAACTCATAACTTAACTTGCCAAACGGAGGCTAAGTATATTTTTTGACTTTTTATAAAAAGATGTGTAAAAAAGTAGAAAGGATATATTGATTGATGTGACCCAAAAAAGATAAAAAGATAAAAAATGTGGACTTATTTAGGCTAAGTTTGGCATCTTCAAAATAAGTCCAAAAGTCACTATCCTATTTAAGTCACATCATCTTATTTAAGTCACATCACCTCTCTACTACATCACTTCAAATCCAACCCATATTTTATAAAAAGTCAAAAAGTACACTTATTTAGAACATCTCAAACAACCTCTTAGTCTTCTCAAACAAGGCCTTAGTTTTAGTTTACTAAATTTAATTTTTTAAAAATTAAGTTTTTTTATTTTTCGTTTTTTTTTTTTTAGTGAATATTTTTAAAATTTTACGTAATTTTTTTTAATTTTTTAGATATATCTTACTTAAATATATCTAAATAGTAAAATATTCATGAAAAAATATTTTAAAAACTTAATAAATATATAAAATAAAAAATATACTAAATTTTCAAATTTTTTTCTCTTTTTGGTATTTAGTGAATTTTTTGTAGATTATTTTCATAAATATTATACTTTTTAAGTGTATTTATATTAGGTGTATTTAAAAATTAAAAAAAATTACTTAAAACATGGAAAAAAAATTCAGTGAAAACAAAAAAAATACGGAAAATGAAAAAGTAGAATTTTCTGAAAACTGTCTGAAAACTGAAACCAAACAGAGTAAGTGGTATTTTAAAGTGTTGATATTTTTTTATAATAATATTACAAAAATATATAAAATTAAATTAAATAAAAATGATAGAACAAATTTTTTTTTTAATTAAAGAATAAAATACATAATAAATTATAAAATTAAAAATATAAGAATAAATTAGATTACATTATGGAACTCGCATAAACAAAATCACTAATAGGACAAATTGGTAATATGGATAAATAAATATTAAAACTCGTCGAAATAAATTTAACTCTAAAAAATAAAAATGACAAAAGAAGCAAACCGAATCATGTGGTTTACATAATTTTCTTAAAACAGATTTACCATGTCGCCGAAAGGTGCTGGAGGAACGTCGGCATCTGTCTCCTAAGATACGACAGTTGAGACCAGTTACTACAAGAGCACCTCCTGGATAGTTTCGGCGAACTGACTAAGGGTATCACTATCTCTCTCTAACAAGAATCAAAACAAGGAGAAGACCACAAGCAAAACAAAGAGAATACCACAAGCCTAGGGACGATACCTAGGCCTAGTAACGCTACGAGATCAAAACGTCAAACCCAAGCACGAGTTTGGCCTGAGCTAGTGTTCAATGGCCCAAACTGTGTGGGCCAAGCGTTTACTTGAACCAGAGAAGAACCACCAAGGGACCAAACATGGAGACCAAGTGTGATCTTAAGCCCAACGGACCGAGTGGTCCAAACCACGCAGCCCAAGTACGAACTTGAGCCCAGTGCAACTAAGGAGGATGACCAACTTGAATCAATACACTGAACCAACTATAAGAGCGTCCGGTACGAACCAATTGTGCAAATTAACTCGCATCCAATACACAGAAGGAGCGCTTGATCTTCCTCGAATAACAGAATTGCTTAACGGATTCTTTGCTCTTCCCATTGAAGAGCAACCTAGCATTTCGACTGAGTGCTAGGCGGCAAAGAGAGAAACTTGGTAAGCAAATCAAATGATCCTCATAAAAGGTGACCTCACTCTCCTTGAGGAGGGATCAACCTCTTTACACTTTAAACTTACTCGTCTATTCTACCTTCTCTCTACCAAATTCCAGTACTGACTCGACCGTCGGAGGGGTTTCCAACCAACCCCCTGTCGGGCAGCCTAACCGTTTGTTCCTTGTGCAGGCCTTTACACATCGGTGTACCAGGGTTCGTCCACGAAGTTCCATCTTACTCTATTGTGGAAATCGGTCCGTACACTTATTAGTCCAAAAACATTGAATAATTTCCTATTGATATGTATGTGTGGAATACTTTTACAATACACACACTATGCCCTAAAGGAAAATTCTATACCTCCTTTGTAATTTTATAATACGCATACTTTTAGGGTTTGAGATGTATATTATATGTAGTTTTGATTATGATCTTCATGTCTTTAGTTATGATTTACCATCTTGTTAGTTATGATGCTATCTTAATTATAATTCAAGAATTGTTTGGTTATAGTTCAGATGATATTTGGTTATAACTTCTTCTTTTTTTAAGTTATGACTCTCATAATATTGAGTTATGTCATTTGTGATATCAAATTTACAAATGACATAACTTGCATAATAACATTACCCTTTGCACAAAATATGTGCTTTTGTCCAATATATATATATATATATATATGGGAGCCGCTATTCTCATTTCACTTTATTTCAAATACACTTATTTCTTTGTCCTTATTATACATAGTTACATTAATATCTTTGGAATTTTAATTTTTTTAGGGAGTGTATTTTGTGTGAAAAATATTAATGTAACTATGTATAATAAATGATAAAAAATGAAATATATTTAAAGTAAAGTGGAATCGGAATAACGACTCCCTATATATTGTGTTTAAATATAAATTATTTATCAAGTATGTTTAATAATAAAATAATGCAGTTAATTCCCAATGGGATTATATTATATGGTTATTTCAATGCGTGATATTATTATTTCATTAAAATTTTAAATTAATAGTTTTTAATTGAGAAAATTATTGAAAAGTTTAATCCAATAAAGGTATAAAATATTAGGTCTAGTGGATGTTTTTGTTGGTAAGAGATCTACACTTTGTGAAATAATTTGATAAGAAGTCATTTTGTTTGTTTTGAAGGACATTTTACTTTCAATTTTATCTTTTAATTTATCTGTTGACTTTTTTTAACTATATGTTCAAATTTATATCTATCTATTTAAAATTTTTGACTATCTATTCAATTTTTTCCCCTATATGTTCAAATTTTATTATAGGGTAAATTACAAACACACACCCTAAGATTTTCTTAAATTGCAAATTACCCCATGTGGTTCTAGAAATTATATTATGCCGCCTAAGATTTCTAATTTCATAATAAATAAGTCTTTTTATTAATAAATCATCAAGTTAATTAACAATTTTTAATAATGTTAAAATTTTATTTCAATTAATAATTCAAATAATTTTATTATTGTATAAATGAACAGTTAGAAATTTCACTTTTTCAATTAATTCTATTAAATAAAAAATTCTGACAAGAAGATATTTATAATTTTCTAAATCACATGGAGCAATTCGTATTTGGAACAAACCTCAAGGGGTGTATTTGTAATTTACTCTTTATTATATGTTCAATTTTTTTCATTTATTTATTTTAATCTATCTTTCCAAATTTTATTATCTATTTGTTAATTTTTTTTTTTTCTGTCTATTCAAATCGTTGTCGTTAAAAAACACCAAGCCACAATTTGTTCAAATTACAGATTTGTTCAACTAGAGATCTAAATAGATAAAAAATAAAAAAGAACTGATTTGTTTAAATATTGCAATCGGTTTTCATCAACATCAACAACAACAACTACTACAAAAAAACAAAAATAAAAATAAAAATAAAAACAAAAATAAAAAAAAAAAAAGGATGAGAGAGAGAGAAGAGAGATATCTTCACCTTTCTAATCTCTCTCTCTCTATCGGTTTAATTGTTGCTATCTGTTGACTTTTTACACCAATCCGTTTCTCCATTTTTCTAAACCTATTTGCTGACTTTACATAAAAAAAAAATCCCTAAAAATCAAATAAACACAAGTAGGTATCCTTTTTTTTTTTTTGGTCACAACACAAACAAATATCTATATTATCAAATCGATGAATCAAAAAAAAATGATTAGATCTATGAATCAAAAAAAATAATAATAATAAGAATCAGATCTTGAATTTGTGACATTTATAGATCCAGATATGGGCTACCTAAACCTCTCATCCTCCAAGCACAACCCTCAACAGTGGCGCCTCCTCAATCTCATCATTGTTTCCTCTCTCAACGCCTCGAGCCGTCAGTCTCTTTTCCGCTTCACAACGGATCCATAGTAGAATAGATCTAAAATTGTTTTAGAGGAAGATGAAGGGGATAATAGCATGTGCATCGTGGATCCGATGGTCGAAAAACAAGTATCTGGCGATGATAAGGAAGATGAGGCACCGAGATCAACCGTCGTAACTAGATCTGATCTTGATTGTTGAAGAACATGCGACAATCTGAAGAACGATGGAGATGATTTGAGGGATGAAAATTCCAGATCTTAGGCACTGATAGAGGGTAGAGTTAGTCGATGAAGGCGTTCTAGGGAAGAATGAGAGAAAATGGCTCTATCGTAGTGGTGGCAACGACAATGTAAACAATGAAGAAGATGAGAGAAATGAGGGAACAAGGGCGGCGATCAACGGCGATGGAGGTGGTTCTGAGTAACAAGACGACAGTAAGGGGAGAAGAGAACCGAAGACGGAAGTCTAGATCAGCGACGGAAGTGGTGGTGTCGGTTGTAATGGAAGTGAAGCGAAAAGAGAAGAGAAAGAAAATGGATAGGAGGAAAGAAAAAAAGGGTGATTGAGACCCCCACTATAGCGATCCCAGTTTTGACCCGACCTTTGTTATATTCCGGACTCGGGTTTCGTGGTTTAATATTGTTATCCATATCTTGTTTCCCCTCATTTGTCTTTGAGTTTGAGTTTTAGAATGTGTTGGGCGTGTTTGGAACAGGTTGGTTGTTAGTTGGTCTAGCTTGTTGTTGTCTAGATTTTGGCTTTTTTGCTCGAGCAAAGCTTCTTGCGCTCGAGCAAGCTTTGTAATCTCCTAGTATTTCTTTCAAACTTGCAGAGTTTCTGGAAGGGTAATGTTCTTCGCTCGAGCGAGGCTCCTTGCGCTCGAGCGACGGTATGCATCTGTAAAACTTCTGAAGGTATGTATTCTGCGCTCGAGCGAGGTCACTTATTGTGTCTAGTCGCTCGGGCGACAACTCTTTCGCTCGAGCGAGAGTCGCATATATCAGTTCGCAGCAGAGCAGTTTTACATCACTTTTTGGATTTCTTTTCACTCAAGACCCTAAACCGACACACTCTCTCTCTAAAGTACTCTCTCTCTCTCTCTCTACAAATACACCTAAATTTAGAGATCTATCAACCCTATTTCCTTTTTTAAAAAGATAAAGCATCTTGTGGGCTTCCATTTGATCCGAATAAAGTAGAGTTTGGGCACTCTTGAAATTCTTCCTTTTCTCCTTTGAGCTTCTACTCTTGAAGTAGGGATATTCTACACCTTAATATGGTTTTTAACCTAGATATTTGTTGTTACATATAAATGATGAGATTTGGGAGTGATTTTGGGTAAACTATGGTTTGGGCTCAAATTAAAAAGAGGGTTTTTCCATATTGGGTTACAAAATGAATATGGGGCTTTGAATATAAAGTTCTCTTGTGATTAAATGGTGAAATTTAGCCTTTGGATTGATATTTGGAAAAAGGGGAAAAATTTGTCCTAATTTGTGTTGAAGAATTATTTTGTATAAATAATGGAATTGGTATAAAAAAATGGGAAATTGGGAGGATGTATGAATAAATGGTGTAGTTGGATTTGTTAAATCACTCACCTAAGGAAATTTGATAATTTATCTGTTATAAAGATTGTATATCTGTTTAGAAATATCTATTTTGGGCTATCGGTGGAGGATAGCTATGATTGTTATAGACAATGCATGAGGATTAGATGAATTGAAACCTATCATTTAAATTATGTCATTGAATATGACAATATGATTAAATCATTGCATATGTGTTGTGGATAGTCATTGTTAGGGGTGGGCGCGGATCGGTTGTGGCCACGGAACCTTTAATCCGCCATCCGTCTGCCAAATTGGCGGATTGGAGAAAATCAATCCGTATCCGTCCGCCAATCCGGCGGATGCGGATTGGGTGGATTGGCAGATGGATACGAATCGGTTTGGCGGTTGAAAATTTTACAAATTTTCCACATAAAAAAAAAACAATGAAATTAATAATAGTTTCCTTTCCGTTAAAGATTTTACTAGAAACATGTTTCCATAAAATAATAGTTTCCTTTGTAAGGGCGCAGCACAAGCTTCCAGAAAAAGTACTTTTGTAGACATATATGGGTGATGTACTGAGGTCACTGTAAACAATCCCAAAGCTCTGGTAGGCCAAACACAGAGTCCTCTGGTACAATTTATACAAATAAAGCATAAAGGACATTGTTATGTTCTTCATCATTATTCAAAAGAAACAAGAAAAGAAAAGGTAACACAATTTTGTAGGTAATATGGGAAAGAAAAGCATACTGGGGGTTTTAGAATCTATGAACAAGATTAGTTAAAAAAGAAAGAAATAGGTTCGTAGAATTTGGACAACAGACCATGCAATAAACCAAAAATCCCATTCGGTTCAATTGGGACAGAGGGTTATTAAAAATTAAACAGCAAATGAAAGAACACACTAAGTAATTTTCACATTTTAAGTTCTTTCTTTCCCTCCACCTTCTTAAACCAAGTGTGGAATAAAGCAGAGATCAAAGGTATATTAAAAAAAAAAACTGGCTAAGACAGGGCAGTAATTTGAATAACAGTGTAAGTAACTGGGCAATTTTCATCATCCAAAAAAAATACTTATCATCCAAAACTTGGGCAATTTTCACATCTATGTAAGTAACATAACATAATAGTGTACTTCCTCAAACATTGTATAAAAAATTAAGCATCCAAACCAAGTTATATTACAATTATCCAAACATTGTGCATCCAAGTTATAGTCATGCAAAGTTCAAAAAACAAACAAGTTACATTACAGTCATCCAAAACATTGTACATCCAACAAACATTGTGCATCCAAACTAAAACCATAGTATTACAGATACAGTCATCCAAAAAAAAAGCAAAAAAGTCGTTCATTTCCTTCAACCAAACCATGAGCCATCTAAACCTGCATAACAAAAAAATAAAATTATTTAATAAGGAAAACACTAAAAAGTTTTAAACTTAAAAGAAGTAAACATATGTTAACAACATTTAACCAAGGGGAAGTATTTTTTACCAATGATATTAAATTTCAATAATATTACTCTCCGGACATGGGCTTGAACAAGAACTTGATTCTGAAACAATTACACATAAAACATAACACAAGAAAATCATGTGAAGTGAAAATAATGAATTTGAATAATACAAAATAAATGAAATTTAAAACAAAATAAATTATTAAATGTATTACCCGAATCATATTGTTGTTCAAATTCTTCAACATCATTCATTGCTTCTTGAAGGCATATTGGAATGTTACTTCGGAGCCAATTTTGTGTACAAACAAGAACCTCCACCATCTTTGGAGCAAGTGAACTCCGAAATGGATCAAGTATACGACCTCCTGTACTAAAAGCCGACTCAGAAGCAACAGTGGAAACAGGCATTGCCAACACATCTCGTGTTATGAGTGATAATACTCTATACTTTGTTGCATTAACCTTCCACCGCTCCAAGATGTCAAATTGAGCATTCTTCCCACCTTTCTCAATATCACCCAAGTACTTGTCCAATTCCGACATACTCCCACTACTAGAAAATTGCCCCTCAAAAAATGAGTTAAATTGAGAGTTCACAAGAGAATGTGGGTCATTTTCATCTATCACCATATCTATTGTTTCATTTACATTGGAGACATGCACATTTGTTGAATCAAGCGCAGCATAATGATCATACAATTTACTCAAACAATTTTTCACCTCCTCTAACATTTCTTTCACTTTCACAACATATCCACCAAAAATTGTTAAAAAACAAAATTGCAAGTATGTCATTTTTCTTCGAGGGTCAAGAACAACCGCAATGTACAAAAGGAGATTGATTTTATCCCCATTTCCCCAATACTTGTAAACTTCTCTTTCATTTTCTTTGCCATTGAAGACAAAATAGGATCATTGTCTTTGATTAATTGTCCAATCATATTTTCAATGAAAAAAATTTCAGTGTAGAATGTATTTGAAGTAACAAATAAAAAGCCAGAAAATCTCTTTGTTGCATTGTAGAACATTCTAAGAAATTTCAAAAACACCCTATAATTATCCCAATCCTCGGCGGTAGGCATCTCTCTCCTCTCACCCCTTTCATTATCCAAAAAGTAGTGTTTATAATTGTAGTCCTCCTCACCTATTCTTTGAAAA
This sequence comes from Camellia japonica, assembly GCA_030407325.1. Taxonomy (NCBI): domain Eukaryota; kingdom Viridiplantae; phylum Streptophyta; class Magnoliopsida; order Ericales; family Theaceae; genus Camellia; species Camellia japonica. Next base: position 80,103,558 of record JAPPVO010000024.1, read on the forward strand.
GCACTTTCAAATTTTTCTGCCGCCTCCAACATAAGATATGTAGAATTCCACCGTGTTGGCACATCTAAGCACAAAAGACTCTTACTCTCAATTTTCAAACTTTCCACATACTTCTTAAAAGAGTCAAGGCGGTTTGGAGAAGACCTCACATACCTCACTGCATGTCTCACATTCTCTATACAAGACTCAAGATCCTTTAATCCATCATTAACAATGAGATTTAGAATATGCGCACAACAATGCATATGTAAAAATTCATGGCCCAAGACAGTTCCCTTCCACAATTTTGTGGTTCGTTTCAAGAATCTAATGGTTAGATTATTGGAATTCGCATTATCAACAGTTAAGGTGAAAAGGCCATCAATGTCCCACTCTTTTAAGAGTGCCTCAATTTTTTTACCAAGTGTTTCTCCTTTGTGGTCTTCAACTTGACAAAAATTTATGATTCTCTTTTGTAACTTCCAATCATCATCAATGAAATGTGCAGTTAGACACATATAACACAAATTTTGTATGGAAGTCCATGTGTCTGTGGTAAAGCAAATTCTACACCCCTTCACAATTTTCTTCAACCTCTCTATTTCATTAGTGTATATGTCTACAATGTCCCTAGCAACAGTATATCGAGATGGGATCTTGAACTTGGGTTGCATGACATTACAAAACCTCTTAAAACCAACCCCATCCACAAATCTAAAGGGCAATTCATCAATTACTATCATCTCAGCAAGATGCCTTCTAGCAACTTCTATGGAAAATGACATAACCACAACATCAACAACACCCTCACCAACAACTTCTCTAGGTTGAAATCCCAATGTTTGTTGCCCATGAGTGTCCCTATATGGATACTTTGTACAATTTTTCAAATGACTTAACAAATTACTTGTTCCGTGACTCTTAGAGCCTGCCATATATTCTTTCTTACAATACTTGCATATAGCCCTATGTTTCCCATCAATACCCTTAATCTTTTCAAAATGATCCCAAGCCTTTGATGTTGTTCTCCCACTACTACTAGTTTTGGCCAAGAGTGGTCTACGAGGGGGAGCATTAGATTGGGTAGAGGGGTCAATAGAAGATGATTCGGGCTCAACATTAGGACTCACAAAAAAAGTTTCTTCACTTGGAGGATCCATGACCAAAAGATTATCAAATAAACTGCAAACAACCAATAAAAAATCATTCAAAATATGCTTTTCAAATCCATGCTCATTTTAAACAAACAACCATCAGACTCTTTGTCTATGTTTGAACATGTTAAATGGCATATGAAGATAAAAGAAGGATATTAAATGGACAGATTCAGAAGTGGCATATCAGTAAGATAAAATAAGTAAGATGAATCAAAGTTTAATGTTCACTGACTAATGAGATTAGTTTAAACTGACTAAATTAAACTGAAGAAGGATCAGTAAGTTTAATGTTCATTGACTAATGTTCAGTTTGATTAGTTTAATGTTCACTGACTAAATTAAACTAAATTACATAACAGATTAGTTCACTGACTAAACTACAGAACAATGAGATTTAGAACATATTAGTTAAACTAAATTATGAATCAAAGTTTAACTTTGATTATTAATATATTATGACTAAATTATGAATCAAAATTTAATGTTCACTGACTAAACTTTGATGTTCACTAAACTTTGATTATGAATATATAATGTCACGTTAATGTTCAAACTTTGATGTTCACTAATATATTATGAATCAAAGTTTAATCTTTAAACAAATTATGAATCAAAGGATTGAAGAAGGATCACTAATTTAATGTGAATCAAATTATGAATCAAAACAGACTGTGAATCAAATTATGAATCAAAGTTTGAACTGAACAGATAATAAGAAAAATAGATTGTGAATTAGGGCAAAATGAATCAAAACAGATTGTTATATGTTCTGTTTTCTTGTTATATATTGTGAATCATAATTTGAACTTCATAATTGTGAATTATAATTTGTTATCTGATAACAAAACAGATTATTCACAATCAAAACAGATTGTGAACTTTAGAACAGAACAAAACAGATTGTGAATCAAAATAGAACAGATTAAAACAGATTGTGAACTTCAGACTAATTCCAGATTGTGAATAGATTAAAACAGATTCTGAATCAAAACAAATTGTGAAATTCAGAACAGAACAAATTAATTCCAGAACAGAACAGATTAATTCAAAATTTCAATTTTATACAAACAAACTACCATCACAGATCTCAAAATGAATCTAATATTTTTTTCTATGAAGTCCCTCACAAAATCCACTGCAGAAGCAAATAACAAGAAAAATAAACCAAACCTCTCTATGGTTTTCTCTCTGTATTCTTTTCTCTGTGTGTAGAATCCTTAACAGTTAACACTGTGTCAATCAATCTAACCACGTCTCTAGTTTTAGAACTGGAACAAAACAAAATAATAATAATAGATTAGACTCTAAAAGATTAGAACTGGAACCAAAAAAAAACCAGTTAAAACTCAGAAGAAGAAGAAGAAGAAGGAGAGAGAGAGAGAGAGAGAGAGAGAGAGAGAGAGAGAGGTACCTCAGTTACAGTCAGTGTAGTAGATCGATCAATCTAACCATCTCTTTCGTTTTAGAACTGGAAAAAAAAAAAAAAAAAAAGATTAGACTCAGAAGAAAAGAAGAAAAGAAAAGAAGAGGAAAGCAGAAGAAGATAAAAAGAAGAGGAAAGCAGAGAGAGAGAGATATCTCAGTCAGCAGTGTAGATCGATCGCCGACGCCGTGTAGATCGATCGCCGTTTACTGTAGATCGTCCGACGATGGGTAGGGTAGAGAGAGAGAGAGAGAAAGAGAATGTCTGTCTGTCGAAGAAAATTAGGGCAAAATGAGCTGAGGAGGCATATCAGAAAGGAAAAGGGGGGCAAAATAAGGCATATCAGCAAAAAATAAATAAATAAATAACCAATGATGGGTCGGGTCTGTTGAATAAAATGACGGATTACCCGCCACCCGACTCGAACCCGAAAAATGCCATAAACTAGGCCCGCACCCGCCCGTCACGTGGCACGCATCTATCTGTTGCTGGTCGGGTCGGGTCAAGTTGGTCGAGTGTGGCGGGTCGGTGGATCCGCTGCACAACCCTAGTCATTGTATATGACGATACTTTAAATACATTGTATATGTATTATTGTTTGGAAGGAGATAGAGGATGTACTCCAGTGCTTGGGAGGAGATAGGGGATGGACTCCATTTAAAATTAAGTTGGCCAGAGTGTCCAGGGTAAAAGTCCCAAAATCTTGTGTATATATGGGTGCCGATTCCTTCGGACGAAAATTTCGTAAAATGGCAAAAATTGAAGTGTTTGAATAATGGTTGTCATTGAATTGTGAACCACTGAGTTGTAGTCTCATTTGGTTGTTTAGATAACAATGAACTAGACTCATGAATTGACTGAAAATGAATAGATGGAAATGGATTGAGATGTGAATATCAATACTGAATGGTCATGGAATGAATGTAAGTTAGTCATGAATGTTGTACATTTATCTGACACCAGTAATGATTCAGATCACTAATTTTGGTGCTCTAATGGAGCACTAATGACATGGCAATGAACAAAAAAAATAAAATACAAACAAACCAAGACCAAAACATCACATCACTGTAGGTGGAGCCCACTGCCAACTCATTAAAGCTACCTTTAGAGCTCAAAAATTAGAGCTCCAAAGTATTTTTCTATCTAACACTTATATCTTAATTAAACCTCATATATTGTGTTAGTCTATCTCTACTGGGCTTTGGCTTACCCTATTTGGGAAACCATTTTCAGGTACAGGTGACATGTTTTCTCCAATGACACAGCTTAGAAGGACTTAGGAGCTGGGGGCTCTCTTTTTTTCTTTTCTTTTTTTTTTTGTTTAAATGTTTATTCAAGCCGAGGGCTTTATATGTATAGAGCTTATGACTCTCTTTTGTTTTAATCAAGTAATGTCTTGGAAAGATGTAAGCCCGTAGGGTATTTATTTTGTTGTTACTAACTAGTGTTACATGCTGTAGTTTCAGAATGAACATTTACGAAAGTATAATGTATGTAATATTTTTTGTAATACGAACTCTAATGAATGGAAACACATTAATTCTATTATGTTCATTTCTCTTATGAGTTTGTTTATTTGTATTATTTTGAGGGCGTTACACCCACCCCCACAAGAACCTCACAAATCCGGACCACTCATTATGTGGCCTTCACACATACATGAGTGAGTCTCACACATACATAGAGGGCCAGGATCACTTTGGGGGTGTGGGGGTCATCCCAAATGGGGTCCTAAACATTTCGCGAAAGAGAGAGAGGCGGTTGTTTAGCTTAGGGTATGGTTTGGAACAAAGATATATATATATATATATGGATAGTTTGGTCATTTTGCGAGAAATTATTCATGAGTGCTGTTATTAGCACCTCATCAATTATTTTGGACCCTCATTTCTTTAGACCCCTACTTATAAATTTTAAAATCCTTAAATTTCTTTTCTCCTCCCAAATAATATCAAAATATCCTTGTGAAAATATTTCACTCATTCAATTGAATACATACCTCCCCAGCCTAAAAAGCCTCTCTCCCAAAAATCCTAACAAAACCCACGGAGGTAATTACTATTTCATCTCTACACACTTGTTCATGGGGTGCTTCTATTTACACACCACATTTCATCTCAAGGCACACCATTACTCAAGGCACACCTTTAGTAATTTGATAAATAAGAAATTTACTTAATACACATCAATCTTCTATCTTTACCCTTACTCACACACCTCACCCACAATCTTCCATCTTTACCCTTACTCACTTACACACCCCACCCACAATCTTAAATCTTTCATTTCCTTAAAAAAATTTATTACATCTTTATCCTTCTGGTCAATTACATTTTTAACCTTCACACAAATTTCTTAATCCACACAACCCTCCTTCACCAGCCCTAACCCTAACCCTAACTCTAACCTCAACCCTAATCGCCGCTACCGCCGCTCACTCGCTACCCGTCACCGTCACCGTCGCAGCCATTACAAGCTTCGATCGCACCTCCTCCGCCATCCTTAGCTCTGGAAACCGACCCCCTACCATCCCCATCTCCCTCATCCCAACTTTAATCCTAAACCCTAACATCTCCTCACTGCCGTCGCTGCTAAGCCAGCGTTGCCCTTCTGAATCCCCTTCAGTCTGTGTCTCTTCTCTGTAAATCCCTGCTCCACTACTATTTCCTCCCTCATTGCAGCTTCTCTCTCCCCCTATTTCCACCCATAGCCCCTTTTTCTTCTTTTTCTTCTTCTTCTCTTCAAACCCTAGATCTAGAACTGTAGATCGAATGATGGAGTGGAGGAGCTGAGTCGCGCTGTGGAGGGGATCTAAATGATGAGTAGCAGTAGAGGGTGGCCAATGGGACTGGAGAGGGGTGATGGGGGTGAGGGAGATACGAGTTTTAATGTCAGCAGTAAAGGAAAGAGCAGCACGAGTTGCTACTATGGCAGGGGCGCAAATGGATTAGGGATGGAAAAAAAAAAGAAGATGGTGTCGGTCGGAGGGTAACGGCAGCAAAAAGAGGTAGAATGGCTGACGGCAACGATTGATGGCGGTGGCAGTGGCGGCTGCGTGGTAGAGTTAGGGTTATGGTTATGGTTATGGTTAGAGAAGATGAGTATATTTTGGGAATATTTGAAAATTGATAATGTGTATTGAGTGAAAAATAAAAAATCAAAATTGGGTGTGGTGTGCAATGAGTCATTGGTGTGTATCACGTAAGGTGTGTATCATAGTCCTTTGTCCTTTGTAGTCATTTTACATTAGGTTAATATTGTAATAAAAAATAAACTAATTAATAGTATGCCTTGAGATGAAAGGTGGTGCGTAAATAAAGGCACCCTTGCTCATGACCTGAATAAATAAATGTTCAATTACTTGTTTCCGAACAATTAAACAATGTTCAAACTTGCGTTTCCAAATTTTGGTGATATATTCAGGAGTTCAGTCCCAAAAAAATGATGAACAATTTTTATTATTTTTGCCCTTTTTTTAAGAAACTTACCCATATAAGGCCAATCTCCTTTGAGCTAAGAACACCATCAAAGTTATGAACCTGCTCTGAACTTTTATTGTTATACTCCTCTCATCTTATGGAGTTGTGGTTGTCGGAAAAACTTTTACTCATTGTCATTACTGGAGAAGTGTAGGTAATTAAATAGTTGCCACCGTTACCGCCAGAACATTGCTACCAAAAGATTTTCAAGGTTTTGAGAGTGGGGCAGGTTTTGAATGTGGGATTTGGGAAAAATAGACGGATGGTGATGGAGGTGGTGCTATCATAAACCCTAACTCATGATGTAGTGGATGTGTGGACTTAATTGTGAGATGGGGTGTCCCAAAATTATTGATGTCTTTTTTAATAATTTCATTTGAGATTATTATTGTAATAAAAAAATACTAAAAAATTAGAGGTCCAAAATAATTGATGGGATGCTAATAGCAACACTCTTTTCCTTATGGATAAAGTATTTTGGAGTGTGGACTTTTAGATAAAGAAAATTCAAAACTAGATTTATAAACCAAGTGCCCTTTTAATTTAAAATTTCTTTCTATGGTTTTTGAATTTGAAATAGAAATATATTGATACATAATAGATAGAATTTTGGTCATAACTGACATTAGTTCCCTCCAACTGGAACTACATTAAAATTTAAAATTAACAACTTATAATTGATATATTAATTTAAAATTTCTCTCAATTGCTTTTAAATTCAAAATAAAGATATATTGATAGACATATAATAGATAGAATTTTGGTGGTAATCAACATTGCTTTTCTCTTAGCTCAAACCATTAATTTATTAATTAATTAATTCATAATCAATTAACTAATGAATTATAAAAATAAGAGGGGGTAGAAAAAGGAATTGCAGAAGAAACAAATTTGGTAAGTAGCCAATTTTTAAAGTGTATATAGAAGATATACCCATATGTATAATATGTATCCTCATTATTAGTAATTAAATTTTAAAGAGCAAATTACACTTCACCCCCTCAACTATTATTTAATATTTTTTTTAAATAATGTTAGAGATCTTAAAAATTTTACTAAAATTTCTACCAAATGTCTCACATGAGTGTAGGACCCACACAATGTGGGTTCTATGTGAGTCCCATATCCATGTGAGACATTTGGTAAAAATTTTGGAGTCTCTTAACATTTTTGATTTTTTTTCCACATTTAACTAAACATGGTAATACATAGTGACTGTTTGGAAAGTTGCTATTTTAGTTTTTGGCTATTTTAGTAGGTTAAAATTTTTGTGTTTGGGAAGATACTTTGATTTTTTTGTAATTGGATGTAATGTTTGTGAGAGAAAAAATAAAATGATTGTGAATTTGATGTGACATTTTGTCTTATTGATTATTTTAGTCTATTTTGTCATTTTGTGAATTTTAACTCAAAAAGCCAAAAAAAGCCTTTGCCAAACGCCCCTATAATACTCTTCATTTATTAATTTGCTTTTAATTTGGACCTTAATGACAAAAATACATTTTTAATTAGAGTAATATTAGAGATACAAAGTTTTCTACCAAATGAATAACCAAATATCTCACATCCTTTCAATTATATGGGCAAATTGGATTTTACCCGTTGAGCCAATATCACTCTACTCCTTCAACCAAAAAATGTTACATTTTATCACCTAAAACTATCAATTATATTAATTTAACCTTCTATTAAGGATATGTTACAAATGTGGATGGAAAATTAGCAAATGACTTACATATGATATGTCAAATTTTGTGAACTTCCTAAAAAGACTTTTTATTCTTCTTTTTTCATTCTTTCCTCTCTTTCCCTCATTTGTTTTACACATGTTAACAATCATAACTTGCTATGCTATGGCTACTGCTGCTGCTGTCTTGAGTAGAAAAAGTGAAGGGAAATTAAAAAAAAAAAAAAAAACAAGGAATAATGTCATTTTAGACATTTTGTAATATTGGAGATGTCATCTGCAAAGCATGTCATTTTTTTAACTATATACATTACAAATCTACAACAGAAAGCTTACAGTAATACAAATTTATAGTTCTAAGTGGCAAAATATAGCATTTTTCAATTGAGGAAGTAAAATAATATCGAATGAGATAGTTCAAAAGAGTAAAATGTGATTATCCTATAGCTTTCGTTTTAAAGATCCGGATCAAAAAAATTAGAAAAAACTTTATTTATATATAAAATTCATATAAATATATATATATATATATATATATTTATAATATATTTAAAAAAAAAATAAAACCACATGAATGATGTAGCAATATTATTATTGTAAATATAAGTCATCTTTATGAGTGTTTTATTTTTAATTGAAAGGTCACCATTAACACATCATTATATATAAAAATTTTATTTGTATCATCACTCAAAAATTAGTATATGAGAGAAATTAAATGTTACAATTTTTAATTTAAAGGAATAAAATGATACGTTATAACAATTAAGGGGGTAAAGTATAACTTATCCAATTTTAAAATATAAATTACAGTCGTTAATCATAGTTTGCATCCTTGTGAAGGCATGTGCATTGAACTTGAAAAATATTTATATCATTAAATAGATCATTAGTTCATAATAACTAGAAAATTAATAAATTTTAATAATCAATCAATCAAGCCCACCAAGAAAAACCCAACAACCAATACTAATCACATACGACTCCTATAATGTGGGAGAAAATTTTTTTTTTAAAAAAAAAAATTGCAATATACAAAAATTAAAACCGAAAAAAAAAAAAGTCAAAGTCCAAAAAAAATAAATAAAATAAAAATCACTCAAGCGAAAAGAAAAACATAAAAAAGTCAAACCAACCTTAAAAACAAAACACAAAAATAAAATAAAATAAAATCAAAACATTAATTAAAAACTCATAATCTAAAAAACATTAATCAACACCAAACCAACCCTAAAAACATTAATTGGGTCGTAAATAAAAATCACTTCGATCATAATTAAAACAACAATGATTCATCTCATTAATTTGAGAGTACTAATTGACTACTTATGAGGTGGAAATTCAAAAAAAAAAAAATACAAAAAGCACAAGATCAAAACATCCCATCATGTGGGACTCACACCACTTTAGAGTTATTAGTACTCTTTTTTTTAGTGGTCTCACTCATTTTTCGAATTAAAACCACTACAATGGGGTGTTTTAAAAGGATAGTTAAAAGTTATTTTTTGATTTTATAAAAAAAAATAATGAGAGAGAAAAGTGAGTTAAAAGTTGAGAAGTAACTTCTAACTCACTTTTTCAAATGAGCCAATGTATCATAGCTACCCACCATTTTAGGATAGAATCAAATAGTGAATGTTTGGGAAGTGAATTTTTTTGTAAGTTTTTTTAGTTGTAGGATATTATTAGAGAAATTTTTTTTTGTATTTGAGAAGATAGTTAGATTTTTTTGTGGTTAAATGTGATGTTTGTGAGAGAAAAAGTGAAATGATTATGGAATTTGATGTGATATTTTGTTTAGATTTTTTTTTTTTTTTTTTTGTAACCATTTTATCTTTTAGTAAAAAAAACCAAAAACCCAACTTCCCAAACAACATCACTGTATACATGACGTAATTAATTTTGATTTGACAATATGTTGACTTCACCATTACAATAACCTATAAATTACACAGTAGTGTATTAATAAATGATATGGTATCATTTACTTGATTTTAAATATTTATAACTTATATAATAAATATGGTCCATAATAATATCATAAGAGTAGTTAGTACATTAATTTGTACATTAATTAATGCATATATTACTACCGCACCATTTTAGGAGAGAATCAAATAGTATACATGACGTAATTAATTTTGATTTGACAATATGTTGACTTCACCATTACAATAACCCATAAATTAGAGCTATGTTATGGATCTTAAATAAATTATTAAATTTTTTATCAAATATCTCATATGAGTGTGAGACTCACACACGTATGATTTGTGTGGGTTCTACATCTACATGAAAGGTTTAATAAAAAATTTAGTAATTTGTTTAAAATCCATAGCATTTTTCCATAAACTAACGCAATAATGGCTCATAACTAACACAAATTTAAATAATAACTTGCATATAATATACATTATATATATTGTAGCGTGACCATTTTCTATATATGTATTCCAACTTCACATTTTTGGGACAAATTTCACTTTACCCTTTGAGATTTGGTTCATGTGTAAATTATCTTTTCTATTATTTGAAAATAATTACATAATTTTTTTGTAATTTTTGAACTAAAATGGACAGTTTCCATCCAAGTTAATAGTAAGGGCGCATGGAACTCGGACGGGTTCGGTCGGATTGGGAGGTTGTTTAAGCCCAACTCAAGTTGTGTTGAGACCTACTTAGACCCGTCCAAGCCCAAATTGTAACCCGAGGTTACCTGTCCAAGCCCGAATCGAGTTATACCTTAATTGCTCGAGTTGCCCGAATTGCCCGAATTATAAATGAATTTCATTTTCTTTTTTTGCAGCTACATTGTTAAATTATTAAAATTTAACACTATTTACATTTTTTTTATATAGAAAATCCTTAATACCATCAAAACAAATAATTTATATAATGTAAGAGAGATGTCGCTATAATAGTCTTTTCAATTGATGAGTAAAAATAAAAATAAAAAAGTAAGATTTTATGTTATTTGTATATATAATATATATTCAATATAATTTAATAATCTAAATTATTTTAATATCATGTAATGGCTAATAATTTATATGTATATTTAATATTTTTATATATCTATATATGTATAATTCAGGTTTTGGATTGCTTGAGTTGTTTGACGTTTTTGCCCAAGCCCGCCCAAATTTAATTCAGATTTCTGAATTTTTGCCTAAATCCGTATTGAATTTGAAAATATCTTGTCTAAGCACTAAAAGAATTCAAGCTGGGTTCAGATTGCTCGGGTTGAGAATGTGGATTTGAGAATGTGGTGGCGGATCACCTCTCTCGAATCCTCGTTGAGTATACTAGTGACCCTCTTATTTTACATGATTCGTTTCCGGACGAACAACTCTTTGAGCTGTCACAAGCGAGCCCCCCGTGGTTTGCACATATTGTGAATTACTTGGCCATCGGGAAAATTCCGCAGAATTGGTCTAAGCAAGACAAAGACCGATTCTTTTCGCAGGTCAGGTATTACTTTTGGGAGGATCCAGAGTTGTTTAAATATTGCTCCGACCAAGTGATCCAACGGTGTGTGCCAGAGAGTGAGGTGCATAGCATTCTTACATTTTGTCATTCTTCTACATGTGGCGGTCATTTTAATGGGCACAAAACAGCCGCCAAGAATTTACAGAGCGGGTTTTACTGGCCCACAATTTTTAAAGATGCCCATCAATTTTGTAGAACTTGTTTGCGCTGTCAGCAAATGGGTTCGATATCTCGGCGTGACATGATGCCAATGTCCCCTATTCTTGTGGTAGAGATATTTGATGTTTGGGGGATTGATTTTATGGGACCTTTCCCGTCGTCATTCGGGTTTGAGTATATTCTCTTGGCAGTCGATTATGTATCTAAGTGGGTGGAGGCGATAGCTACCCAAACAAACGATCATAGAGTTGTTATCAAATTCTTGCATGAAAACATCTTTAGTCATTTTAAGTTTCCTAGAGCCATAATAAGTGATCAGGGTACGCATTTTTGTAACCGGTTCTTTGAGTCGGTAGTCAAGAAATACTCTATCACTCATAAAGTTGGCACTCATTACCATCCTCAAACTAGTGGCCAAGTAGAAGTCTCAAATAGAGAGGTAAAGCACATAATAGAGAAAATGGTGAGACCAGATAGGAAAGATTGGTCACAACGGTTGATTGATGCATTATGGGCCTACCGCACTGCTTATAAGACACCCATTGGGACGTCACCATATAGGACGGTGTTTGGCAAAGCTTGCCATCTCTCGGTTGAACTTGAGCATTGAGCATTGTGGGCCATAAAGAAGTTTAACTTCGATATAGCCGCGGCTGAGCTCAACCAGAAATTGTAACTCAATGAGTTGGAGGAAATTCGGAATGATGCTTATGAGAGTTCGAGAGTCTTTAAAGCTCAGACTAAAGAATTTCATGACAAGCACATTAATAGAAAATCTTTTGAACCTGGCCAAAAAGTGTGGCTTTTTAATTCAAAATTGAGACTATTTCCGGGTAAGCTAAGATCAAGATGGGATGGCCCCTTTGTGGTTGTTGAGGCATTTATTCATAGTGCCGTTGAGGTGCAAGATCCAAAGACTGGCCACACTTTTAAAGTGAATGGCCAAAGACTGAAGCCATATATAGAAGGGATTGGTAATGGGGATATGATTGAGTCCATTGCTTTGATGGACCTATTTTACTATGATTGATAGATTGATTTCTTTATTTATTTTCTTTTCCTTCTATTCTATTTTGTTTCTTTTGTTTGTTGTGCTTTATTTGCGTCTAGGAGACTTTAAATCCTCTAAAGATGTAATTCCTTTGGTGTTAGTCGTGTCCGAACGGCATCTAACGGTCTGGTATAGCCACCTAATCGTGTTTGTAGTGAGTTTCTAGGAGACCAACTGAGACGGTAGAAACTAGAGTTCGAATGGCAAAGCCTAGAACACAAAGGTTTGGAATTTCCGAGACTAGAGTCTGGTTTAAATACCCAGGGGTGTGAAGATTGCTTCAAAACTATCCCGACTTGAACTCTGTATGGCAGCCCCATAGGTTGAGGTAGCTTTATGCGCCTCGATTCTGGATACCGAATCAACCTAGTCTGTCATTCTGTTGGAGAATAGGGAAAGTTACAAACACAGTTAGAGAGAAAAGTAATACCTGTGTTTTTCGCGTGAAGATTATACCCTTGTTAGGCATTCCGATATTTTCTAAAGTGCTATATTTATTTCGGATGTCAAATAAAAGTAGAAATGGTTTAGCATGATTTGGGTTGTACTTGGTTTTTAACTTCTTTTCTTTAATCTTTTAATATATATATATATATATATATAATAAAAAAAAATTGTGTGTGTTGTACTTGGTTAATTTTAAATAATAATAAAAAAAGAGAAAACAAATAAATAAATATATTAAAAAAAATTGTTGTACTTGGTCAACTTAAAAAAAATAATAATAATATATTAAAAAAAATATAAAATGTTGTACTTGGTCAAGTTAAAAAAAAAAAAAAAAAAGAGAGACCGCACGAGCGGTTGGATCGCTGCACAAGCGGCCCACCCCCAAAGGCTACTGTTTTAATGCCGCAGGAGTGGCCCACTTTCGCCGCAGGAGCGACCCAAATTCAGCGCTCGTGTGGCCCCATTTGGCGCACAAGCGACCCAGCCGAGTGGCCCAGTTTTTTTTTTTAAAAAAAAGGTTTCGCACGAGCGGTTGGGTTGGGCGCACGAGCGGTTGGATCGCCGCACGAGCGGCCCACCCCTAAAGGCTACTGTTTTCATGCCGCAGGAGTGACCCACTTTCACCGCAGGAGCGGCCCAAATTCCGCGCTCGTGCGACCCCATTTGGCGTACGAGCGGCCCAGCACGAGTGGCCCAGTCTTAAAAAAAAAAAAAAAAAAACCTCAGAAATAAGGGTGTTAATAATAATAATAATTTAGTCTTTTTTATTTTGTTATATTGTTTAATTTAAATTGTTTCGTTAGTGATTCTCATTAGTTTAAGTAGTTAGTAGACTAATTTTGTTTTATTTTTATTTTTATTTTTTTAGTTAGTGATTTTATTTTTATTTTTATTCTATGATGTAATTGTTCATTTAATTGTTAAGTAGTCTAGTTTTTATTTTATTTTCTGAATTTTTATTTTATTTTATTTTACTTTCTTCTCTTCTACTAACTTAGATTGTTTAATTTAATGTTATTTTCTTATTTATTTCATCTTTGTAGTTCCACTGTGTGTTTGTAAATAAATAAATACCAATCAATTCGGTGGTGTGAGGATGATGCAGTTTTGAGTGATGCATGCATACATGCTATTTTTGATGAGTACTGATATAATGGTTCCATATTTTTGGTTGTGGTGGTTGAATTATTTTCTGCAGATATGTCTTCATCATCCCGCCGAGTACCCAAACGACCTCGCAATGCCAACATTGCATTTCAGGATGTGCCAACTGATGCTTGGGCCACCAAACCCGTTCCATGTGACACATCCTTTGATGTGGACTTCTTCCATCGCCATCAAACCACTGCATAGAGTACTCAACAACTTGAAGACCGGGGCCTCCTAGGCATCTGCACTGTCACTGAACCGGCATATCCTCGCATTGTGAGACTCTTTTATCAGCATATGTACGTCAGTAACGAGGCCCCGAGAGCTCTTTGCTCCCTTGTTGATGGAGTGGAGTTAGTGGTCACTCTAGTTTCAATTGCCGAGGTCCTCCACTATTCCATGGACCCTATTAATGTAGAACAGTTCCCGGTATTCACTCGAGAACTTACTGTCCCAGAATTGGTGACCGAATTTTATGAGGGGTGGCAGGATGATGACAACAGGACTAGTATCCGGCGGGCTAATTTACCACGCCGCCTTTTCTTCCTTGATGTGGTACTGAAAAAGAATGTCATTCCTCTTGGCCACAAGGAAAAGCGGCAAGGGGACTTCCTCCGTGCCTTGCATCAATTTGACTTCGGGTTTTGGGTTGACGTCCCTACTTTGATCTACAACCAGATGCATCGAATCTTTAATGAAGTCAAAATATACAATACTCAGGCAATTCTACATGGGCCCTCCCTTTTGCTAATCTCATTACTGCGCTCATTAAAGACCAACAGACATACCCATTTCAGGCCAATGAGGTTCAGCTTCCGCCGCCCACATTTTATGGTAAAACCCACTGGCGTCAAACCACTGCTTGTCTGTCGCCTCCACTAGTCCTCCCCGACGCCCCGGCCAATCCTAATGATGCTCCAGTCGAGCCTGCCGCCGCACCAGTGCCAGCACCACCTAGGGGTGTACACGGTCCGGATTGGTTCAGTTCTGAGAAAATCCAAGAATCGAACCGATCCTAACGGTTCTGTGATTTTGAGAACCAGACCAAACCATTACACTTGTAAAACCGGACCAAAACCAAACCGAAAAAATGGTTCAGTTTCGGTTTGGTTCACGATTCCAAAATTTTCTATTTACAAGAATATATTGTTAATATTAGCAAAATAATTACTCAAACTAATTACATTTAATTTATGATAAAAACTAATAATATTAAGGCATTACTCAACATTACATAGCTATACCATCCTAATATCATTAAAATTATAAAAAACCAATTAATAAAAATAAAATTTGATATTATATATATATCTTTTAAAATTCGGTTCGGTTTGAACCGCGGTTTTTTCATAAAATCCATTAACCGAACCGTTTGTACGGTTCTCATATTTCTTAATCCGAAACCGAACCAATTCTTAATAGAACCGAACCAAACCATACAATTCGGTCTGGTTCGGTCCGGATTATCGGTTTGAATGGATTTTTGAACAACCTTAACGCCATCGCCATTCCGTATGATGAGGGCGCAATATCAGGCTCTTCTGGATAATCAAGTCACCATTTAGCAATCTGTGGTTGATTTCCGGACCGACTACTAAGCTTATCGGGATTACTCACAGGCAACATTTGATGGGTATCAGCAGTCAGTTGCCTCTCTGCAAACTGACTTCTATGCATACTGGGATTCGAGTGGGCTGCGATTTGATCAGTTTGATCGGCAGTTTGATCAGCATGGCACTAGGGTTCATGATGAGGCGTTCGAGAGTCGGACACTGATGCATGCCCTATTTGAGCAGCATTTCCCACCACCGCCAGATCCACATCAGTGATTTCTGTATATTTCCTTTATTTTCTTTCTTTATTCATTTTGTTTTGTTTTATTTTCTTTTTTCTTTTTCTTTTATACTGTACCAAAAAAATAAATAAATAAATAAATTTCAAAGTGTGTGTTTGGGTGTCCTTGCCTCGCTAGATGTGCGCCCATGCTGTCTGGTAAGATCCCCTCTCTCATTTTGCTATCTACTGTATCATTGCTTACATTGAGGACAATGTTATATTCCAGTTGAGGGTGAGGGTATTTGTAATAACCATTCATATTTGTACTTGCTGCACTTGATTGCACCACTTCACTTAATGTTTACTTTGAGGCAGTATGGTAATGATATGAGCATATGTTAATTGGGGAACATAGTGGGCTTGTATGAAAAGAGTTTATTGGGTAAATACTCACATGTGATGTTTGCACTAAGATAGTTGTTTGTGTTTGTGGTATTAGTACACTTGTCATGAGTATGCCTTAATTTACATGAACACACTATCATAGCGGTGACCTCTTTATTATAATCCCTGGTGTACATCATTGATAATAGCTGAGGTTGTAGAAAAGAATAAATGAGTAGCCAAGATTCTCTAAAAAAAAAAAAAAAACACTTGACTTGTTTGGGTTCGTAGCCTCTTTAACTCGAGTTATTAAGCCCGTAGAGGTGTCTCTACACCTAGTGCCCTAAAACCGTCTGGTTTGGGAGTCATTGGCTCAATACTTACTACATGGGTTAATTAGAAAGCTTAAGGGACCTGGACATTACACAGTTAAGGAAAAATAAGAATGACTTGTTCGGATTCGTAGCCTTTTCAACTCAAGTTATTAAGCCCATAGGGGTGTCTCTATACCTAGTGCCCTAAAACCGTCTGGTTTGGGAGTCATTAGCCCAATGCTTGTTACATGGGTTGACTAGACAGCTTAATGGATCGGGACATTGCACAGTCTTTAAAAAAAAAAAAAAATTTGAGAATCTTGGTTGCAACAATTTAGTTTTTCTATATATGTTGAGTGTTATTATGAGTTACACTGGACTATTATAGTGGACAGTTAACTAATATAGAGATTGCACTTTACACCGAAGGTACTAATGATGTGTTTACTAGCATTCACAAGTACAGGGGACTTTACTTTTGTATAAACTGAATTGCGGTTTTGGCTCAATAGATTCCTTCATACTTGTCCACTGTGTCTTCAATGACTCATCATGTCTTAATATCATACTGTAGTGGCACATAAGTTGGTTGTTGTGTGGAGTAGTGTGGTTAATTGTTGTTAAGCGGATATGAATATGTTGATGTTTGTGGGTATCATTTCTGAAAACTCTCACGAGACTATACTCGTCCACTTGGGGTAACCTTGTGGTTTAAAGGCTTGTTACATATGCTAAATGCAATCGTGATCCCTACGAAAGTGGCTGAGAGTATTTTACTTTTCTTATTTCTTTTGTTTTGCTTGAGGACTAGAAAAATATAAGTTGGGGGGTGTGATGTTGGCCGAAATGTACTATATTGAGGCCACTTAAGTTACATTTTTAGTCTTTCAATTTTATTTATTTGGTGGAGATGATGTGTTTCGTGCACTTGTACAGATTTGGCAGGAAATATAAAACTTCAATAAAAAAGGGCGCAAAAGCAGATTCTCCGTGCGAGAAGTGAAGAATCCGAGCCAGCCAGACCACTGCACGTGCGGCCCACCATCGCTTGTGCGGCCCACATGGGCACTCAAGCGGCCCACCTAGGGACGTGTGCACGGAATTTTTGGTCTATTTTGCTGAGAATAAAAGACAGAAAATAGCAAAAATTAGGGTTCAAAAAATTAATTCAGAAAGAAGGGAGACTAGGGTTCTAAAGAGGTGATTATTCTACCAAAGCTTGAAGGACACTTCCATGGGGTTTTTTCCTCATCTTCTTTCTCTTCCCACTCTTCCATGAGTGGCTAGTCGTCTTTTCTAGGGTTTTGATGAAACCCTAGCCATGTAATAGGTTTTGTCATTAGCTTTAATTATGAATTGGTTTGAATGGATGTATGGATGATTTAGAAGTTTTTAATATTTGTTTCTTTCATCTCTTCAAGCATTTTACTCTCTGTGATTATTTAATACTTTCCATACATTAGTTTTCTTTGTGTTTGTATTCAAAGTACGAGACCAGTCATGCTATGAGACACGGGTCGTATTGCTACCATAGTTAGAGCAAACGACTCGTACTACTCGGAATGATTCGTGCCTGTATGTTGAATGCGATAACCCTCTCGATCAATATTTCAAACTTGTAGTTGTGAAATATTGGGTAGTTCAAACCGAATCGCAATTGTTGGCCACTGTTAAGTCTCATTCATGTGGTTAGTGGTGAATTCTCTGCCCTAGGATTTTTTCAGAAAAATTAATATCTCAAACCCTAATTTTAATTGTCAGTATAATTCCTCAATTTCATTTAATTGCTGTTTAGTTATAAAATCAATCCTATCTTTTTAATCAAAATTAATTTAGGAATTTTGCGATTGAATTAATCTAATTTCACATTTGTCCATGTAGATCGATACCTAAACTTGCCATTATTCTAATAGAATTTGGTATAGTTTAGTGATTTATTTTTGGTGTGTGTAACGACACGTCAATAATGCACTTCAATCCTATAAACACAAGAAAATTATATGTTTATTTCTAAATAATAAGAGATTACGTAGACATGAACCAAACATAAGGCTTTAAAATGAAACTTGCCATTTATTTTCCCTTATACAATGGCCATTTCAACAACAATGAAGTACCCTTACCATATTGACATTAGAATATTGTACAAATATCACTAAAAAATCATTAAAAATGTCAATGCCAATCCACCCCTTCCAAGTACAATATGCTTTACAGTTTGTAATTTAAAAATAAAAAAGGATACGAAGGAAGTACCCTTATTACAGTTTGAAATTAGAATCTTCTATAAATATATATATATTTTTCCTTCTTTTCTTTTTTTTTTTTTTTGGTCCCTTTTATTCTGAGATTTGTGAACCATGTTTTTCAGTTTTTCTAGTCCAGCTTCAGTAATGGTCAACTTTATTGTGTGGAAAGAGACAATGAATAAATTACTATTTATACATAATTTTGTGAGAGCAAATCCAAATTGGGTCCATAGCTCAGTGGTAGAGCATTTGACTGCAGATCAAGAGGTCACCGGTTCGATCCCGGTTGGGCCCTTTTACCCTTTTTTTTGTTTTAAAAAAGCTTTTCACTTCATTTCACCTTTGAAATTGATAAATTCAAGGTTGCCAACTTCTCACTTCATCTTTTATCTAATTTTTTGTTTTTATTTTTAACTTTTCACTTCATTTCACCTTTGAAATTGATAAATTCAAGGTTCCCAAATCACAAAGCAATGATAAAATGGGATTAAAACATTTGGGCCACTTTTGCATAGTTTTATTTGCTGCAATGGTCTTACTATATTTTTTTATCACAATAAAATACATAATTTAATGACTCGAGTTAAAACTGAAATAAACAATGTCATTAAAATCATATATCCTGAAACGACCTAGTTATACTTCAACTTTAAAAAGTAGAGTATTATCATTATAAAAAGATATATTGCAGAAAATCATATAGGGAAGAAGTTGACACCATATCAATCACTTTGTGATTATATTTTCATCTGCATATTAGTGTAATAAATTAGGACCAAGTTTGGTTGTCAACTTGACATCTCTCATCATCCTAATAAAAGTTACCAGGCTCTTGGCAAACAATTCACATTCATTTCTCCTCTATATGTTCCTTTGTAGATATATTACATTCGTGTTTTATTCTGTTTCAAAAAATAAGGGGACAAAATAGTTAATTTCCGATTAATATAAAGATGCATATTAAGAAAATAGTAAAGAAGGAAAAAAAGAAAAAAAAAAACAGTGGTATATGCAATGGATGTGCGGCCAATTCTAAGTTTAGAATGGTTTTGTTTTCATTTTCTTCATTTTTTGTTTTAATTTTTGTATTTTTTAAAACAAGAAGGAAAAATTCAAAAAACACCTGTGACAACTCATCTCCTTTTGTTACATTGAATTACAACCAATACTTCACAAGGATTACTGGCCCCAAAATTACTTCCTCACATTGTTTCATCCACGACGAGATGGATACCTCTTGACAACGTACAAAAAAACCATTGCAGTTTGTGTTTGCAAATTAGTCATGGTAAGCAAAAAAATCCACCAAGTCTCATCCATTTTGCCTAAAAGATCCGTTTGTTTTCAAAGGTAGAATGAAAATGATTAATAGTGAGGGGATTAAATAAAATTACGTTTATTTTGATAATAATTATTAGTGTGGGGATTGTTAAATTATTACCCTATAAAATAAATATAAAATATTAAAACAAATAAAACTATGATTTTTCCTTAACAAAAAATATAAAAACATTAAACATTAATATTCAAAAAAAAAAAATGCCCAACATATAAAAAAATATATATATTTACTAAGCCAGAAGACTAACTTCTAATACCAACTCTCCCACCTCCATCTCAATCCCCTCTTTATGGCCCATCGAAGGCCCATCTTAATCCCAATCCCTCCTCCATCTCCTAAAACAAACAAGCCAAAGAGTTTACACTACTTTTTGCAGCAGTTTCTAACAAATTTATTTATTTACCTTCCATCCATCTCAATTATAGTTTATATCAGTATTGAATATAATTTTAAGGTACAATATTTACATAATTAAAATCAATCCATTCATCTCGATTTCACGAATCAGAATGCAACCATTTCTTGTAATGCAAATTTGATTTAAATATATAATTACTGATATCTGATCATCTTAATTTTTTATATAAATATTCTACTCAACAAATCTTCAAAAGTAAACGATTCGGATTACCGAAATCGATCCCAAATGCTTTCTCAAGTTGAGATGGACAACTTGAGAAAAACCAAACCCTTCTTGCATATTCATGGATTTTACACCAAACCCATCAATCAAAATGCAACCTAAGATTAATTTAAAAAATAGAAGAAAAAAAAGCCTGTTTAGTACAAATTCTTTTAAATTCATCTCTTCCCTAACTTTGAGATAATCAGCTCAGAAGTTATAAGAAGTTAAACCAAATACCATAACACAAATTTTCAGGGAAAAAAAAAAGATTTAAAGAAATAAAAAAATTAGAAGCAGCTCCAACAAGCAGCACCAAACATGACTGAAGAAGAAGAAAACCCATTTCGTTAACAAGTCATTTTAACACAAGGGGCATTGAATATTCTAAAAAACTCTGTCAAACTCAGCAATATACCATCATATAAATTTTTTTTTTGATAACTCAGGTATCCCCAACCCGCTGATTTTAAGGGAAGCCAGGACTAATCCTGAGGGCCCTGAAGTTAACGACCGGGCAAACCTCCAGTGGCCCCAAGGGGTGACTCGAACTCGAGACCTGTGGATTTTATCCTCCAGAGTTTACCATTCGGCCACTTGCCTTGGGGTTATACCATCATATAAATTGCTGTCATTCTATTAATTTCCCTGCAACAAAATGGACATATCAAGAGAGTAATATTCTCCAGAAAATAAGAATAATATGAAAACCTATTCCTTAGCAGTACAAATGGAGAATTATATATGGCACAAATTTCCATCTAAATAAATTGGAAATAAAACTAGAAATAAGATGATGCAAATCGTCTCATAAATCCTCTTCATAACAAGTATATTATTGTGACAAACAAGACATCTTAACTGAGTTTATGACAATATGTATATTGCAAAAAGAAAATATAACTAGTAAATGTATTTTTTTTACAATACATTTACTTTAATATAAGAAGGGGGAAAAAAAATACGAATACTGGTTTTCAGAGTGAGGGACTGCAAGCGCAATCTAATAGACCCAATCTTGATCTTTTGGTCCCGCTTCATCTAACCATGACTGGTGCATGTGCACCCAAGAAAACCCGTCTATACCACTCAGATCCTGAAAGCAACAAAATGGACATATCAAGAAGATATAAGCACAGACCTCATAAGGATGGTTTCACCACAATAATCTCAAATCTTACCTTTGAACTCACTACAGTTGTCGCCACGCAACCACGCCGCTCTTCACCTACAAGAGTTGGAGTTTGTCAGAGAATGATACAAAGAACATAGGAGGAATATTGCACATTTTTCCTACTTTTGATGTAGTTTAGCCAGTTCCCTAAACAACAATGGCATAAAATAGATCCTTGCGTTTCCTTTTCTAATTCCTTTTATTTCTATTTCAATTAATGCAAAAAAAGATGCTCGTATATTGCGCCATTTTTTACTTGCACACATTTATATCACCATGATAATCTATACTATAATACTATTATATAAAGTGTACAGGTCATTTGATGTGAACACTTCGTCACGCTCTCTTGATTTTTCAAAAATGCTCACAACAGTTGATCAGTTTGAGAACCGCCATGTGAGAAAATCAAACTGATTCAACTGCACAAGTGTAGAACATCAAAGTTCAACCTACTTCGGAAGGCGGCCTGCCAAAATGAACAGGAAGACCACTTCCATTCGGATAGGTTACAGACATATTTTGCTCTCTTCTTTTTTTTTCCTGGCCAAATAGATTCATTTTTGAATTTGCTACTATAATGTACTTGTATCTGTTTTTTTTTTTTTTTGGATAAATATAATGTACTTATATCGTATGCCTCCATGGTAGTTTTTATAGACCCATTTTACGAAACTAGGTTTGCTAATCTGGAATATCCCTACATGTACAAGTTAAAAGAAAACTGGCCCTGCTTATCTTGGACCAGCACAAATCATGAATCTGTCTCAAACACTATAACACAACCTAAATCATGAATCTCTAAACAAAAACCATCTGATCATGTCCCAATTCTTAGGGATGCAATTTACAAACCACAAATGTGTCTCAAAATTTTTCTAAATGAATATATATATACATAATATGAACAGCACAAACAATGTAATGGATACTTGAATATAGGAAAAAAACACAATGAACATTTTTTTCAATAAATAAATAAAAATCTAGTCAAAAAGTAGGGTGAGAACAAATATGCAAATACTTCATACTTGAAAAGCTTGATCTTCAATGTTTTGCAATTGTATATACTAATATCCGAAAAATTAAAATTAATCATATATTTCTTCTACAGAAAAGATTTCTTCTGTAATTTATCAAAAAATAAATCATAAAGCTATGGAGCACAAACACTTCAACTTAGCTATCATAGTTGTGTCTAACATGTGTCCAACACGGACACGCCAAGACATGTATCGAACATGCCCCATGGCGTGTCTGATTTTCTAATTAATTTTTCTTTGCAAGACATGCTGAGCTCTAGTCACGGACACACACTTCTCCAAAATACGGTCATCTTGCCATGAGTCGTGAAAACAGTCATCACAAATTCGTAATCACCACTAATGTAGACTATACTTGTTTGTGTTAATCATTACTGTGGAGTATTCTCTCTCTTATTCTTTACTCAATACAAATAAATATCATTCTGTCCCTTAATTTCTACATTAGTGTTTGATTGTTGAATTGTCATTCTAAATTAGTTTATGATTGTTGAAATTGCTAATTATGTCACTTGTAATGATTATTAGGAAAACTTGTCTTCTACTTGTGCTGCTAGCAGCAAACAAATCAATATTAAATAATTGTTTATAATTGATAAAATAGTATTTCTATATTGAATAAAATTTTATTTATAGATTGAGTTGTTTTTTCATATTGAATTAATTTTTCATTATTTTTAGTTATTCGTAGATGAAACTTTGTAGATGTAATATTTATATACATAACAAATAAAAATATATTTTTTCTTATATCTATGTCGTGTCCATATTTGATTTTTTATAAATCGCCGTGTCCCATGTAGGTGTCCATGTCTGTTTCCATGTCTATTTCCATGTCCATGCTTCTTACTTAAAATTATATATTAATACATCACCTTGTCATTTTTCATTAACATGTCATATCCAAGTACCCTGCTTGTGCCTGTGCTCCATAATTTCCTACCTTCTCATGAATACATTTGCTTATACATATGTACAAACCATACTTTGATATGACAGTGAAGAATGGCAACTCAATAGTTTGTGCCTCTTCATGAGAATAAGCAAATGTATAGACAGTGAAGAATTCTTCACGCCATAGACAGTGAAGAATTTTGTACAAACCATACTTTGTTCATTCCATGTAGCGCATCAAAATTAAAAGTCTATACGAGGCAGGAACAAAGGAAAGCAAAGACAAATGGCAACTCAATAGTTAGAAATAACTCACCTGATGACTCCCACTTGTTGAACTTCACTAGCCATATGTTTGAACCAATCTCCGTACGTGAAATCTGATCCACCCATACCTGATATTGTTTCCCTTGTTTATCCCCATAGCAACTCCTCATTCCTTTTATGCAGTCATTAATAGATAGCTCGTTACCAGATGGATGTACAAAAACATAGGACGGAAACTGCAAGGACAAAATAGAAGCATACAAGGAAAACAAGTTAAAAAAATATAAATTAAAGGGGCAGAAGAAAATAGAAGCTTTGTCCAAATCAATGCAAAAATCTAAGCATAAAGTACTATTGAAAAGACAAAAATGGTTCAAAAGAAACATTTAACCTTGGATAAGCCAAATTAGAATAAGTTTCAGGTCATTCAAAACTACATTTCCTAGCCGATTTCAAAATTTTGAATTTGTGATAAATTGGTTCACCAGTGATGAACCACCAAAAACAGATTCTGTCTAAGACAGGAATATGATGTGCATCCATGTGAATCAAACAAAGTGAAATAGAAATGTAAAATCAAAGTACATGCACACAGACACACAAAGATGCATAAACAATGCAAAGTTTGATACTTCGCCATGTGAAACTCATATGGGGTTATACAAGCATTCCTTTAAATGCGAGCACAAGCACTTTGTGTTTGTGTAAACATAGGCTAGAATATAGGCACATATATACATAAATACATTAGTATAGATGTATAAATGGACATGCATAGATAAGGTCTGAGAACTAAGTATTTATTAGGAAACTAACTTGCAAGAAAAAGAAAGGTAAGTGTAAGATATTTTCAGGTCTTCAAAGGTAAATCTGTTATATACATATCAGCAGAAAAGTTAAACAAACAACCAAACTTCTTCCCCCCCTCTCTCTCTCTCTCTCTCTTGTTGATACAATAAATTCAATACAAAGCAAACAATCAAACACCAGAAATTTCCAAAAATATTCCTTGTTTTAACAAGGAGATCATAGCTTTCTTTATTTTTCACCTAAAAATCTCCGGAGGGCAAAAAAAAAAATACAAAACAAAACGAAACAAAAAAACCTAACAATCCAGTAAAATCTTAAGGGTAAACATCAAGTATACACCTACTACAAGCATAATCAACTACAGAGTGAAGTTAACAAGGGATCAAACATACACTAGTTGCTCTCAGACCAGCCAAATAGATCTCGGAAAACTCCATTTCTGCACGCCTCCACCTCTCTAAAAACAAGTAAAAAGTTACTATGTCATGTCCAGGTTCAAATTTTTCGGAGATAGTCTCCAATGGGTTTGTTATATCTCTTGGAGATTTGCTTGGGCCAAGGTTAAAATGTCCAATGGCTTGTATGATTCCTGCTGCACACCTCTCAGTTGCATGGATTATGTTAGGGTTACCCTTAGCATTTTCAGCATGCCACTGCAACAATTCTTCCTGGGCATTGCTTACCTGCACAATGAAAAATGTTTAAAATAAATCAGTTAATCACATAAATAAACTAACAAATTCCCAATGTCATAATAAAGCAATAACATGGTGAAGAAGTAATCGAATCACCAACCATGACACCATATACATCTGGAATGCTGAATAATTCTGCATCATTTCCAGAGTCTCCACAAACAAGAGTGTTTTGGGGTAGTTTTCCTTCTGTCTTGAATTTTTTGTGCAAATAAGCAAGAGCTTGCCCTTTGCCAGCACCTTGTGGCAATATATCCAAATCCATCCCTCCACTGTAAATTACTTTAACATCCAACTGACCAAAAGAAATGCAAAAGCTGAAATGAGAAGAAAAGGAAAAGAATCCTCCACATAAAAACAGTTGTAATAGCAACAAACACCTATTTTTTCTTCTCCACAAATTTTTTTTTTTTTAAAAAAAAAATAATAAAAGAAAAGAAAAGAAAAAGAAAATAAAGACAATTTCTAAAGAATGGTCAATTTCTAAAATGACAATCTTACCCCACGTTTTTCCAACTGCACAGAAAGAGCTTTCATTACTTCCAGAGCCTTGTCTTTCAGAACATAGAAGCTAACCTTGTGCAGTCGTTGCTCCGTTTCTGCCTGCATTACCCCAAAACCTTCAGCTATACAAAGATTCCAGATACAAAAACCATTTTCTCTGCGGGTGTGTCATTTTCAATTCGTTTCAAGATTTAGCACAAAACACAACCACCTAATGTTCACGCAGAGATAATCATCAACATACCAACTACTATAATCAACAAACTGTACCTGAAGAGTGAGTTCAGAAAACTTGCTGGATTCCTCTGTGACTATGTTCCGATCCCATTTCTGATTTAAGAATTCAACCCAACCGTCATCAGGCACCATTGAATTACCATATGTTATCTCAGTTCCCACAGACATTATGGTTATATCTGGGGTTAGCATTGGTTTCTCCTTCCTCAACTGCTTGTACAGTGTAGGAGACCTTCCAGTTGAGAACACAAGCAGAGAATCATGACGATAATGTGCTTCCCACAAAGCATTAAACCTAAGCAGAGAAAGGTTCTGAGGATCATGATGATCAACCTGCAAACAAACTTCCGCAATAAATCCAAGCAGCATAGAGAATAAAATCAGGCTGATCAAGATACAGACAATTGTGATACCCACCATTGTATGGTCAAGATCTGAAACTATCATGAGACGTGCAGAACTCATGAGTCGATCCATATCGTTCCAATGTTACTTTAACCCTGTAAAACAACGAATTACTTTACACAAAAGGATTTATGAACCAAAAACAGTCACATACACTTATGATCACTAAATCATTTTGATGCTTGAGTTGTTCACTAAGTGGACTAAATGACTACCCGAAATATGTAATAGTTTGAGGCAACTAAACAACTCCCCAAAAACACTTGATCATCCATTCTCTTACTTATCCAAACTCTCTGCATTCCTGTCCATATGTTAAATATTTATTACCCTCAACATATCTCCAATCCTTTTATCAATTTTTTTTTATCAAATTCAAATTTGATGAAAAATTTGCTAGAAGTGTGCTCCAACCATTTCATCAAGTATGTATCAAATCAAGAAAGGCATTTTTTGTTCACCAAACCAAATTTCCAAGTCATATTTTTACTCAAATTTAATGAAATTTTAAAAATAGTAAGTATTGGAAATGGGTCTCTTTCATCAAAATTTGTTAAAATATTTTTTTAGGATAAGTTTGGAATTGGAATATTCCATATCATATCAAGCTTTTAACCAAATTTTCACTCAAATTTCATGAGAGAATAAAAAATAAAAATAAAAATAAAAAATAGTAAGGAAATAGAATTCCAAATCTATAAATTTTGATTCGTCTCTTGGAAAGATCAATTCAAATAGACAATTTTTTTTATAAAAAAAATACAAGCATGGATTTGTAAAGGGCAAGATGTTAATGAAGCCATGAACTCAAAGTGCATCTAATCCACATTAACTAGAAGCAACAGAAGACAATCAAGAGATTCAGAGTTGAATAATTATAAAATTTCATGAAACCCAATGCTTAAATCCTCGAAATCAAAGAAATGTCAAAGAAAAATCAATGTATAAATAAATTAAAATAAAAAGCAAACTACAAGTCTGATACTTTCTCAATCCTCAACATTCACAAGCAATTGTATCCAAATCTAAAGAAAACAAGTACAAAAATTTTTTTAAAAAAAAAAAAAAAACACCAAATTACTTGCGTGGAATCAAATTAAAATACCCAGATTTCACAACAAATATTTGA
Organism: Camellia japonica; assembly: GCA_030407325.1. Taxonomy (NCBI): domain Eukaryota; kingdom Viridiplantae; phylum Streptophyta; class Magnoliopsida; order Ericales; family Theaceae; genus Camellia; species Camellia japonica. The sequence continues at coordinate 80,131,429 of JAPPVO010000024.1, forward strand.
ATTCCACGAACAAAAGGAAACAAAAAAAAAAAGAAAAAGAAGAAGAATCAAGTCCCACCAGACAAAAATAGGATTGAGAAACATACCAGAGAGAGAGAGAGAGAGAAGTTTTGTGACCTTTCAATCTGTTGAGGGGAGTGAGTGAGAGAGAGAGAGAGCGTTGGAGTATCGGATCCAAATTCGTTGGCGCTTCTTTTGTGAAAGTGAAGAGAAAGGTTCAGACAAATTTTACATATCAACACCACCCCCAACAAAAATTAAATTAAATTAATTTATATAATTCCTCGACAAACAAGACATTTTCCTTATAGATATTTGTTTGGTTTAGTGTTTAGTCATTGTAGTTTTTTTTTTTTTTTTTGGGGGATAAATTGTACGGATGCTTCTTGGTCTAATTACATCTTATTTTAGAGGTTTTAAAAATTATATTTTTACCCATGTGAGCATGCTTGGTTAGAGCTTTTCAAAAACTCTTTTTAAAAAATTCTACTTTTTTGTTTTTCATGTTCTTTTGTTTTTACTGAATTTTTTTAATATTTTAAGCAATTTTTTTTTTACTTTTTAGACATACCTAACATAAATATACGTAAAAAGTAAAAAATTTGTGAAAGAAACCTTTTAAAAATTCACTAAATACCAAAAATATAAAAAAAAATATATAAGAATTCCGTACATATTTTGTATTTTTATGTATTTATTAATTTTTTAAAATATTTTTTCATAAATTTTTTACTTTTTAAATACATCTAAGTAAGATGCATCTAAAAAAGTAAAAAAAAATGTTTAAAATTTTAAAAATATTCACTAAAAACAAAAAAAAAAACACGAAAACTAAAAAACTCAGTTTTCAAAAAACTTAATCCAAAAAACTCAAATCAAACACACTTTATTTTACAAACTCTCTTCTTATATAAAAGACAACAATTTCTAGTAGAAAAATAGAAAAAATTACATTAAAAAAAAAGTAAAGGAAAGAAGAAAAAAAAAACCGAGGAAGTAAAGCAAAAGAAAGTAAGAAAAAAGAGAGTGTATGAGTTCAATATCTTCATTCTGTCTAAATAATTACAATGACAGAGGGTCAGTATACTTTTCTAAATATCATGGGATAATATGTATTAAACTCAATTATTATTGGGTTAGTATAATTTGTAAATTTTTTAGCTTTTTTAAGTCATGTCATCTCTTTAGTTTTTTACATATTTTTTTTTTAAAAAAAAAAATTTAAAAACCAGCTATTAACCTATTTTTCAAAACAAACCAACACTAAAAAAGATAAAATAAGCTAAAATAATTAGTAAGACAAAATGTTACATCAAATCCATAATCATTTAATTTTTTCTTTTTCAAACATTACATCCAACTATAAAACAATCTAATTTTTTCTCAAACATAAATATTTTAACCTAATAAAATAGTTAAAAATTAAAATAACTAGCTTCTTAAAACGGAGATTGAATTGCAATTAAAATGTCAGAAAAAATATATCAACATTCCTGAATGTATTGATGACTATTTTTCTATTCCTATGTATTGATGATTATTTTTCTAACTCTTCCTTTATGTTTATAGAAAAGTATTTTTTAAGATATTTAACATAAAATCTTTATTAAAAAATTGAGATGTTAGATAAAAAAAATAAAAATAAAATAATCATAATTTTTTTCTCCTTTTTCCTTAAAGGGTGTCATATTTTAGTAGGAAATAGTTTAGAGAAGGCAAGTGATTTCCTGCAATATATACACTCGACTTACATATTGGAGACGTTGATTATTGTTTTACTTATTTTTGAACTTTTTGACAATTTGTAATTTTGTAAAAACTTTTACTTATTTTTAAACTTTAAACTTGACTATTTATAATTTCTTTTAAATTTTTTGCTACATGTACGGTGTGGGAGGTGGACATGTAAAGTGGGGCCCACTTGAATCTGGGCCGTTTATCGTAATGTTTTTGATCGGTGATGGTGATTATGAGATTGTTGGTGGTGATTTTTGTCCACAAGAGAGTAGAGAATATGAAATGGCATATTCTTGATTTGGAATATATATGGGGAGTCATGATCGCCAATTGCCATTAATTTTGATATTTTACTTCTCTTTTTTCTTATTTTTTATTTTAAATTTCTATTTAAATTTATTATCAGCATAAATATTCTTTGCGTAGTTAACAACAAAGTAAGTGAACCGATTTTCTTTTAGATTCCATAAATTTGAGAGGGTGTAATTGAAGAAATCCCAATTATCTATTTAATTATATAATAATGTTACATCCTACTAATTTACTACCCTTAAATTTAACAACATATTATTTAAAATATTTTTTAAGAGTGATAATTAGGTGCCTCAAATATTTTTCGTAATTATATAATGTATGCATTTCAAGTTGATGTGAATTCAATCGTAATAGTTTTCATATCGATTTTCTTTCATAAAAAATAGTTTTTTTTTTTTAAACAATAAAAAGGATGCTCTGTGGGGATATTATAGCATATTAGCATCCATGGTTCTGACTCCGGAGCAGTGGCGTAGCCAGAAATTCAATGAAGATGTGGCACAAATTAATAACAATATATATATTTTTTTTCATAATAAATAACAATGAGATATTACTAAACTTAAATATTAATAGTTCATTTGGATAAATGTGAATTTTAAATTAAAAGATTTAAGATTAAATTTTATACAAATATTGGGGAGTAACTATTTTATAAGTAGATTGAAAAATTAAAAAAAGAAGATAATGTAAGATAGAAATGATATATTTTAGTAGAGAAATTCTATAAAATATATCGCAAAAAAAAGTGTCTATCATATGTCGCAATTATGATTTTCGTGGTCTTTAGTTATAACACATTATAGTGTTAGATATAATTTAATTATAACTTCTTGTAGTTATTATTTTGGTTATGACTATTTATCAAGTAATAGTTAGTTATGACTCATTCTGATGTGTTACTTGATTATAATTTATATAGTGGTCATTTTAGTTATGAATGGAAAGAAATACATGGAGGATAAACTTCCCAAGTCAAATGTAACAAACAATCTAATAAATTTCATATCTTCATTTAAATTAATTATATTTGCATGTCAATAATGATAGACATCACCATTATATTGAAATTTTCATAAATAATAATATAACTTATCATAATCTCTTTATTTTCAATCAAAATAAATATTATTTTTCTCATAATTTTAAAAATGTCATTGACACCTCACTTTAAATAATATTTTTATAATTTTTTATTTAAAATATTTTATTTATATTTAAAAAAAAAAAATCCCAAAACCCAGGGAGCACGTGACCCTCTTGAGCCCTATGTGCCTCCGCCACTGCTCTGGAGTAACTGATTGCCAACTAAATTTAACTCAATCCATAGGAAGTAACCCACCATCAATGTACCTAATGAATCTCATCTACGTACTACATAAAAGGTCAAGTATCAATCGGAATACAACGCTCATAACTCTGCATAGAGAGTACGCCCCCAAAATTCGATCTTGAGACTCATGAGGCCACCACCCCCGGTGATCATAAATAATAAATTTGATTTCACTAGGTAAACATGAAATTAAAGTTCTACATTAATCACACTATCAATGTGAATTCAGTCATACTAGTTTGCATATGGATTTTGCTTCATAAATAATATATTTGATTTCACTAATTTTGAAGAAAAACACGAAACTAAAGTTATGCATTGATCACACACTTTCTGTGTGCATTATATTACGTATTTTACGATGATGAAGCATTGAATGAAGCATTGAATGAGAACGAAAATAGAATTTTTAACTTTTTGGTATAAGTTATTAATTTTTTAATTTTTTTAGTGATTTTTTAATTAAAAAATCACTTACTAAACGAGATTTTAATAAAAAATTCGCATGCAGTTAATGATCAATTGGAAAACTCAACCTCCACGCCTCCACATAAAATCAAAAATTACCAATTGACCATTAACTGCATGCGAATTGATCATTATATTACGTATTTTACGATGATGAAGCATTGAATGAGAACGAAAATCTAAAATCTACATAAAAGTTTGGTTAAAGTAGAAAAAGTGTGAGGTAATTTTTGATTTTATGTGGAGGCGTGGAGGTTGAGTTTTTCAATTGATCATTAACTGCATGCGAATTTTTTACTAAAGTCTCGTTTGGTAAGTGATTTTTTTAATTAAAAAATCATTAAAAAAATTAAATAACTAACAACTTATACCAAAAAATTAAAAATTCTATTTTCTCTTTATTTTTTGCACATATTTTCGTAAAAAATCAAAAAAATCATTCCAAATATATTAGTTTTTTTACTTCATATTTTAATAAAAAAGTCAAAAAATTACTAAAAAAACTTGTTCCGAAACGAGGCCTAAATTAAAATCTTGAATGGTACACTCCCTTTAAAAACTGTTTAACATGGCATATAATAGAAGGCCTACATCAAATTTAAATTTAGACGGAAAAACATAAAAAAACAAAAAAACAAAAACAAAAATGGGACTGGTTGTTTATTTGACTCCAACGATATATTATATTATTCACCCAAAAAAGCGATATATTATATTATGAAATTACTAAAATATAACAAAAGTCACATTATCAATGTTATTCATTGTTTAACAAGGGAAAGATTATGGCGCACCCTTTTGACGTGTATGTAACATATATTTCTTATAATTAAAGAAAAAAATAATATAATTTTATATTTTTTGAATCATAATTATAAATAAATAATAAAAAAAATTATAACTAAACACTACATGAGTCATAACTAAAAATCTCATGACTAAAGAAGAAAACTAATTATAACTAAAAGAAAAAATAACATAATTAAAAATGTATATGATATTATAGTGGAATTTCCCATTTAACAATATGTTATATCTCCTGCCAAATTTGGCAAGATAGGAGTATTATAATCATTTAAAACTGTCATGCCGTGCATTTTTTAATATAAATTTAATAAAATAAATAATTAATGTAAAACACTAAAATTATTTTTATAGTAAAATATTAAACACATTAAAATAATTTAATGTAAAATACAATTTTGAAGTTATTTCAAATACATAAAACACAATTACCTAGCAATTTTATTTTTTTGGCAAAATTACAAAAAAAAATAAAATTATAAGATTTGACTCTTGTAACAAAATAAACTTTGAACTTTTAATTTATCAATTTAAATTTTAATCTTTTGATTTGTTTTCAATATAAATCATTGGTCTATTTTCATTAAATAAAATTAAAGAAAAATTAATATTTTAGTCATTAAATTCAACAAAAATGATATTTTAGATATTTTACATATATCTACATTGAGTTTAATAGATAAAATATCATATGTACGTAAGTTTTACTTAATAAAAATAAGTAAATGATTTAGATTGAGAATAAATCAAAATATTAATATTTAAATTAAGAAAATAAAAAATTATTTTATTACACAGATCAAATCAAACTTTAAGATTTTATTCGTAATTACAAAATGTATGATGGATTTCAAAAGATATTCCTACACCATAATGAGCCTTGGGTGTTTGTATTATGAGCCCATGGCCCAATCAGAAACAGAAAATAAGCAATTTTTTGCCCAAAAATCTGTTTTAGGGGTTGTTTGGAGTGTTCTAAATAGTCTTTTTAGCAGCAAACCATGGTTACGTGCCAAAAAATTGGTATTCATATCATATCTATACTAGTGGTAACTCGTGCTTTATAAATTAAAAAAAAAAATCATTATAAATATGTTAAAGTAATTTAATATTTTATCTTGTGGTATACATAAAATTTATAGATTAATCTTTATGTTTATAACTTTTTAAATTATTAGTTTAAAAATTTTAAAAATATATATAAAACTATTTAGTGCAATTTTGATAATTTGTAATATGTAAAAAAAAAAAAAAAGAAGAAGAAAAAGTTAAATCTAATTAAATGAGGTTACATTAGTTATGATATACCTCTTCTTGTTATGAAAATATATAAATTTAAAAGTTAAAATTAAGACAAAAATACAAGTTTATTATTAAATGTGAAGTGAAGGGATATTTAACAATAATTGATATGGTGTTTCTATTATTAATCCAATAATTTAAGTTACATTTGTTTTGGTTTTAATTTCATAACTAAAAATGCAATATGAATATAATATGTACATGGATTTCTAGTCTTCAAGAATAAGAAGGTTTTCGAATATTTTAAACCTTTCATCATTTTCTTTTAATTTTTTTTATCTAATTTGATTTTAAATTTGAATAAAAAAATTGATTTGATATGAATTATTTTAACTTTTTCATTAAATTTTTATCAATTTTTTAAAAAAACTTTCATTCTTATCCCTTTTTTTTTTTCTTTTCATCAATTTTGGTGGAAAAAAACAGTAATTCCAAACACTTCATCTTTTTAAATTTTTATCAAATTATTATTCGATAAAAAAATATTAAGGGTTGAAGATTCTATTAATTGGAATTATAGTGAAATAATATCTTGAAATAGTTAAAGTTTGAGTATGTGGTTGGTTGAAATGTATAATTTGATTAATTCTCTTCTCATATTTGTATAAAAATTGATAGTTATAACCACATCATTACAAGTCGGAGTATGGAAAGTTTTTTGAGGTGTCAAATATTTTTCATTTGTAATTATCCTATCTATTAAAAAAAATAAAAGAAAAAGGAAAAAAATAATGCAACTTTCGAATATGTGTTTATCAATTTTGTTTTGTGGATATAAACAGCTGATGTTTCAATTTAAAAAATTAAAAAGTATAGAAAAAATAGATTGAATTTTTTGGGGATAAAAGAAGCCATATAACTCCTCTATATACTATTTTAAGATGGACTGTTTTAATCACATAAAAAAACAGAAATTATATTTAGAGATTATCCCTATATATTATGTTATTATATACAAATATAGCGATAACAAATCAATTAATATATATGAAAAATTATACTAAACTTTCATTTTCAATTAATTGAATTATGATTAACAAACTAACAAATAGCAATAATGGTATAATAAGATATAAAAAGGATAAAAATAAAAAAAATAAAAACTCAATGATATTTAAAAATTTTAAATTTACCTAGTTATACAAAAATCTAATATTATAGTACACTCTTGAATTCTCAATAAATTTTCACATTTTCTATAAAATAAAATGATAATAAAAAATAAAAAAATCAATACCCATTTTTTTACTTCAAATTATGATTTTCATTGAAAAAATCAAAATTCAATCAAAATCATTGGCACATAATGGACATAGATATTTCGATTGCAACCATCATCACCAATAATTCTTCTCCACTATGTAAACCTATAAACAAACACATAAATCTCACTAAAATCGAAACCAAAACCAAAACCAAAACCAAACCAACAACAGAGAAAGAGAATCACACAAATAAAAAAATAAAATTAAAAAACAAATAAATTTATGGAGTGGTAGGATATTACCCCTCAACAACTTAGATCTCACCTTGCCTAATTCGTCAACTCCTCCGGCAGTGCCTGTGAAGTCTAGGAATTGGGATGACTAATCAGATTATTCTTTAAATAAGACTTGAAAATTGATTAATTTGTCCCATGAAGTGATTTAAAATTGGGTGAATTACACTAACGGTTCCTATGGTTTGAGACTTGTGTCATTTTGATCCCTGACTTTTTCATTGTGACACATTTGACCCTGAATTTTGTATCTTGATCCAAATAAGGATAATTGAAGATACTATTGGATTTTTCAAGGGCAAAAATCATCAATTTGATAAAATATAAATTAATTTGACAAAAATAAATGTCAAAAATTATTTCTACCTACTAAAGATAAAATTATATAAAATTGATAAATCTTTTAGACATTTATTTTTTTTTTTACCAAATTAATTTTTACTATGTATTTTGGATGATGATCATGTAAAATTAATTTTTAAAAATTAATTATGTAATTTTTATTAATTTTTATCAATTTTACATAATTTTATTTTTGGTGGGTATAAATAATTTTTAAAAATTTTAAAATATTGTTTTGACATTTATTTTTGTCAATTTAGTTTATATTTTATCAAATTGATGATTTTGTCATTGAAATTAAGCAATGGTATGTTCAATTGTCCTTATTTGGAACAAGATTCAAAATTCAGAGTCAAATGTGTTACAATTGAAAAGTCAGAGATTAAAGTGACACAAATCCCAAACTATAGTGTAATTTGCCCTTTAAAATTTTAATAGATATACATAAAAAAATAGATAATTATATTATTGAATCATAATTCAAATTTAGATATTGTAATATCTTTTTGAGATCTATATCTAAATTTTTATCTTCTTTATTTTTGTGTGGTTTCTATTTGATTTTTTTTTTTCAATTTATTTAAGATGGAGTTGTGGGTTTATATTTTTCTTAATTTAATTTATCTATGATTTCTATTTTTTTTAATTATTATTATTTAAATAAGTTATGATGTGAGCTAGATATATGATAGACATGTAAGTTTTATTGATTTAAAATATGATGGTGTGAAATATAATATATTTTTTTAGATATATTTTAAAGATTTTTTTAATTTAAAATTGGATATTGAGAGATAAAAAAAGATTTTAACTGAATAAATAAAAATCATATTTATTAATTTTATCTGTTTGTATATCTGATTTTAAATTTTTTTTTTGGTTGTGTTATAATATAATATATAAGATATAGATAGATATCTGCAATTCTCATGAAAAATATTATTTGATTTTTTTAGGGAGAGAAAAGAAAGACAAGTTTTAATATTTTCTTTTGGAAATCGATGAGAAAAATTAAAATGGAGAGATTATGAAATATTTTTGTTATCTTTCCATTTAAAATCCATAAATTAAGGGATAATTATTATTTCCAAAATAATTAAATAGGTATAGAAGAAGTGAAAAGGGGAAATTATTATTATTTCCAAAATCATTAAATAGATATGGGAGAAGTTGAAAGGGTGTGTATGAAAAGTCAAAAAAGCTTGGGAGAAGTCAATAAATGCTAAGTTTTTATTTATTTTTTAAATCAAAAAATTAAGAAATTAAGATTGAGACATTGGAGCTCCGACAAGACTTGTAAGTTAAAAATCCCCTTTTCCTTATGCACGGGATAATTATAGATATTTATATTTGTTTTAGATTCTTTTTAATATATAAATTATGTTTTTTAAGATTTTTTATAAAAATAATTTAACAATCTTATCACTAACTATAGTGTATGAGAGAAGTTGAAAAGGGTACTGCAGTAACTATACATGGATTGTATCTATAATTATTTGTATGAGGAGATTTTAAATGCTGATCAGGGAATTTTGACCAAATTAATAAATGTAGGCATGTGGAAAGACATGTGAATTGAAAAAAGTTAATAAATTCTGATTAGGGAATTTTGACCAAATCAATAAATGCTGAGTTTTTTTTTTTTTTAAATAAAAAATATAGAAAATTCAGATTGGAATATTGAAACTCTCATAGGCCTTGGGGGTTAAAAACCCCCTTTTGCTTAATATATAGTATAGATAGATATAGATAGATAGATAGATAGATAGATATAGATATAGATATAGATATATAGATTATATTAGTGGGATTTTATAAAAAAAATTTAAAAAATATTATAAATATGTTGAAATAATTCAATATTTTGTCTTGATACCTGAAATTTATTAGTTAATTTTTATGTTTATAACTTTTTAAATTATTAGTTTAAAAAATTAAAAAATATATATATAGTATAATTTTGATAATTTGTAATTAAAAAAAACGTTAAACCTAATTAAATGAGGTTACATGAGTTAAGATATAACTGTTCTTGTTATGAAAATATAAAAATTTGAAGTTAGAATTAAGATAAATATACAATTTTATTATTAAATGTGAAGTAAGTGAAGTGATATTTAACAATAATTTACATGATATTTCTGTTACTAATCCAATAATTTAAGTTACATTTCTTTTGGTTTTAATTTTATAACTAAAAATACAATATGAATAAAATACACGGATTTCTAATCTTTAAGAATAAGAAGGTTTTAGAATATTTCCAGCCTTTCATCATTTTCTTTTAATTTTTTTTAATCTAATTGGATTTTAAATTTGAATAAAAAATTTGATTTGATATGAATTACTTTAACTTTTTTATTAAATTTTATTAATTTTTATAAGAACTTTCATTCTTATCCCAAAATTTTTTCCCCATCAATTTTGATGGAAAAAACAGTAATTTCCAACGCTTCATCTTTTTAAATTTTTATCAAATTATAATTTGATTAAAAAAATATTAAGGGTTGAAAATTCTGTTAATTGGAATTATAGTAAAATAACATCTTGAAATAGTGAAAGTTTAAGTATGTGGTTGGTTGAAATATATGATTTGATTAATTCTCTTCTCTTATTTGTATAAAAATTGACATTTATGACCACATCATTATAAGTCGGATTATGAAAAAAAAATTATTTGTAAATAGCCTACCTATTAAAAAAAGAAAAAAAAATAAAAGCAAATGAAAAAAAAATGTGTAACTTTTGGATATGTGTTTATCAATTTTATTTTGTACACATAAACAACTGATGTTTCAATTTAAAAAATTCAAAAGTATAAAAAAAAATAGATTGTCTTTTTTGGGGATAAAAGAAGCTATCTAACTCCTCTGTATACTAATAGACTATTTTAATTACATACACAAATAGAAATTAGTTTTAGAGATTATCCCTATATATTATGCTATTATACACAAATATAGTTGTAACAAATTAATTAATATATATGAAAAATTATACTAAACTTTCATTTTTAATTAATTGAATTATGATTAACAAACTAGCAAATAGCAATAATGGTATAATATGATAGAAATAGGATAAAAATAAAAAACATGATAATATTTAAAAGTTTTAAATTTACCTAGTTATACAAAAAATCTAATGTTATAGTACATTATTGAATTCCCACTAAATTTTCACATTTTCTATAAAATAAAATAACAATAAAAAATAAAAAAAATTGATACCCATTTTTTTTACTTCAATTTTATAGTTTTCATTAAAAAAATAAAATCCAATCAAAATTCTTGGCACAGAATAGGCATAGATACTTCAATTGCAACCATCATCACCAATAATTATTCTCTATCATGTAAACCTGTAAACAAACACATAAATCTCACTAAAACCAAAACCAAAACCAAAACCAAAACCAAACCAACAAAACCAACAACAGAGAAAGAAAATCACATAGGAAAAAAATAAAATTAAAAAAAAATAAATTTCTGAAGTGGTAGGATATTACGCCCAACAATTTAGACCTCGCCTCGCCTAATTTATCAGCTCCTCTTCCAGTGCTCTCGAAGTCTAGGAGTTTGGATAACTAATCAGATTATTCTTTAAATAAGACTTGAAAATTGATTTATTTGTCACATTAAGTGATTTAAAATTTTAATAGATATACATAAAAAAATTTGACAATTATATTATTAAATCATAATTCAAATTTTAAATATTGTCATATCTTTTTGAGATCCATATCAAAATTCTTATCTTCTTTATTTTTGTATGGTTTCTATTTTTTTTTTCCTTCAATTTATTTAAGATGAAGTTGTGGGTTTCTATTTGTTTTTTTAATTTAATTTATCTATGGTTTCTATTTGTTTTTAATTATTATTATTTAGGTAAATTATGCTATGAGTTAGATATGTGATAGACATGTGAGTTTTATTGATTTAAAGTATGATAGTGTGAGATATTTTCAAATTAGATTCGTTTAGGTATATTTTAAAGATTTTTAAAATTTGAAATTGGATATTAAGAGGCAAAAGAAAGATTTTAACTGAACAAATAAAAATCATATTTATTAATTTTATCTGTCTGTATATCTGATTTTTAATTTTTTTTTTGTTATGTTATAATATAATATATAAGATATAGATATTATCTAATACGAAATGCAAGTTTTAATATATACTTTTTTTTTGGAAATTGATGAGAGAGATTAGGATTGAGAGATTATGAAATGTTTTTGTTATTTTTCCATTTGAAATTCATGCATCAAGGGATAATTATTATTTCTAAAATAATTAAATAAGCATGAGAGAAGTTAAAAATGGTGTGTATAAGAGAAGTCTAAAAGGTTTGAGAGAAGTCAATCAGTGCTGAAATTTTTTTTAAATTCAAAAATTAAGAAATTAAGATTAAGATATTAGAACTCTCATAAGTCGTATGAGCCAAAAAACCCTTTTCTCTCATCTAATATATAGATTTAACCCATAGGTGACGTGTCATAAATGAGAGGATCCAGGGATTGGCATAAAACACATCCTAACCACGTTGTTTTGGTTGTAAGATTAACGAAACAATGTTAACGGAGCACAAACAAATTTTCCTCCACCTGTCCTCTCTCTCTCTTCTCTCTCACTCAAATCATTTTTGATCAAAATCATTCTGCCAAAATTTATCTCTTCCCTCTCTTCTCTAGTTTGGGATCAAAATCACTCCTCTTTTGAGTAGTCTCTCTTGTCTCTCAACTAAAATTCAAGCACTTATGAAGTAGGGGCAGTATGTGTATAGGTATTGATACGATAGGGTCTTTTGGGAAAGAAAAAAAAGAAGTCAATTTTTAACTTTTTACTCATTTTGGATCATATCATCTCTCACATTTTCTACCTACAAAAAGACAAAATGGACTAAAAAAGCAAAAAACTCAGCTTTTTACCAACTTTCCAAAACACCACGATATGAATATATTGGTATGATAAAATTTTAAAAATAAGATATAAGTACGGTTTGGTATGTTTGTAAAAAAATATTTATTTTTAATTTAAAGCAATGTAAAAATTAATTAAATTGTTTGATTTGTCAAGATCTAACCTACAATCAATATTTAATGCTAAAAGTAAAAGTATAAACTAAAATTAAATGTTGGCTTGGTATTGCACAAATAGAATTTTTTTTTTTTTTTTTGAACATATGGGGTTTGGTTTGTGTGTTTCAATAGATAGAAAAAAAAATTAAAAAAATTGAACAGATAGAATTTTGACAGATAAAATTCAGGAAAAAAATTAAACTGATAATAAAATTTGGATAGATATTTGGATAAATAAGAAAAAAAATTTGAATAGATAGTCAAACAATTGAATAAATATATATAAATTTAAACAGATAGTAAAAAAAAAATTAAACAGATAAAAAAAACTCAATAGATAAATTAAGGGATAAAATTGAAAACAAAATGTCTTCCAACAATAAAAGGATTTCTCACCAAATTATTTCACAAAAATTTGATTTCAGCATGGAGATTTGGGAAATAGATAACAAACAAAAGTTTTAAAAACAAATAAAAATAAAAAAACACAACGCATAAAGCCAACTTTGGGCCTGGGAAGTGAGATTTTAGCTTAATTTAGGCTAAAATTTTAAAAAAGATAAAATATGTTAAAATAATTAATAAGACAAAATGTCACATCAAATTTATAATTATTTTACTTTTTCTCTCACAAATATCACATACAACTACAAAACAATCCAATCGTCTTCCCAAATAAAAAAATGTTAGCCTACTAAAATAACCCACTAAAATAGCAACTTCTCAAACACCCATTGAGAACAACACTGATTTCTTCCTTTCCACTTCAAAAAAGCACTTCCTTCTATTTATTTTATTTTTAATTTTTGGGTGAGTGGGTACATATACTCGATTAATAAATAAATTGCACTTTATCCCTTCACTAAACAAGTATTATATTTATTTATTTTTCATAATTTTTAATTTATTTTAATCTCAACTATTGTAGACACCCCATTTTTGACCGACCTTAAGACTCAGACGTCATCGATTGAGCGCTCGGTGATAGTGCGTGTTGTGCTCGTTTCGAGCTTCGGAGTTTTGGCTGAGAGCCTTGTCTCCAGGTCTCCGAACTCTTTGTGCTTCGGCTCGGTTTGCGGACCAAGCCTTGTTTCCCTTCCCGGAGGGAGGGAGAGGTCTTGTAGACCATCTCTCTGTGGTCGTAGACTACTTTTCGTGGTCGTAGGCCACTTTTCCCGTTTGGAGACTAGTTTCCGATTTTTGGAGCCTTCGGCCATGCGCATTGTCTCGGGACCGCTTAACGTTCTCCGTTTGGCTTGGTTTTTGAACCACACCTTGCTTACTCTCCCTAGAGGGACACTGTGGTCCGGGAGACCACTTTTGTGGTCGTATACCACTTTTGGTGCTTGACAACTAGTTTTCGAGGCTTCTGGCTGCGTGCTTTGCCTCCCGAACTCTTGTTTTGCATCCGTGTTGGTTTGTTTTTGGTACAAACCTTGTTTTCCTTGCTTGGAAGGTGGTACGAGGGTGGGAGACCAGTTTTTCCCCTTTGAGACCACTTTCCTTCCCGCCAGCCGATTTTCTGGTCGGGAAACTGGTTTTCTTGGTCTTTGGGCCACCTTTTCTGATCTCCCACCCCACCATTAGCTTGCTTTAAGTGTGGAGACCACCAATTCTCCTTGCCGAACACTTTTTTTCTGGGAGACCACTTGAAGTGGTTGGCCGACCACTGCAAGTAGCAGGCCGACCACTTTAAGTGGTCGGCAGCTTTCCCCCTATTTTGGCAGACCGTGTGGATGCCAGCTGTGCCAGCTGGAGGGCACAGACTGTATCCTCCATATGGAGGGATTGCATCCAAGTTTTAGCTTCTCTAAGAAGCTTTAACTTTTGCTTTTCTATAAGAGAGAGCATTCCTCTCCATTCCAGAGGTTCTAAAAAATTTTCCTAAGGCATAAGCATATATCTCTCTCTATATTTGTATATTTGGTGCCTAAAGAGTGTGTTGTTCTTCACTTTTGCACCACAACCCTTAACCATAGACCCCCATCATTGAACTGAGGTTCTTGGAGGACATTTTTGGAGGTTTAAAAAGGCTGATTCTTGGCTGAGAAATTTGCTAGTTTTGCAGTGTTTCAAGGGTAACCGCTTTTCTCCCTTTTAAGCTTTATTTTGGTTGCTCTCTTGGTCTCATTTGCATGCTTATTTAGGCCTTGCTTTCAACTGGAAAAAGTTTTGTATTTAAGTGTTTTTGATGTTTGTTTAAGGCCTCTTGGGTGTTGAGGGTCTTCTACCCTCTTGCATGCCTTATTTGGCCTTGTTTTGTGCCATGGTTTAAGGCCTTTGAGCTAGTCCTTGCTTGGCCTTCTAGCCACTGAAATCCAGTGGATTTTCAGTAGTAGGCATGTGGTTTTGAGGCCTCAAATCAGAGGGGGGTGATCCCCTCTCTTCTTGTTTTGTTTGCTTGCATTTTTACCCTATCAAAGGAGCATGCATCTTCATACTTTCAAGGCTTAGTTCAGGCACTTTTTCATGACTTTTAGGGCCTGCCTTAGCTCTGTCTATGGCTGGTTTGGCCACCTTGTGTTTGCTTCTTGTATGTGTAGTGTATTCCCATTTGTGGCTCATCAAAGTAGCATGTCTTTCTAGCATGTATTGGCTCCATTTCAGTAGATTTTTGGCCATCATTTGACATGTCATGACTCTGTTTTTGTCTGGTTTGGTAGTCTCTTGCATGCTCCATATGCTTGTAGTGTAAATCTTGTTTACTAGCTTTGTATGCATGACGTTTTGGCTCATTATCCTAGCATATTTTGGCTATGCTCTAGCATGATTTTGTTCTTATTTTGGGCTGTCTTATCTCTGTTTTGAGGCTTCTTGGTCGAATGAGGCTTATCATGCATGCTTGTAGTGTAATAGCCTTGACTAGCTTTGAGTTTTGAGGTCTCTTGCATGTTTAACTTGAGGTATTTGCATGTTTTGGCATCATTGAGAATGATATTTCAGAGCATGTAGGGCTGTTACACTTCCATATTTTCAGCTCTTTAAGTGCTCTTGAGGGTTGTGCTTTTGTGCCCTATTCGTGAGCCATTACATGAGCCTCATTTTCGTGCCTTTCAAGCCATCATCCCAACTCATTTTTGCTACTGTTTGGGCCTGCATAGAGTCTGTTTGGGTTTAGTTTGGCCATTTGAGCATTATCTTGCATGCCTCTAGTGTAATACACTTCACTAGCTTTGACGCTTGAGCCTTTCAACATGCATTACATGGGTTGTTGGCATGATTCTAAGTCATTTTGCATGCCATTTCAGTGCTGGAACATATGCCATTGTACCCTATGTTTCATCCTTTCAATGCTTTTGGAGAGTTGTGTTTTGAGCCTTAAGCTTGGGCTGATATGCATGCATGTTTGTATAGCATTTTGAGTTTCTATCTTAGCATGTATGGCCACTGATTTAGACATGGCTGAGGCCTATCCATTTTGGTTTAAGTTCATTGTGCATTGAGTATGCCATGTGGTTTATAGCATTGAGAATGCCATGTTGTTGCATGATTGATTATTGCATTTGTGCATGCCATGTCCATTGCCAAGCGTATGCTAGTTACCGTGTGCATTGTGTGTACTAGTTGTCATGAGCATTGTGTATGCCATGTAGTTCATAGCATTGTGTATGCTAGTATGTTAGTTGCATGTTTTCATGCTTGTCCCTTGCATCGTGTTCATATGCTTGTTTCATTGCATTGAATGTTTGCATGCTTGAGCCACATTGTGTATGTCGTGCCATGTTATTTGTTGCATTGTGTTTGGAATAGGAGTTAGTCCAAACACGGGAAACGAGGGACGTTTCAAACTTGAAGTGATGAAACGTGCCTCAATTCTCGGTCGCCGACACTCTTGACTATACATGATGGAGTTTTAGGCTTTAGGTGTTCGTGTGTGCATTCATTTCATATTGAGTTATGCAATTTGGCTCCTCGGCCATCATGCATCAAGATGCGTGATTGGTGGCCTGAGGGTCGAGAACCACACCCCCTTGAGCTTATGTAATGAGAGGGAGGGTGGTTGTGCATACATGTGTTGCAAATACTTTGCCATGCCCCTTTCTTGCTCTCTATTGCAGCAAACTGAAGTCTAGCAGCAGAAACTGGTCGGCTGACCAGATAAAGTGGCTGGCCGACCACTTTTTCTGGTTTTCAGCACAGAAAGTGGTTAGCAGGTGGTCTCCAATGCCAACAACTGGTCGGCAGCCCTCCTACAGATTCCCATGATGGAGTTTCAGCCTTCTGAAGCTTTTTGCAGTGTTTTGAGACCAGTTGCAAACAGAGGCAAATCGGGGCATCGCGATGGATTTTTGCACAAGGTGACCGGGCACACATCCTTCGTCATCCAAGGCGGAGCTGAGGTAGCCTATTTCATATAGTTTACATGCTTATTCAATTGCTAACTTAGTTAATTTGTTAATTAGTTAGAGTTGTGTAATAATTAGCTGTAGCTTGTTATTCATTTTGTTGTGTAATAACTAGTTTAATTAGATTAGCTTAGATTAGCTAGTTGGTTCTGTATTATTCATTCAGACCCTCCGTCGAGAGGGCACAACTGTTGTAAATAAGTGTGCGTGTGTGTGATGCATATCTTCCAACCCCCATTTCTTTCTCCCTTTTATTTACCAGCTTACGATAGTTAGTTTTAGGGCATGTTTCAATTAGCATCCTTATGCTCGCATGTTTGCATCCATTCATCTGTCTTGCATGCACCGGGCTCGGCGCATCATACTAACTGCATTGTATTTCAATTCCTGTTTGAATACATGTATCAAATTGCATTTCACATGACATTTTAGAATAGCTGAGCCTATCTTAGTTGCATTTTGTATGTGTTGCATTAGGCATTCTTGACATAGCTAGGATCATGCATTGATTTCTAACATAGCTTTTGTTTTGCTCGGAGTACTCGGTAAGTGTTTATGCTTTAGCATCCTTGCATGTGTGTGAGTGACTGCCATGATAGCATGCTTGCCATGAGGCTAACTGCTTATGTGATATAACTGCCTGAATGCTTGTGAGTGAAAGTTGGATTACTTGAATTGGAACAATTCATTGATTGCGAGTTTTAAGCCAACTTGAGAGTGGCAAAACACCATGTTTTCTAAGCCCACTTGAGGGTGGCAAAATCCGCATTTTAGCCTACTTGCGAGTAGCAAACCGCTTTCAAAAACAAACATGAGATGTTTTGTTCCAACTTAGGCGATCTAGTCTATACTTGTATGCTGTGCGCATTACATAGTAATTCTAGGTTAATAAACCGGAATAAGAGCACATGTGTTTTCAAAAACAAGATATCATGTTAGTAAAGGCTGATCTTTGATCGGGCGAGCGGGGGTGCTCATTGCATAACCTTCCCCTCTCGTACCCAAGTTCCCGAGCTGAGGCAACTTTGGTGATGATGGATACGTGGCCTTAGGCACGAGTCAGGGTTTCCTAAATTTTCAAAAATAAAATATTTAGGTGGCGACTCTGTATTTGGCAAAGCAGTCCATGTTTGGCACTTCTTTCTAAAAATCAGTTTTTCAAAACGATTTGTCGGATTTGGACTCTTTGGTGATTTATCAATCTCGCATTACACTTTGCAAGATCAGATTAAGAACCGTGACATTGAGTCCGAACTGTAGTGAGCCCAATGAACAAAACGAGATTTTCCCGGGACGTTCGGGCGCGTCTACAACTATTTATTAACATTCTATTACGAAAAAAAAAGAAGAAAACACATGAATTTTACACGTATATATCTTTCCTCTCACATATTTTTTATAAGATATGAAAAATATGTATATATCTCCTACATATATGTAAAATAAATTAGCTCCTAATTGAGCATTTTAATCATAAAATTAGTAACTCACATGTTACTTTTCTGTTTTGTTAATAGAATGTCAACAATAGGGTTGGATTGAAATAAATCAAAAAAATTAATAGGAAAAATAATAATTACCCATAAGTAAGGGATAAAGTGTAATTTGTCCAATATTTAACTTTATCCAGCTTTCTAAGTTAGTATTATTCCATATTTTCTCTCATTCATAGAGAGAGAAAGAAACAAAAATAAAAACAAAACAAAACAAAAACAAAGAGAGAAGAGAGAAGGAGGAATTTTCAGTTCCACTTTGTTATTTTTGGTGCTCTCTCTCTCTCTCTTTCTCTCTCTCTCTCCCCAAAGTAAACTCTTCCAATTTTTTTGTTCTAGAGTCTATAGTCATATATTCCATTATGTTTGTACTCTCATTTGAGAAGAGATAAGAAGTTGAATTGGTAGATGAAGCTGATGAAAACGATGATAATGATAATGAAGTGGTGAAGTTGAATTCTATCTATAATCACTGGTCGAGAGCGAAGTAAGAAACCGTTCCTTCTTCTCTTCCAATTCAAGTTCCCTAAGTGGTATAGCAGCTAGAAATCTCTTCATGAACTTCTGCAACACTCTTTGCCACTGCAAATTTCGTCATCACTTGCCTGATCGGAACTGACCCCTTCTTTCTCCTCATTCCTGCGCATCAAAGCTGAGTCATCAAACCTCAAAATGTATGCTTGATTACAACCTCAAAGATCCACTCACCAAATGTGTCAATGATGTAGTAAGCGTTGACATCGACCTTTAACACGAAGAAATGATCATTCCAGCTTACTATGTAAATCCTAGGCATGTCATTGTCACCCTCTGCATTCTTCTTGATCTCATTCCATATCTGATCAAAAGACATGACTCCTTTCAATGTCTCAAACTTTTCCGGGCCGAAGAATCCGATGAAGGACTTCTCATGCAAGATCGATATTGGGTAAAGTCCGGCTTGCAGAACGGTCTGGATGTCAAAATGCTTGTCGGGGAATTGGTTTATCAAGTCCTGATTATCACAGAGCTTTCTCCATTAGAGGAGCCTTCGACTATGAACCTGTCGAATTGGGCCCTCGTTGGTGTGTTGTCTTGGTTGGATTGAAGCCAATTGGCAATGACTGCAGCTAGTGCTGTACATGCGCTTTCTCCGGCAGCTTTGTCGCTGCTTTGGTTGAAGGAAGCGAAGAAGACATTGGCTTTGAGCTTTGCCTGGCCATCTTTGCTGACTAGCTCATTTTCTTCCCAATGACCAGTGGAGCTAGGTTCCGTTTGCTCACGAGTAGGTTCATTGACATCTAATTTCTGCCAAAAAAAAATAGTTATCAAGAAATGTTAGATTACAATTTTTAGCCTCACTAGTAGCAAAATATGTATTGATATTGACAGTACAGTTATATATTAGTTGATATAGGACAATATTAGTAAATATATCGAAAGTTTAAAATCCCGATACACATCAGTCCGTATGTTATGTATAGGGCACTATTTAAAATCCTGCAAAAGACCCCCTTAACCCATGTTGGAATAGTAGCCCAAACACAAGCTTATACGAACTTTATGTATAGGGCACTATTTAAAATCCTGCAAAAGAAACAATTGTTAGTTCTTGCATATTCATTTGTCTCAATATATGTGTAAAAATTGCACTACAATGTATAAGAAAGTATATGAAGGTATCTGGGAATATGTGAAAGGAGCATTGAAATTCTAAATATTTTGTCATTTTCTCTACCTTATTGCATAGGGTTGCCATTAGCATGATCTATGATTAAATAGCACAACATATGAATCTTACCTCATTATAAAGCCGAGCAATTTCCAAGCGATCAGGTTTATCATCACAGGCAGCAGCTGGAATTTCTTCTGAAGCTGCACAAGAACAGGTCAGATCATATTAACTACCTAAACAAGCCCTGGCTCTTTTGACATGTTAAAGATCAGCGGTCCATCAATATGGAATGAAATAACAACAAAGCATGAAGGAATCCAATATACTAGTGGCTTTAAAAAACTAAGAGTTGCCAAACATTGTTCTTGATTTACCAGAACTAAACTTAAAGAAACAGTGGGTGCACTTACTGATCACTTATGGTAACTAATTATTAGTTTGAGAATCAATATCCATAAAGCATGGGCTTGGTATATCGAGAACCTTGGCTCCAGTCTCCAGCTCTTCAATAGGAGTCTCATTTTCTTTTGTGTCACCCTATAATAACATCAAATAATAAAGAGAAACCATATGAGTTAAGTATTGCTTCATTGCAGTAAACTAAGAATGCAATTTATGTAGTCTATTTCGCTGGCAACTCTTTCATATAGAACATATTAAGAGTTCGTAGCGATTAAGTTATATAGGAAGATGAAATAAACAAACCGCCAAACAAGAATTAGGATGGTATGCTTTTGATTTTTGGTTAATAGAATAATCAAAAAGAAAATAAACCTAAACAGAAGATAAATTGCTTCATTTTTCTTTCGCTGGTCAAAAAATATTTTAGAAATTCCAACCAAACAGTGCCAAAATATTTTTTTCAACATTAACACACCAAGGAGATTAATGTTCACTAACCTTACAGTAGCTAATGACAGATGTCAGCTTCTCATTCCTCTCCTCTTCATTCATTTTGCTGTAATCCATTCTCATCTTCCCCTTGTATTTTTCTTTGGTTCCTAGCTCTGTCGGCTTGTAACATGTTATGTACCTCTTGAACTTCTGCATCAACGATGTCCCGAACCTCTGGTGATTACGCTTTGCTGGGTCCACAAGTTGAGGTTGAGACATAGATGAAACAGAGCCAGGTTTGTGTGATGAGTTTGAATTGTGTGATGAGTTTGAATTTGAGGGCTTCATGGAGAGAGAGAGAGAGAGAGAGAGAGAGGGGGGATAGGAGAGGAAAGGGTGGAACTTTGTAATCTAAAACCCAAAATGCTGAAAATTTGAGATTGAATTTTATTTTATATATATATATATATATATTCGCTATTCAACTCTTTTTTTCTCAGCAACAATCAGAGTTATAATTTGTTGATGACTTGTGTACTTGTTGTTGTGAGAATATATTGTATATATGCATAATTGGTTATATTAGGAATTAGATCTAAATCTATTATGCCATATATACAAACTAATTCCTAATATAACCAATTATGCCATATATACAATATATTCTCATAGTTGTTTGTAGTTGTTGGCTTTGGAAAGAAGAGGGGACCCAACTTTTCTAAGAAGTAAGCTCACTCTAATGAGAATTAAGCTCAAGATCTTGAAAAAATCAAAACGAGAAGCACTTGCTAGATGGAATCTTCACATCCATATACAACATTAAATGGCATGTTAAAAGATATAAAAAGCATTGCTCAGTGTAAATCCAATTCTAAGATGGAAGACATATCAAAAGAATTCACTTTCTGTTGACACAAACCACCATAAAAATTGAAGTTCAAAGATTGAATATATATTTGAAACACAAGCATTAAGAAAAGGTCAACTTCAGCAAAGGGTAAGAAAGAATTGGAAATAGCAAAAACAACACCAACTGCAATTACAAGGATAAATAGCTAGGACGAGAATAACTCCTACTGCTCCATAAACAATAAAGAATATTAAATCTACAATCTAATAAGCTGGAAATCAGCAAAAAGTTTAAGACTATCAAGTGCCACTTAATAAGAAGTGAGTACTCAAAAAATTGAGAAAGACATTGGGTAAATATGCTGTCACAATCATCATTGGGGTACTTTGTGTTACAGCACCCAGAAATTTGGATGTCGTATCTTCTGAAGCAATTCAAGCTCATCTCTAAAAGCCCTCCTGAGCAAAATCAACAAAAAGCAAAATGAAAAACCAAAAGTTCATAAAATAATGTAAACAAAATGAAAATGCCATCATATGGACAACTCACATTTTATCCTCATCAACAGTCACTTCCTTCCCAAGTTTTTTCACAGTAACTTCTATTCCTTGCCATGATGCTACACAGAAGGTTCCTTGGGATATGTTTCAGTTAGTCTATAAAAGATGAATTACTACTTTCAAGACAAAAAAGAACCAGAAGTATGATTGCTGCAACATAAAGTAATCAGATCAACAACTTGAGCTTACCAATTAAAACTACACTTGTGACTCAGTCAGCACAGATGTTTAGTCTCTTCTTTGTTACGAAACATTAATTTTAGGCAATGTTTCACCAAATTATAAGAGGTTAGGCATTGTGTTTTTCTTGAAATTAATGTTTTTAAATATAATAGGTTAATAAAATCACTAATGTTTTTCTTGTTGTGGTTTTTTAATATTAAAAACACAATCCAATGACAAAAAACAAAAATAAAAGATTAGGCTATCACCCATTTAAAGTTTTTATTTATTTTTTATTATGTCTGACAGGGCATACAAATTAAAGCACCGAAGTGTTACATAACCACTTTCAAAAGAGTTGAAATTACCTTTCTGCTCTGTCTATGGCCTCGAACCATTTTCTTTGCAAAGCTTCATTGGTGGTGGAAATGGCTTTGGATCACGACCCAAAATAAAACCAAAATCAACATGGAAAAGGCGGCCATCAATACAGGCGCCATTTTATGAAGCTGTCCCAAAAGCTAAACTGCCTCAACAGAGTACTTGTTGAGGTGCTTCTAGCCACCTTAAAATTTCATTTTTGTCATAGTGACAATTACATTACACCATTTATAACTGAAATAGGAGTCTATAATTTTAAACAAGAAACAAATGGCATATGCATTAAAACGCAGATTACATGACAATAAGGTATTAGATTTCCCAGTGACTATTCAAGTAGAGAAATTCCGAGGACATGCTGACATACTGAGGACCTAGTGACATGCAAAACTCATACAATAATACATCAAAATGAGACAAAAAAGACATGGTTTAAATAAGTCCAGTCCCCTGCTCTAAACAAACTATTGAAATTGTATAAAACAAGGGTAAATTTCAGTTCCCATCTCAATTATGACCACCCTCCAACCGTTTATGAAGACACATAATAATGTTTCTATTACTTGTTAGGCCCATATCTTTTGACATTATGTCAAATGCAACAAATGTTGCTACCAACCACTTTCCCACCACTAGTGCACACAAGAAGAAAAAGTTAATTTTGCTTTAAATAGTTGCGATTTGGGGTAAACAATTTTTTTATTAAATATGAAGTGAAATGATATTTAATAATAATTGATATGATGTTTCTGTTATTAATCCAATAATTTAAGTTACATTTTATAGCGATCCCGATTTTCCCTCCATTGGTTATTGCATCCGAACTCGATTCTGTGGATGTTTGTTGCTGTATACGTTGCATTTCCGTCTTTTAATTCTTTGTATTTGAGTTTTAGGATGTGTTGGGCAGGTTTGTAGCAGGTTGGGTGTGTTTTGAAACAAATGGTTGCTGCCCAGTTTTTGGTGTCTTCGATCGAGCGAGGCTTTTGTTGCTCGAGCAAGATCTGTGTTTTAGTTCCTTCGCTCGAGCCAGGGTTCCTTCGCTCGAGCGAGATTTGAGTGGTGTGTCTATTGGCTCGAGCGAGCATTCTTGCGCTCGAGCGTGCGTCTGCATCTAGTTTGGACCTGAAGGTTGTGTTTCTTAGCTCGAGCGAGATTTCCTTCGCTCGAGCGAGCGAGCTGTATGTTTTGCGTTTCTTCGCTCGAGCGTGCTTCTAGGTTGCAGACCTGAAGCTTCGTGTTGTTGGCTCGAGCGAGGCTTTATGCACTCAAGCGAGGTTTCTTTGTGTCTGGTCGCTCGAGCGACCACTCCTTCGCTCGAACGAGATTTGAATATATCAGATCGCAGTAGCAGTCTTCTCTCTCACTTTTTGATTTCCTTTTCTTCTCAAACCCTAGATCGGTTGTCTCTCTCTCTATAATACATCTTCTCTTTAGAAATACACTTGGTTCTTGGGTGTGCCTACTCTAGTCCCTTTGTAAAAAGTGTGGAGCTTGGTGTGGGCTACGTTTTGATCTAAAAATCATTGGGTTTGGAGCATCTTGAGTTTTCTTCATCTTCCCCATTGGGTCTCTTCATTTAAGGTAGGGATACCCTACTCCTTCTTATGAGTTTTGACATAGATTTTAGTCATTTTGTATAAATGGTGGATTATGGAAATTTTGGGAAAGTTAGGGTTTGTTTTAAAGTTATGAAAATGGGGTTTTCAATTGCTAAACTCCATGTGTATGTGAGACCTTGGAAAATGGAATTATTGTTCTTAAATTGATGAAAATGAGCCTTAGGGCCAAAGTTGGGAAAAATGGAGAAAATGCCCTAATTAATGTGATAAATTAATTTGAATAATTAATTTGGGGAAACATGAAATTGGGTTGTAAATCATGAAATTGGGAAATTACAAGATTGAATAGTGTAGTTGGATCGAGTAATCACTCACCTATGAAAATGTTGATAATTTATCTGTTTGATGAATTTATTATCTGTCTAGAGATAACTGCTTTGGGCTATCGGTGGAGGATAGTCTTGATTGTTGTAGACATTGTATGTTGATTAGGAAAAACTGAAACTAATCAAATGGTTAAGTCATTGAATATGACGGTTGAATTAACACATTGAATATGTGCCTGAATTGATCATTATATATGATGAACTGTTTAAATACATTGCATATGTATCTTGTTTGAGAGGAGATAGGGAATGTACTCCGTGGTTTGGGATGTAACGCCCTCAAAATAATACATATAAACCCAACATTTATGACATCCATAGACATAAGAGAATAAAATATATTTCCATTTATCAGAGTATTCATTACAAAAGTATTACATGTTGACAACAAAAGTAAATGCCCTACAGGCTTACAACTTTCCAAGTCAACACTTGGTTACAAAAAGAGAGTACTAACTCAAAGCACATTAAGCCCTTGGCTCGAATTTACATGTAATATAAAAAAGATAACAACAAAAGATCTGCCAGCCTCTAAGCCTCCCAAGCTACGTCCTTGGAGGTGGCATATCACCTGAACCTGAAAATGATGTCCCATATAAGGTGAGCCAACGCCCAGTAGAGATATGCTAAACATATTATGAGCAATAACTAAAACATTAGCATTTGATAAATGTTTAACTCATATAGACAAACATACATTCCCCTTCATGACCAATCCATATTCACAAATGTGTTTCAATCCCTTTCCATTTCATTATCCAAACCAATTCATAAATATGGTTCTCTGTTCAACCAAACAGTTTATAATGAGACTACAACTCACATTATTAACACTTCAACACTTCAATTTCAAATGAGACTACAACTCATATTGTCATCATTTCAATACTTCAATTTATCTATGTTATACAAACGCAATTAGGATTTCGGGACGTTCACCCTGGACACTCCGGCCAACTTAGTTATTACTGGAGTCCATCCCCTATTTCCTCCCAAATCCGGTTTAGGAGTACATCCCCTATCTCCTCCCAAACCGTGGAGTACATCCCCTATCTTCTCCCAAACAATATACATATACAATGTATTTAAACACTTATCATATACAATGATCAAGCAAATCACATATTCAATGTGTTATTCCATCCGTCATATTCAATGACATACTCTATTGATTAGTTTTAATTCACCTAATTATCATGCAGTGTCTACAACAATCAAGACTATCCTCCACTGATTGCCCAAAACAATTATTTCTAAACAGATAATAAATTCATCAACAAATAATTTATCAATATTTTCATAGGTGAGTGATTAGTCAATCCAACTACACCCTTCAATCTCATAATTTCCCAATTCCATGATTTCCAACTCAATTTCATATTTCTAAAATTCCCGGATTAATTATACAAAATTAATCAATTACATTGAATTAGTGCTTTTTCCCCATTTTTCTTAACATTGACCCAAAGGTCCAAATATCATCAATAGACATCAATAACCTCATTTTAAGACCCAAATACACATGTATGGTTTAAAGGAACAAAACCCCTCTTTATACATTTCAAGTTTTGAAACCCTAACACCCAAACTTTCCTAACTTCAACATTTAATCAAAAGGACCACATGTTTATGTCAAAGACCATAAATATGAGTAGTTATCCCTACCTCAAGTGAAGAGACCCAAAGGAGATGATGAAGAAACTCGAAGGTACTCCAAACCCAATGATTTTCGAATCAAAACGTAGCCCACACCAAGCTCCACACATTTTACAAAGGGACTAGGGTGGAAGATCACTAAAGCTAGATGATTTCGTTGAGAGAAGATGTATCCTAGAGAGAGGAGCTCTCAAAATAGGGTTTTGGAAAGCTAGAGAGAGAATGGCCTGAAAAAGTGATTCAAAAAGCTACAACTCGGATTGATATAAAACACAGTCCGCTCGAGCGTGGAACGCCCCGCTCGAGCGTCAGACACAGACTCTCGCTCGAGCGTGAAAAGCGCCGATCGAGCGTCGAATGCACACTTCCAAAGTTCTGCAGACGAAGGTCCCCGCTCAAGCATGAAAGTGGACGCTCGAGCGTCCGATGACCTGCAGAGTACTGAAGACTGAATAATCCTGCTCGAGCGTCAAACTGCCGGCTCGAGCGAAGGAGCAAATACAAAAGGACCCGCTCGAGCGTCAAAAGCTCCGCTCGAGCGTGAAGGCCAAAATCTGGGCATTAACTCTTTGTTCCTAAACACAACTAACCTGTTTCAAACCTGCTCAACACAACCCAAAACTCAAATACAAAGAATTAAAAGACGGGAATACGATACAGACAACAACAAACATCCACGGAACCGAGTCCGGAATACGATAAACAATGAGGGGAAAACCAGGATCGCTATATGGGGGGAGATAGGGGATGTACTCTCAAACCTGTTTGGGAGGAGATAGGGGATGGACTCCATTGATAACTAAGTTGGCCGGAGTGTCCAGGGTGAAAGTCCCGAAATCCTAATTACGTTTGCATAAAATAGATAATTGAAGTATTGAAATGTTTTAATATGAGTTGTAGTCTCATTTGAATTGTGGAAAAATGGAAGTGTTTTAATATGAGTTGTAGTCTCATTTAATTGTTTGGCTAGATAATAAGCCATGTTTATGAATTTGAATTGGATAAGTAAAGGAAAGTGGAATGAAACACGGACGTATTTGTCGTGGAACTGGGAAGTGTTGTAAATTGGTTTTACAAGTGTTAACTATTTATCAAATGTTGATGTTTTAGTTATTTCTTATATTTGGTTTAGTATATCTCTACTGGGCTTTGGCTCACCCTTTATGGGACATCATTTTTAGGTGCAGGTGATATGTCACCTCCAAGGACGTAGCTTGGGAGGCTTAGAGACTGAAAGATCTTTTTGTTGTTATCTTTTTGCATTACATGTAAATCAAGCCAATGGCTTATTTTGTATAAAGAGTTAGAACTCTTATTTTGTTGAACCCAAGTGTTGACTTAGAAAGTTGTAAGCCCGTAGGGCATTTACTTTTGTTGTCAACATGTAATACTTTTGTACTTAATACTCTGATGTATGGAATATGATATCTCTTTCTTGTAATATAGATGTATGATTTATGGGTTTATTTTGAGGGCGTAACACATTTGTTTTGGTTTTAATTTCATAACTAAAAATACAATATGAATATAATATGTACATGGATTTCTAGTTATGATCTAATTAAATGAGGTTACATTGGTTATGATATACCTCTTCTTGTTATGAAAATATATAAATTTAAAAGTTATAATTAAGACAAAAATACAAGTTTATTATTAAATGTGAAGTGAAGGAATATTTAACAATAATTGATATGATGTTTCTATTATTAATCCAATAATTTAAGTTACATTTGTTTTGGTTTTAATTTCATAACTAAAAATGCAATATGAATATAATATGTACATGGATTTCTAGTCTTCAAGAATAAGAAGGTTTTAGAATATTTCCAACCTTTTATCATTTTCTTTTAATTTTTTTTATCTAATTTGATTTTAAATTTGAATAAAAAAATTGATTTGATATGAATTATTTTAACTTTTTCATTAAATTTTTATCAATTTTTTTAAAAAACTTTCATTCTTATCCCATTTTTTTTTTCGTTTCATCAATTTTGATGGGAAAAAAAATAATTTCCAACGCTTCATCTTTTAAAATTTTTATCAAATTATAATTCGATAAAAAAAATATTAAGGGTTGAAGATTCTATTAATTGGAATTATAGTGAAATAACATCTTGAAATAGTGAAAGTTTGAGCATGTGGTTGGTTAAAATGTATAATTTGATTAATTCTCTTCTCATATTTGTATAAAAATTGATAGTTATAACTACATCATTATAAGTTGGATTATGGAAATTTTTTTGAGATGTCAAATATTTTTCATTTGTAATTATCCTATCTATTAAAAAAAATAAAAGAAAAAGGAAAAAAAATAATGCAACTTTTGGATATGTGTTTATCAATTTTGTTTTGTGGGCATAAACAACTAATGTTTTAATTTAAAAAATTAAAAAGTATAGAAAAAATAGATTGGATTTTTTGGGGAAAAAAGAAGCCATATAACTCCTCTATATACTATTTTAAGATGGACTATTTTAATCACATAAAAAAAATGAAAATTTTATTTAGAGATTATCCCTATATATTATGTTATTATATACAAATATAGCAGTAACAAATTAATTAATATATATGAAAAGTTATACTAAGCTTTCATTTTCAATTAATTAAATTATGATTAACAAACTAACAAATAACAATAATGGTATAATAGAATACAAAGAGGGAAAAAAAAAACACAATGATATTTAAAAGTTTTAAATTTACCTAGTTATACAAAAATCTAATATTATAGTACAGTCTTGAATTCTAAATAAATTTTCACATTTTCTATAAAAAAAAATGACAATAAAAAATAAAAAAATTGATACCCAATTTTTTACTTCAAATTATGATTTTCATTGAAAAAATCAAAATTCGATCAAAATCCTTAGCACATAATGGACATAGATATTTCGATTGCAACTATCATCACCAATAATTCTTCTCCACCATGTAAACCTATAAACAAACACATAAATCTCACTAAAACCGAAACCAAAACCAAAACCAAACCAACAACAGAGAAAGAAAATCACACAAAGAAAAAAATAAAATTAAAAAACAAATAAATTTATGAAGTGGTAGGATATTACCCCTCAACAACTTAGACCTCCCCTCGCCTAATTCGTCAACTCCTCCGGCAGTGCCTATGAAGTCTAGGAGTTGGGATGACTAATCAGATTATTCTTTAAACAAGACTCTAAAATTGATTAATTTGTCCCATTAAGTGATTTAAAATTGGGTGAATTACACTAACGGTCCTTATAGTTTGGGACTTGTGTCATTTTGATCCCTGACTTTTCAATTGTGACACATTTGACCATAAATTTTGAATCTTGTTCCAAATAAGGACAATTGAAGATACTATTGGATTTTTTAAAGGCAAAATCGTCAATTTGTTAAAATATAAATTAATTTGACAAAAGTAAAAGTCAAAAATTATTTGTGAATTTTTAAAAATTATTTCTACCTATTAAAGATAAAATTATATAAAATTGATAAATCTTTTAGACATTTATTTATTTTTACCAAATTAATTTTTATTATGTATTTTGGATGATGATCATGTAAAATTAATTTTTAAAAATTAATCATGTAATTTTTATTAATTTTTATCAATTTTACATAATTTTATTTTTGGTGGGTAGAAATAATTTTTAAAAATTTTAAAATATTGTTTTGACATTTATTTTTGTCAAATTAGTTTATATTTTATCAAATTGACATTTTTGCCCTTGAAATTAAGCAATGGTATATTCAATTGTCCTTATTTGAAACAAGATTCAAAATTAGAATCAAATGTGTCACAATTGAAAAATCAGGAATTAAAGTGACACAAGCCCCAAACTATAGGAACTGTTAATATAATTTTCCCCTTTAAAATTTTAATAGATATACATAAAAAGAAATAGTTAATTATATTCTTAATACATTAAAGTATTATTATGAGGTATAATAATCATATGTGTTGGGACTTTTCAAGGAATTCATATGTGTTGGATTTCAAAGAATTTTTTTTATGCTTGTTCTTAATGCATTAAAGTGTTATTATGAGGGTCAAACTTGGGAGTTGGGAGAAGTTAATAAATGCTAAGACTTTTTTTTTTTTTTTAAAATCAAAAAATCAGGAAATTTAGATTGGGAGATTGGAGCTCCCACAAGGCTTGGGGTTAAAAACCCACTTTTGGTTAATATATAGTATAGAAATGCCTTCTTTTTTTCCTTTTTTATATTATATTAAAATTTAATATTTTGATAATAATCATATGTGTTGGACTTTTCAAGGAATTAAATGTCTTCTTTTTTTAATTATATTATATTAAAGTTTAATATTTTGATAATAATCATATGTGTTAGACTTTTCAAGAAATTTTTTTTATGCTTATTCTTAATACATTAAAGTGTTATTATGAGGGATAATAATCATATGTGTTGGGACTTTTCAAGGAATTCATATGTGTTGGATTTCAAAGAATTTTTTTTATGCTTGTTCTTAATGCATTAAAGTGTTATTATGAGGGTCAAACTTGGGAGTTGGGAGAAGTTAATAAATGCTAAGACTTTTTTTTTTTTAAATCAAAAAATCAGAAAATTTAGATTGGGAGATTGGAGCTCTCACAAGGCTTGGGGTTAAAAACTCACTTTTGCTTAATATATAGTATAGAAATGCCTTCTTTTTTTCCTTTTTTAGATTATATTAAAGTTTAATATTTTGATAATAATCATATGTGTTGGACTTTTCAAGGAATTACA
This sequence comes from Camellia japonica, assembly GCA_030407325.1. Lineage (NCBI taxonomy): Eukaryota > Viridiplantae > Streptophyta > Magnoliopsida > Ericales > Theaceae > Camellia > Camellia japonica. Next base: position 80,162,926 of record JAPPVO010000024.1, read on the forward strand.
TGTCTTCTTTTTTTAATTATATTATATTAAAGTTTAATATTTTGATAATAATCATATGTGTTAGACTTTTCAAGAAATTTTTTTTATGCTTATTCTTATTACATTAAAGTGTTATTATGAGGGATAATAATCATATGTGTTGGGACTTTTCAAGGAATTCATATGTGTTGGATTTCAAAGAATTTTTTTTATGCTTGTTCTTAATGCATTAAAGTGTTATTATGAGGGTCAAACTTGGGAGTTGGAAGAAGTTAATAAATGCTAAGACTTTTTTTTTTTTAAATCAAAAAATCAGGAAATTTAGATTGGGAGATTGGAGCTCCCACAAGGCTTGGGGTTAAAAACCCACTTTTGGTTAATATATAGTATAGAAATGCCTTCTTTTTTTCCTTTTTTATATTATATTAAAGTTTAATATTTTGATAATAATTATATGTGTTGGACTTTTCAAGGAATTAAATGTCTTCTTTTTTTAATTATATTATATTAAAGTTTAATATTTTGATAATAATCATATGTGTTAGACTTTTCAAGAAATTTTTTTTATGCTTATTCTTAATACATTAAAGTGTTATTATGAGGGATAATAATCATATGTGTTGGGATTTTTCAAGGAATTCATATGTGTTGGATTTCAAAGAATTTTTTTTATGCTTGTTCTTAATGCATTAAAGTGTTATTATGAGGGTCAAACTTGGGAGTTGGGAGAAGTTAATAAATGCTAAGACTTTTTTTTTTTTTTTAAATCAAAAAATCAGGAAATTTAGATTGGGAGATTGGAGCTCCCACAAGGCTTGGGGTTAAAAACCCACTTTTGCTTAATATATAGTATAGATACTAGCCTATCACCCGTGCTATGCACGGGATAATTATAGATATTTATATTTGTTTTAATTTTTTTTAATATATAAATTATGTTTTTTAAGATTTTTTATAAAAATAATTTAACAATCTTATCACTAACTATAGTATACAAGAGAAATTAAAAAGCTACTGCAGTAACTATACACGGGTTCTATCTATAATTATTTATATGAAGGGATTTTAAATGCTAATCAGGGATTTTGACCAAATCAATAAATGCAAGCATGTAGATTGAAAAAAATTAATAAATGTTGATCAGAGAATTTTGACCAAATCAATAAATGCTGAGGTTTTTTTTAAATAAAAAATTAAGAAAATTAAGATTGAGAGATTAGAGCTCCCACAAGGCTTGCGGTTTAAAAACCCCCTTTTTTCTTAATATATTTACAATTATATATATATGTGAATTGCAATTTTTAAATATTTTTTTTATTTATTTTAAATGTCTTCTTTTTTTTCTTTTTTATATTATATTAAAGTTTAATATTTTGATAATAATCATATGTGTTGGACTTTTTAAGGAATTAAATGTCTTCTTTTTTTTATTATATTATATTAAAGTTTAATACTTTGATAATAATCATATGTGTTGGACTTTTCAAGAAATTTTTTTTATGCTTGTTCTTAATGCATTAAAGTGTTATTATGAGGGATAATAATCATATGTGTTGAGACTTTTCAAGGAATTCATGTGTTGGATTTCAAAGAAATTTTTTTATGCTTGTTCTTAATGCATTAAAGTGTTATTATGAGGGTAAGATTTGGAAGTTGGGAGAAGTTAATAAATACTAAGATTTTTTTTTTTAAAATCAAAAAATCAAGAAATTTAGATTGGGAGATTGGAGCTCCCACAAGGCTTGAGGCTAAAAACCCCATTTTGCTTAATATATAGTATAGATAATATATATTAGCCTATCACTCGTGCTATGCACGGAATAATTATAGATATTCATATTTGTTTTAGATTTTTCTTAATATATAAATTATGTTTTTAAAGATTTTTTTATAAAAATAATTTAACAATCTTGTCACTAACCATAGTGTATGAGAGAAGTTGAAAAAGGTACTGCAGTAACTATACATGGATTGCATTTATAATTATTTGTATGAGGGGATTTTAAATGCTGATCATGGAATTTTGACCAAATCAATAAGGGCAGGCATGTGAAAAGACATGTGGATTGGAAAAAGTTAATAAATGATGATCAGGAGATTTTGATCAAATCAATAAATGTTGAGATTTTTTTTTTAAATCAAAAAATCAGGAAATTTAGATTGGGATATTGGAGCTCTCACAAGACTTGGGGTTAGAAACCCCATTTTCCTTAACATATACTAGCATATCACCGTGCTATGCACGGATTGTATTTATAATTATTTATATATGTGAATTGTGATTTTTAAATGTTTTTTTTTTAAATGTCTTCTTTTTTTCCTTTTTTATATTTGTGTGGGGTGATTTTCCGACCACACTGCCAACTCAGTAATCAGCTGGAGAGAACTGGCAGAATAGATGACACCTGGCTAACCTGCAACAGAAAGAGAAGGTTCCGGCGGTGGTTCGTCCACCCGGGGGCACTCCGACGATCAAGTCAGTATATCTCTCAAAGATAATCAATAGTGCAAATCTCACTGTTCAGAACTTAAATTACGTACCTTAGACCCATCAGGGGTACCTTTCTTTTATAGTTAACTCAGTCCTAGTCCCACTAGAAGCCTAACTTCTATAGACTCCCATTCAGTGCTTCCTTTGGACCCCTCAAGAGATAAGGATAGACCCCCTAAGAACATTATCCTTATCCATCTTGAAGTCTTTCCTCATTTTAGGACTCTTGTCCCTTATCTGTTTATCTCAGATTCCGATATCTTTGGAAATAACCTCGGCCACGCCGAGATCATCTTGGCGTTACGACCAGAACACGTGGTATCTCGGCTGATACATCGGCGTCACCTTGCCACGTGTTGGTACTCAAAAATATATCCCCACAATATTATATTAAAGTTTAATATTTTGATAATAATCATATGTGTTGGACTTTTCAAGGAATTAAATGTCTTTTTTTATTATTATATTATATTAAAATTTAATATTTTGAAAATAATCATATGTGTTGGACTTTTCAATAATTTTTTTTTATACTTGTTCTTAATGCATTAAAGTGTTATTATAAGGGATAATAATCATATGTGTTGGGACTTTCAAGGAATTCATATGTGTTAGATTTCAAAGAATTTTTTTTAAGCTTGTTCGTAATGCATTAAAGTGTTATTATGATGGTAAGACTTGGGAGTTGGGAAAAGTTAATAAATGCTAAGATTTTTTTTTTAAATAAAAAAATCAGGAAATTATGCACAGATTGTGTTTACAATTATCTATATATGTGAATTACGATTTTTAAATGTCTTTTTCTTTCTTTTTTAAATGTCTTCTTTTTTTCCTTTGTTATATTATATTAAAGTTTAATATTTTGATAATAATCATATGTGTTAGAGTTTTCAAGGAATTAAATGTCTTTTTTATTTATTTATTATATTATATTAAAGTTTAATATTTTGATAATAATCATATATGTTGCACTTTTCAAGAATTTTTTTTATATTTGTTCTTAATGCATTAAAGTATTATTATGAGGGATAATAATCATATGTGTTGGGACTTTTCAAGAAATTCATGTATTGGATTTCAAAGAATTTTTTTTTTATATTTGTTCTTAATGCATTAAAGTGTTATTATGAGGGTAAGCCTTGGAGGTTGGGAGAGGTTCATAAATGTTAAGGTTTTTTGTGATTTTTAAATTTTTTTTTTTTAAATGTCTTCTTTTTTTTTTTTTCCTTTTTTATATTATATTAAAATTTAATATCAAGGACTTAAATGTCTTTTTTTTATTATATTATATTAAAGTTTAATATTTTGATAATAATCATATGTGTTGGACTTTTCAAGAAATTTTTTTTATGCTTGTTCTTAATGCATTAAAGTGTTATTATGAGGGATAATAATCATATGTGTTGGAACTTTTTAAGGAATTCATGTGTTGGATTTCAAAGAATTTATTTTATGCGCATTAAAGTGTTATTATGAGGGTAAGACTTGGGAGTTGGGAGAAGATAATAAATGCTAATATTTTTTATTTTTTTTAAATCAAAAAATCAGGAAATTTAGATTGGGAGATTGAAGCTCCCACAAGGCTTGGGGTTAAAAACCCCCTTTTGCTTAATATATAGTATAGATAGATATCCTATCACCCGTGCTATGCACAGGATAATTATAGATATTTATATTTGTTTTAGATTTTTTTTAATATATAAATTATGTTTTTAAAGATTTTTTATAAAAATAATTTAACAATCTTATCACTAACCATACTGTATGAGAGAAGTTGAAAATGGTACTGCAATAACTATACACGGATTGTATCTATAATTATTTGTATGAGGGGATTTTAAATGCTGATCAGGAGATTTTGACTAAATCAATAAATGCAGGTATGTGGAAAGACTTGTGGATTGAAAAAAGTTAATAAATGCTGATCAGGGGATTTTGACCAAATCAATAAATGCAGAGTTTTTTTTTTAAAAAAATAAAAAATTTAGAAAATTCAGATTGAGATATTAAAGCTCCCACAGGCCTTGGGGGTTAAAAACCCCCTTTTGCTTAATATATAGTAAGTATAGATAGATTGTGAATTGTGATTTTTAACTGTTTTCTTCTTTTTTTTTAAATGTCTTCTTTTTTTCCTTTTTTATATTATATTAAAGTTTAATATTTTGATAATAATCATGTGTTAGATTTTTCAAGAAATTTTTTTTATGTTTGTTCTTAATGTATTGAAGTGTTATTATGAGGGATAATAATCATATGTGTTGGATTTGAAAGAATATACTTGTTTTTAATGCATTAAAGTGTTATTATGAGGGTAAAACTTAGGAGTTGAGAGAAGTTAATAAATGCTAAGATTTTATTTTTTTTTTAAATCAAAAAATCAAGAAATTTAGGTTGGGAGATTGGAGCTCCCACAAGGCTTGGGGTTAAAAACCCTGTTTTGCTTAATATATAGTATAGATACTAGCCTATTACCCGTGTTATGCATGAGATAATTATAAATATTTATATTTGTTTTAGATTTTTTTAATATATAAATTATGTTTTTTAAGATTTTTTATAAAAATAATTTAACAATCTTATTACTAACCATAGTGCATGGGAGAAGTTGAAAAGGGTACTGCAGTAACTATACATGGATTGTATCTATAATTATTTGTATGAGGGAATTTTGACCAAATCAATAAATGCAGGCATGTGGAAACACATGTGAATTGAAAAAATTTAATAAATGCTGATCAGGGGATTTTGACCAAATCAATAAATGCTAAGATTTTTTTTAAAATAAAAAATAAAAAATATAGAAAATTCAGATTGGAATATTGAAACTCCCATAGGCTTTGGGGGTTAAAAACCCCATTTTGCTTAATATATAGTATGGATATATATAGATATAGATTATATTAGTGGGATCTTATAAAAAATTTTAAAAAATATTATGAATATGTTGAAATAATTCAATATTTTGTCTTGATACATGAAATTTATTAGTTAATTTTTATGTTTATAACTTTTTAAATTATTAGTTTAAAAAATTAAAAATATATATACAGTATAATTTTGATAATTTGTAATAAAAAAAAAGTTAAACCTAATTAAATGAGGCTACATGAGTTAAGATATAACTATTCTTGTTACGAAAATATACAAATTTAAAAGTTAGAATTAAGATAAATATACAATTTTATTATTAAATGTGAAGTAAAGTGATATTTAACAATAATTGATATGATATTTTTATTACTAATCCAATAATTTAAGTTGCATTTCTCTTGGTTTTAATTTCACAACTGAAAATACAATATGAATATAATACACGGATTTCTAATCTTTAAGAATAAGAAGGTTTTAGAATATTTCCAACCTTTCATCATTTTATTTTAATTTTTTTTAATCTAATTGGATTTTAAATTTGAATAAAAAAATTGATTTGATATGAATTACTTTAACTTTTTCATTAAATTTTATTAATTTTTATCAAGACTATCCTCCACCGATAACCCAAAGCAATTATTTCTAAACAAATAATAAATGCATCAATAGATAAATTATCAACAGTTTTAAAAGTGAGCGATTAATAAATCCAACTCCACCATTCGATCTCATCTTAAGCCAATTTTATCATTTCCATCCCAATTTCATATTTCACAATGAAAGTCATTAATTACTCTAATGACCCAATAAAACCCAAATATGGCATTTTCCTATTTTTCTTCCAATTTTGACCCAATGGTCCAACTATCATTAATAAATATTCACAACCTCATGTTAAGACCCATATACACATATATAGTTCAAAAGGAACAAAACCCCTCTCTTCAATATTTTAAATCTCAAACCCTAACTTCCCAAACCAAGCCATCTATACAAAATGCCCAACATCTATGTTAAAGATCATAAAAATGAGTAGTTATCCCTACCTCAAATGGAGAGACCCAAAGGGATGATGAAGAAATTCGAAAATGCTCCAAACTTCAAGATTTTCGGATTGAAATGAAGATCAAGGCAAGCTCCACATTTTTTTCAAATGAACTAAGGAAGAAGATCACTCAAACTAGATCAAACCTTAGAGAGAAGTTGAAGTCTAGAGTGAGAAGCTCTCAAGTTTGGGTTTTGAAAAGTTAGAGAGAGAGAATGCCCGAAAAAGTGATCCAAAAAGCTACTTTTCGGACTGATGTACAAACAGGTCCGCTCAAGCGTGGAACGCCCTGCTCCAGCGTCAGACACAAACTTACGCTCGAGCGTCAAAAGCGCCGCTTGAGCGCCGGATGCACATTTCCAGAAGTTTTGTAGACGATGGTCCCCGCTCGAGCGTGAAAGTGGACGCTCGAGCGTCCGATGGCCTGCAGAACAAAATGCTAAGAGATGAATAATCACGCTCGAGCGTCAAAACGCCCGCTCGAGCGGGGAAGCAACAACAAAGGGCCCGCTCGGGCGTTAAAAGCCCCGTTCGAGCGTGGAGGCCAAAAATTGGGCATCAACTCTTGGTTTCCAAACACAACCAACCTGTTTCAAACCTGCCCAACACAACCCAAGACTCAAATACAAAGAGTAAAGGATGTAAATGAGAATATGACAATAACGCATCCACAGAACCGAGTTCGGAATATAATTAAACAATGAAGGGAAAATCGGGATCGCTATAACCTCCCCCCCTTAAAGAATTTCGTCCCCGAAATTAGTTACTAGTTTCGAAAACATGCTTTCTCAATTCTCAACAATATTACAATTCAATATTTATCAACCTGACCCATCATCGGTCATACCATCCCTTCTCAAGGGGCAAATTACAACATATTCTACAACATGCATTATCAATATGCATTCCTTGAATTTCAACAAATTCTAATACTATGTTCCACAATTCTATAACATATTCAATGCCAACAATATATTTGCATTTTCGAACATAATTAACATATGCAATGTTAAAGTAAACTTCCATTTTTCAAGGCATATTCAACAATTTCCATAAACCAAAACATATACAATGTTTTACAACTTAAGACATATTCAATGCTCTTAAAGTTCATCAATACAACAAAATTCCCAATACATAATTAAACATTAACAAACAAGTCTGGATATTTCTCACGGACCTCCAACTCACGTTCCCAAGTGGTTTCCTCCACTCCGTGATGTTTCCACAAAACCTTCACCAAGGGTATCGTCTTGCCTCGCAAGACTTGTTCTCGTCTATCCAAGACCCCTACCGGTCTCTCTTCATATGAGGCATCCTCATCAACCTCTAAGTCGGTCCAATCCAATACATGCGATGGATCCAGCTCGTACTTCCGAAGCATACTAACATGAAACACGTCATGTACTTCGGACAACGGCGACGGTAAAGCTAAACGGTATGCAACCTCCCCAATCCTCTCAAGGATCTCAAAGGGACCAATAAACCGAGGGGACAACTTCCCACTCTTCCCACACCTCATCAAACCCCGCCTATGTGATATTTTCAGAAAGACGTGATCACCCACCTGAAATACCAAAGGCCTCCTCCTACGGTCGGTATAACACTTTTGATGACTCTAGGCTGTAACAAGCCTCCTACGGATAAGCTAAACTTTTTCCGTCGTTTCCCGAACCAACTTCGGGCCCAACAAAGGTGCATCACCCACCTCGACCCAACAAACTGGAGACCTACACGGTCGGCCATACAAGGCCTCAAACGGTGCCATACCAATACTAGATTGGAAACTGTTGTTGTAGGCAAACTCCACCAAGGGCAAGTGCCTCTCCCACGACCCACTAAAGTCAAGGACACAACCTCGAAGCATATCCTCAAGGATCTAAATAGTACGCTCGGACTGCTCGTCAGTCTGAGGATGATAAGTCGTGCTAAAGGTCAACCTAGTGCCCAAGGCACTCTGCAAACTCTGCCACAACCTAGTAGTAAAACGTGGATCTCTATCTGAGACGATCGACACTGGGACCCCATGCAACCTCACTATGTCCCGAACATACAAGTCGGCAAGATGATCTACCGAATCTCTCACGCGCATAGGGATAAAGTGCCCCGACTTAGTCAACCGGTCTACAACCACCCAAATAGCATCACTACCCCGCTGAGTCCTCGGAAGACCTACAACGAAGTTCATAGTGACATGCTCCCACTTCCACTCGGCAATAGGCAAGGGTTGCAACAAACCCGCTGGTCTCTGATGTTCAGCCTTCACTTGCTGACAAGTAAGGCACTTCGATACAAAAACTGCCACATTTCTCTTCAGACCCCGCCACCAAAACTGGCGACCCAAATCACGATACATCTTAGTACCTCTCGGATGCACCGCAAGGCGTGAATGGTGAAACTCTCGGAGTACCTCCTCTCAACAAGACTCCGGTACAAACAAACGGTCACGGTATCTCATACTCAGGTCAGGATACGCAGTCAAACCTTTCTCAACCTTCCTACTGGAAATCTTCTCCCGGAGGGATTCTACCTCAAGATCACCTCTCTGTGCCTCTAACACTCGAGTCACAAGTGTAGGCTGCGCAACTACTGAAAACAAAGCCGTAGACTCAACAGATTGGCCCAGAAGCAAATCAAACTCGCCAAGTGCACCCAACATCTCCCACTCCCAGATGGCTATCCAAGCTACATCGCTAATGGATTTCCTACTAAGGGCATCAGGCCACAACATTGGCCTTTCCCAGATGATAATGCAACTCGAAGTTGTAATCCTCAATAAATTCCATCCACCTCCTCTACCTCAAGTTCACGTCTCTCTGTGTAAACAGATATTTCAGACTCTTATGATTCGAGAACACCTCGAATCTCTCACCATACAGGTAGTGCCTCCAAATCTTCAAGGCAAAGATCACTGCTGCTAACTCTAGGTCGTGTGTAGGGTAATTTATCTCGTGTATTTTCAACTGCCGCGAGCCATAGGCTACCACTTTCCCCTCTTGCATCAACATACAACCCAAACCCTCTCGTGAGGCATCACAATAAACCGCATAACTCAAACCTCTCTCCGAAATGACCAACACTGGAGCGGTAGTAAGTCTAACCTTAAGTTCTTGGAACGACTTTTCACAAGTCTCATTCCACACAAACTTGACCCCTTTCCACGTCAATCTAGTCAACGGCGAAGCTAGCCTGGAGAAATCCTTCATAAACCGGTGGTAATACCCAGCTAATCCCAGAAAACTACGGATCTCAAAAACACTCTTAGGCTGTGCCCAATTCTGCACTGCCTCTATCTTGGATGTATCAATAGACATCCCTTCCCCGAAGACTACATGGCCCAAGAACTTAACCCCTCTTAGCCAGAACTCACACTTCCCAAACTTGGCATACAGCCTATGGGTTCTAAGCAACTCAAGCACCACTCTCAAGTGTTCCTCGTGTTCCTCCTCAGAAAGTGAATAAATCAGGATATCGTCTACAAAAACGACCACAAAGCGATCTAAGAACTCCCGGAAGATCCGATTCATCAAGTCCATAAACACTGCCATTGCATTGGTGAGTCCAAAAGGCATTACCAAAAACTCATAGTGGCCATACTGCGTACGGAATGCCGTCTTCGGGATATCCTCCTCCCTGACCCTCAACTGATGGTAACCCGATCTCAAATCTATCTTAGAGAAACAACGGGACCCCTTCAACTGGTCAAACAGATCATCTATACGGGGCATAGGGTACTTGTTCTTAACCGTAGCCCGATTCAATTTCGGTAATCAATACAAAGTCTCAAGGCAACTCACTCAACTCGGCTGGGGCAAAACAATATGGTGCCATGGAAATCGGCGCCGTGCCAGGCACTAAATCAATAGAAAACTCCACCTCTCGATGTGGTGGCAAACTAATAAGATCCTCGGGAAAGACGTCCGAGTACTCACAAACCACTCTCGGCAATACAGTCTGGGTCTCATCACACTCACTACTCATAAAGCTAGCGAGAAGACCACTAAGCTTACTCCGCCCTCGCGAATCATACACCGGTGGCAACAATCTACCAACCTGATCCCCCAAGAAATGGAAACAATCCCCGCTCAAGGTGCATACAGTGACCCTCTGGCAGTAACAATCAATAACAGCCCGGTATGACGATAACCAGCACATACCTAAAATCACATCAAAACCCGACATAGCCATAACTACAAAAGAAAATGGAAGCCGGCGGTCGGCGACCTTTATATCACAGCCCTGACACCCTTGTTTCAAAATCAACTCACCCCCAACAAGTGATACAACACAAATAGGAGAAGCTAACTGTGCCAACTCCAACCCCAAAACAGATGCAAATGCAGCAGATATAAAGGAATGGGATGCACCCGTATCAATCAACACATTGGCAACCGAGTTGCAAAACAAAAAGGTGCCTCTCACAACAGATGGAGCCGGTACAAAATTCTGCGCGGTAACAGCATACACGTGCCTTGAAGGTCTCTGGTCTACCTGCTCACCTCTCGGAGCAAAAGACTGCTGCACAGACTGAGATGATGAAGCCCCCTGATTGGCCCTCGAGGCCTGAACTGACTGTGCTGGCTGAAAACTCTGCGTCTACCTCGAACCAGACGCACCAAATGTGCCACTCAACTGCGGGCAATACCTCTTCAAGTGCCCCGCCTGACCACACTGGTAACAAGAGAGTGGCTTGCCTCTGTCCTGCCTCTGGCTCTGAGGTCGAGCCGAAGATGAAGCTGCTCTCTGCCCTCCTCCCCTCTGCGGGCAAGCTGGAGACTTGTGGCCTAGCTGACCACATTTGTAACAAGTAATGTCTCCCTGACTGCCTCTCCCAGAGCCCGAACTCGGCACTGGAAAGGTCGATCTCACAAAAGCACCCTGGGACTACTGAGGGTTAGAACCCCTCTGCCTCCTGCCATCCCCCTGGCCATCCTGACTCCTCTTGGAGCCCCTCACTCTCTCCTCCTCCTCTTGCATAATAATCTCACGATGCGCCGCGGCATCTATAAGGCGTCCATAGTCCCGAGTCATGGACCCAGCAACTCTAGTCTTAAGCCCGTGCCTCAGCTTCTTCTCGAACTCAAGACAGCGACATTCCTCAGACGCCACTAGCTCAGGAGCAAACCTGGATAGACTGGTAAATGCGGCTCAAACTCGGCCACTGGCATACTCAGCTGCTTGAGCTGACAAAACTGGTCCTTCAACTTCTCCCTAACAGCTAGAGACAGAAATTTCTCCTAGAAAGCATCTACAAAGGCCTCCCATGTGCCACCAATACGTCCTCGAACAAACTTCCACCACTGACCCGCGTCTCCCTTCAGTTGGAAAGACGCCAAGGTCACCTTCAAAGCCCTGTCTTCGATGCCAAGCATCTCAAACGTCTTCGTCATCTGTTCAAGCCACTCATCAGCCTTAAGTGGCTCTTTCGGATCACCCACAAACTCGTCCGGGTTAGACCGGAAGAACTCCCTCTTCAAAAAAGAAGGCCCTGCCTCAGCAACATGGGCCTGGACTTGATTCTCAGCTCTGAGAATGTCCATGGATTCCCTCAATGCTCCTGCCATCTCGCGGGCTAAGGCGCCCATGGCCTGCTGACCTACTGGCTCGGCCACATTGGCCTGACCAACACCCTCCTGCTGCGCCGGAATCTCATCCGATATAGGCATCTCCTGCCTGCTAGGCCTACCTCGCCTACCACCACGTCCTCGTCCTGACATCTTAATAAAGGCAACGAAGAACATTAGCACATTCACAAATGTGCCGAAGCTATTTCACTCGCGTCCTAATACATGGACAACAGTAATTCATTCCACGTAAGTACATAATCACTTAAGCACTTACGAATTTCATTTCCGGATAATGACAGTCCCATGGCGTTGCTAGAGTTCCGGTTAGAAACAGCATTGATCAAGTGCTTTTCCAATAAGACTCCCAGAAACCCAAAGATCCAATTAACATCCTAGAAATTAAATTCCATACCCAAGTAGTCACATAAACATGTTATCACATAAGCACATAACATTACCCCTAAGTCTCTAACAAGCGAGACAAACCCATTGTGGTACAAACCACTTCCCACGTACCCAAAGTATTCAAACCCGGTACGCTCTGATACCAAGTTGTAACGCCCTCAAAATAAACCCATGATTCATACATTCAAGACATCCATAAACTTAAGAGAATAAAGTATAATTCTATTTATCAGAGTATTCTTACAAGAGATATTACATGTTGATAACAAAAGTAAATGCCCTATACGCTTACAACTTTCCAAGTCAACACTTGAGTCCAACAAAAGTAGAGTTCTAACTCTTTACACAAAAATAAGCCCTTGGCTTGATACACATGTAATACAAAAGATAATCACAAAAAGGTCTCTTAGCCTCTAAGCCTCCCAAGCTACGTCCTTGGAGGTGGCATGTCACATGTACCTGAAAATAATGTCCCATATAGGGTGAGCCAACGCCCAGTAGAGATATGCTAAACATAATATGAGCAATAACTAAAACATTAGCATTTGATAGATGTTTAACTCATACAAACTAACGTACAACATATTCCAATTCCATGACAGATATGTCCATGTTCCATTCCACTTTCCTTTACTTATCAAATTTTCAATTCATAACATGGCTCAGAACCTGGCCAACAATTTAATGAGACTACGACTCATATTAAAGCACTTTCTTTTTAAATGAGATAACAACTCATATCAAAACACTTCCATACTTCACAATAGATACAAATATTTGCTGTATCAATGCCATATAAAAACACTTCCATACTTCACAATAGATACACATATTTGCTGTATCAATGGAGTCCATCCCCTATCTTCTCCCAAACCGTGGAGTACATCTCCTATCTCCTCCCATACAATACAATATATATAAACAATTATCATATACATGATCAATCAATACACATATTTAATGTATTATGCCAACCGTCATATTCAATGACATATTCAATCGATTAGTTTTAATTCACCTAATCATCATGCAGTGTCTACAACAATCAAGACTATCCTCCACCGATAACCCAAAGCAATTATTTCTAAACAAATAATAAATGCATCAATAGATAAATTATCAACAGTTTTAAAAGTGAGCGATTAATAAATCCAACTCCACCATTCGATCTCATCTTAAGCCAATTTTATCATTTCCATCCCAATTTCATATTTCACAATGAAAGTCATTAATTACTCTAATGACCCAATAAAACCCAAATATGGCATTTTCCTATTTTTCTTCCAATTTTGACCCAATGGTCCAACTATCATTAATAAATATTCACAACCTCATGTTAAGACCCATATACACATATATAGTTCAAAAGGAACAAAACCCCTCTCTTCAATATTTTAAATCTCAAACCCTAACTTCCCAAACGAAACCATCTATACAAAATGCCCAACATCTATGTTAAAGATCATAAAAATGAGTAGTTATCCCTACCTCAAATGGAGAGACCCAAAGGGATGATGAAGAAATTCGAAAATGCTCCAAACTTCAAGATTTTTGGATTGAAATGAAGATCAAGGAAGCTCCACACTTTTTGCAAAGGAACTAAGGAAAAAGATCACTCAAACCAGATCAAAGCTTAGAGAGAAGTTGAAGTCTAGAGTGAGAAGCTCTCAAGTTTGGGTTTTGAAAAGTTAGAGAGAGAGAATGGCCCGAAAAAGTGATCCAAAAAGCTACTTTTCGGACTGATATACAAACAGGTCCGCTCGAGCGTGGAACGCCCGAATTTTTGGGGATAAAGATTATGTAATTTTCAATAAATAAAGTACAATATTGATTTTCATCAACATACTGTAACATGCCCGGGGGGGACCTCGCTACAGCTCGGACTCTCCTTTTTGTGTTGCGGTTCTAAATCTGAACCAAAGAGTCCAACTCTGGCAAATCGTTTTGAAGAAAAAACAGATTTTTTGAAAAGTAGTGCCAAACATGGACTGCTTTGCCAGATTACAGAGTCGCCACCTAAATATTTTTTAATGGGGGAATTTAGGAAACCCTGACTCGGTGCCGAAGGCCACGTGTCCGTCATCACCAAATGTCTTGGCTCGGGAGCTTGGGTACGATCGGGGAAGGTCAGCTATGAGCACCCGCTTTCGCCCGGTCCGAAAACCGGCCTCCACTAACCGTGATATCCGATTTTGAAAACATTATGCGTTCTTATACCGGTTATTAGCCTAGATTTACTACGTTATGCGCACAGCAAACAAGTATAGACTAGGTTGCCTAATTCGGAAATAATCATTGCATATCCGTTTTGTTTCGAAAAACGTGTTGGTTTTGCTACTCGCAAGTAGGCTAAAATACGGATTTCAATGAGTTATTCCAACTCAAGCAATCCAACCTCCACCCACAGGCATTCAAACAGTGTATCTCATATAAGCACTTAGCCGCATGGTAAGCATACTGTCATGGCAACATTCACACGCATGCGAAGTGCTAAAGCATAAAAACTTACATCGTACTCCGTGCCGAAAACAATTACCCGGTTAGCAAACATGCATGACCTAGTTCATGTTAAGTGGCTAATGCAACACAGGCATAGATGCAATCTAGAGTAGGCTCGGCTAACCCTAAGCATGGTACGTGAAATGTTACAACTATCACGTATTCAAATTGGAATTGAAAATACGATGCAGTTTGTATGATGTACCGAGCCCGGTGCATGTAAACAAATGCATGGATGCACGCATGCATTGCATAAGGTATGCTAATTTAGATGTGCCCTAATCTACCAACATAAGCGGGTAAATAAAAGGGAAGAAAGAAATGGGGATTGGAAGACATACACCCACTCACACACACTTATTACAATTATGCCCTCACTCGGAGGGACCGAATAATAATACAGATTAACTAACTACGCAAGCTAATTAAAATATTACAAATCAACTAAATTAATTAAATAAAATAATTAATCTAATTTAAACAGTAAATCGCCTCGGAATGAGGACCGGATGCAACACGCGCTCGGGACTGGTTCGGAACCGCACTGCCATGCACGGATTGCCTCTGTTTCCCCTGCTCTCCTCCTCAGAAAATTGCCAAAGTCCCAGAAGTACCTCTCAGGGCACTGGGGAGTACCACCGGCTGGGGTAGGACACCACCGGCTGAAGGAGGAGGCCACCGGCACTAGACTCATCCATCGGCTGCCAAATGACTGCCGGTCGGCACTAAAAAGTGCCGGTCGGCACAAAATGCCTGCAGAACCTGCAACTCACAGCAGCAGAGGACAACAACATGCATGGCAATGTGATTCAAGATATTTATGCACTATACACACCCCTTATCATGTTTTTTGACTCAAGGGGGCATGTGCCTCGATTCCCGGACCACCAATCACGCATTTCCATGCATGATGGCCCAAAGAACCAAGTTGGCAACTTTGATATCAAATGAAATGCAAGCACAAAACACATCAAGGGCCCCAACCTCTATCATGCTCGATCAAGAGGCAAGGGATGCATGCCAAATGCAACCTAAGCATGCGAGCTAAGTATGCAATATGATTATGCGAACAAGCATGCAAGGCATGACGCAATGTAACAACATAACATGCACAACGCATTGTAACATGGCATACACAATGCAAGATGGACTTACACCAATGTGAGTGGACCTCAGCCGCACTCACATCAGTGGCCATTAGATGAAAATGAAGTGCCTCGAAATGCGTGCACACGGGCACGCATACCGAGGCAATGGCATACGGAATGCAATGATGCTAAAATGATATGCAAACACGCCAATAGAATTTCAGCACTGAAATATGGGGGAAAACAGTCCCGAAAGATGGCGAAATGACACCAAATGCAAGGAATGGTCCCGAAATGCGAATTTAGGCACCCGAAACGGCCTATAGCTATGCAATGCATGCACAATATGGACATGGAATGAAAATACAGTAGCGAGGCAGCCCCAAGACCAGCATTTTCTCAGTACAAAATATGGCCAAACAGCAAGCATAGATAGAGCAACAATGGCATGCAAAATGAGGCTCAAAAGAGGGTATAACATGAAGTGGGCCAAACACTCATCAAACAAGCAAAGACCCTTCATGAAATATATCCAGGGGGTCAAAATATGACCATTTCCAGTTCTGATCATGGTCCAAAAACAGAAGCAAAATGGGCTAGCAAAGCATGCAAAAACAAGGGTAAAACATGGATTCAAAGCAAGTGGCATATGGAGCATGAAAACAAGGTTGAGCCCTTCTTCAATGTTGAAGAGGGGCTCAAAATAAGCACAATATCAGTTCATGAGATGCTCCAAAACAGATCACATATAGGCCAAACAAGTCATGCAAATTTACGGTAAATAGGAGAGATTATGAAGCAAGTGCATCATGGGGGGCTCAAACAGTGTTGAGCCCTTCTTCAATGTTGAAGAGGGGCTCAAAATAGGCCCTCTTACAGTTTACATTATGCTCGAAAACAGATCACTCATAGACTAGAAATTCCATGCAAAAATATGACATACCAAGAGGTATTGAAGCAAGTACCAAATGGAGGGCCCAAACAGGGTTGAGCCCTTAAACAAACATGAAATATGGCTCAAAATAATGACCTTTTCAGTTCTGGTCGGAGCCTAAAACAGCAAGCAAACAGGCTAGAAGAATGGTGCAAAAATGGGGAATAAAGAGGGAAAAGTGTTACCCTTGAAGAACACCTCAAGAACAGCAAGTGCAGACCTCTCCTTCTGATCAAAACCACCTCAAAACCTCAAGAACAAGCCCTCAAGGCCTCTCAAGTCGAAGTGTGGTGTAATGGTGTGTGTGTTGGTGCAATACTATGGTAAAAATGCACTTTTGGCCACAAAACACACACAAGGGAGGAGAGAGAGGGAAAATATAGAGAGAGAATGTGTAGGGCAGATATATATCTGTATATATCTGGTTTTTTGGTTTCAAAGACTCTAACCCCATCAAAGGGAGAAGAGAAGTGCTTATATAGGCCAAGTAATGCTAAGAAACTTAATGGCTAAGCAAAGGAAAAAGGGTCAAGGGGGCCAAGGGGTTCAAAGGGAGGTGCAAGGCTTCTAGAGGAAGCTAATACAGCTGGCCAAGCTTCTCCAAGAAGCTTGGCCAAAGGGTTCAAGCTTCTAGAAGCAAAAGGGGGTCAAAAGGCTCAAAAGGGTGCAAAATAGCCACATATATGCATGGGGGGTCGGGTCTGTGCATCCCAGCTGGCACAGGTGGCATGCACTAGGCTTGGGGGGTGCAAAGGGTGCAAACCGGCCAGAAAAATTGGTCGTCGGCCAAAATAAAGTGCCGGTCGGCACTATTTTCTGCCGGTCGGCTAAATAGAGTGCCGATAGATGATTCCAAGGTCAAAAAATGGCCGGTGGGTATGCAAATTGAAGCCCCGGAAGTTAGCTTTCCAATGGCGCAAACCTTGCATTAAAATTCCTTCTGTGGAAAAAGTTATGCCCTTTTTGGTGAAGCCGCGCAGACTCGATCCAACCGGGATGATGCCCAACTTCAACCAATCATACCTCCCCCACCCGGACTTGGTTTTGAGAGATTCTTGAGTGCAGAATGAACCCCCGGAAGTCTTCTTTCCAATGGTTATGGCCTCATAGCTTAACTCCAAGTGTGCCGGTGAATAAGCCCGATTCAGCGAGGGCTGCTCGACCCTCTTCTAACTGGATTCATGCCGAACCTCTTCTCTAACTTGTTTTCTCCCCTCTTCTCCTCTTCTCTTCAACTTCAAACCCCTAAGCAAGGTGTTTTGAAAGATTTTTCAAAGATTTCATCTCTCTTTCATTCATCTCCACTTTGTCCTTGCTCGGTTTACCAAAAAGCGCACCATTTACCGAAATGCGAGCGTCGGAACATCGTAGGAATTTTATTTCAAAAATGTTTTGAAAGAGAGGGTTTTAAGATCTAAAAACCATTCAAAATAATTTTGGTCCAAAATGGGGTGTGAAGTTGAGATTTATCTCTCTTCTTGCCGAAGAAATTGAACCTGTGCCCTGCACATCTCTCAACACCGAGCAAACCATCAGTAATGCCCAAGTCTTAAGGGCGGTCAAAAATGTGGTGTCTACAGTTGCCCCTCTTTGACAGAACTCGAAAGTCATAATAATGACGTGAGTGAATGTCAAAGCCCAGAGACGATCCATTTTTGACAAGGCCGAAGACTTGGACAAACAAAATACAAATGAATGAATGGTTGTGCCCGTAGACTGCCTACGTATCCCTTTGCAAGGAATCAAACCAGCGTAGTTCAGGGGCAGGATGCGAAGTGATGCACAATGCAAGTGCATAACTTATGATCATGCAAAGAGGAGCTGTGATGAAGCAATTATAAATGCAACATTTTAAGCGAATGCTATGCAAGCAAGTAAACGTGAACCAAACTATATCTCATGCAGAAAGGATGAAAGAGAATTAAGCAATTCTCACGGCGTCTCACACGGAGAAGGCTAAAAGCGACTACCGAGAATACCCAGAGTCTCAAACACAACATCTCTCAGCGTATCATACACAGGAGAGGAAAGAGTAACACTTCTCAGCGTAGTACACGCGAGAGAAGAAAGATAAAATTTCTCAGCGTAGTACACGCAAGAGAAGAAGGATAAAATTTCTCAGCGCAGTACACGCAAGAAAAGAAGGAAAGGCGAAGAGAAACCTCATCAGCGTAGTACACGCGAGAGAGGAAAGAAAGGCAAAAAGAAACCTCTCAGCGTAGTACACGCGAGAGAGGAAAGAGAAAAGCAAAAAAGAAACCTCTCAGCGTAGTACACGCAAGGGAGGAAAGGGAAAAAGCGAAAAGAAACCTCTCAGCGTAGTACACGCGAGGGAGGAAAGGGAAAAAGCGAAAAGAAACCTCTCAGCGTAGTACACGCGAGAGAGGAAAGGGAAAAAGCGAAAAGAAACCTCTCAGCGTAGTACACGCGAGAGAGGAAAGAGGAAAGAAAAAAGAAACCTCTCAGCGTAGTACACGCGAGAGAGGAAAGAGGAAAGAAAAAAGAAACCTCTCAACGTAGTACATGTGAGAGAGGGAAGAGAAAAGCCTCTCAGCGTAGTACACGCTCGAGAGGAAAGAGAAAAGCCTCTCAGCGTAGTACACGCGAGAGAGGAAAGAGAAAGGCAAAAAGAAACCTTTCAGCGTAGTACACGCGAGAGAGGAAAGAGAAAAGCCTCTCAGCGTAGTACACACTAGAGAGGAAAGAGAAACAACGCAAGTAAAAAGGCGCACAACAATGTAGGCGAAACTTGTATGACAGCGCAAGTGAAATGAGTGCATAACAATGCAACTGGGATGTGCATCACGATGCAAATGAAGTGGGTGCATAACAATGCAATTGGAACATGCAGCATAATGCAAGTGGGACGAGTGTGCATACACATTCTGTGCACAATAATCAATGCATATTCGATGCAATCTCAACAGTGTGTTTGAAATAAAATGTTGAATAAGGAAATACACGCCTTAACGAGACCAATTCAAACGCAACCTCCGATTTACCTCTCGGAGGAGTCACAATAGATTTCAAAAGGATACAACTCGTGCATGCAAACCGACGATGAGCTACGCGTCGGAGACATCAGTTGATACTTCCGCAGAAACATTTTGAGCTTGAGGTAGAGGCACACCCATACTTCGGAGTATTGACAAGGCTTGAAGGGGTACACCGGAGTACAATCACGGAATTTGCTGAAGGTGAAACACACTCAGATGCTTCGATTTTCCCTCTTTTTTTTGCTTTGCAGTCCGAACCTATATAGCTTCAGATAGATCCTGATTTTACTGTTCTCACATGACCTGGGTTGAACCCTGCAGTTTTTGAAAGAACAAATTCCTTTTTATTTTGCACAAATGTGGAGAATGGCACAGCACTCTGAGCACACATAAATCATTTTTGAAATTGAGAAAATGAGTTCTCGACCGGGTATTGAGCCTACCACTGAACACAGCGAAAAAGACTCAACAACGGAAAACGATAGGTAAATAACCTAAACACATCTATTGACACTTGAAACGACTTGAAACAAGAATCAAGACAGACAAAACCAAAGACACGACACACAGACGTGTTACAAAGACAAGAGACTTCTCAGTGCACGAGGAGCCAGTTTCTGCGGGTATTATTTCCCACCCTTTCTCATTTGTGATTCTCACATCACTCGGCCCTCAAGCTCGGTTTTTCTCTCAAAACCCTTTTCTCGCTTTTCTCTCAGCGCACATCTCTCTATTCTTTAATCTCTCATTTTTTATCCCTCCCCTGGGTGGTTGATGGATAAACAGAAAGTTGCGGGCTCTTGCCCTAGCATTCCGCTAGATTCTTCTTCTTGTTCACAACAGTGAGTTTCTTCCACAGAGGGGTTGCGCTACAACTGGGTGTGTAGCAAATCTGCAGCTGACATCGGTTGACGATGCTCTGCTGGGGAGTTTGGACGTGGTTAGATCTGTCCAGATGAGGGTGGAAATCTCGCTCCCATTCCAGTTCGTGCTTCGCACTTGGCTTGATACCTCGTTGCTTGGAGGATGTGAGAGCTTTCAGCCCTTTGTTGTTAACTTATTGTGTGCCTTTTTCTGGCAGGTAGAGTGCCCTTCTTGGCAAGTATGTTGACAATGGGGAAAGACAGGACACCTGACTCAACTGTGCCCCTAGTTCATCATTTTGACCATTTTTTGTTTTGGTTTTCTACTAAAACAATTTTGACCAACATGAGAATTAGATTAACATGCTTGTTCAATTTTTTGATTTGAAATCATGCAAGTCAGGCTATGAGCACTGAAAATTTTCCTTTTTTGGGTCCAAGAAATGGTCCAGTTTTGAAAAATGGAATAATTTTCGAGAGATTAGTCAACCTCAGTAAAAATTCTCAAAAACTGTTTTTGCAAACGGCCAATGCTCAACGAGCGTAGAACCACTCTCGAGATGCGCAACCTCAATTCGAAGGAAAATTGCCCCTTGCTTGAGGAGCTGCATGGCAACGGAAAGTTGCCCCTTGTTTGAAGTGACACCGCGGCGTTTTGAATGGCAACGGAAAGTTGCCCCTTGTTTGGATGACACCGCAGCGCATTGAATGGCAACGGAAAGTTGCCCCTTGTGTGAATGGCACCGCGGCGCATTGTGATCAGTCCTCAGAGCGATGATTACAACCGAACTCTCGGATACAGAGAAGGCAAGGATGGTCAAAACCATTACATGGACACAATCGAATTTGAAGTGTTTTACGGCTGGACTTCAGAATGAAGTTGCCTACGTATCCCAAAGATGGGAATCAAGCCTTACGTAGTTCGGGGTTAAGGTACACTCGGGTATTTAACCTCTCCTTTTTATGCTCTAACTTTTGCCAAGGCGCCTGTTGCAGGTTTTCGACCTTGCGAGCTTTGTTCTTCTTTCTTTTCTTTCTTTTCATTTTTTTCTTTTTTTTTTTTTTTTTTTTTTTTTTCTTTTAGGCTCTAACTTTTGCCAAGGCTTTTTCGACCTTGCGAGCTTCTTTTTCTTTTCTTTTGCTATTCTTTGTTCTTTCTTTTTTTTTCTTTTTGTATTTTTCTTTTTTTTCTTTGTTTTCTTTGCTCTAACTTTTGCCTGGGTCGCCCTTCCGGGTTTTTGGCCCAGCGAGCCTCTCAAAGGGTAAAAGTGTAGCAAGTCCATGCCAAATGGTTTTAGGGTTTTGATGCCATCCGTATCCAGGAGAGTGGCTGTTGATTCGCAGAGAACTCATCTTCGGCTCTTCGGGCACATCTGACATCTTTGCCCCTAGTTTGAGGGGGGCTTCTGATCTAGCTTCCCAAGCCTCTCTTGACGACATCTGATCTTCTTGATTTGACTTTCTTGCCTCTTGTTCGAGGGCTGCTTTGAATCTGGTCTCACAGGCCTCACGTTGCAGTTAACCGTTGAACATTCTGAGTTTGAGTCCAAGGTTCGAAAATGAGGGGTCGAGTCTCGAGGCTGAGAGCGATCCTAGGCTGCACAATCTCAAGAGCGATTCCACACATGTCTTCGCAGGACCGCGCAAAACATTTTTTGAAAGTTTTTAAGAAAGCGACAAATCGCTCGCGCTGAAGACAGTGTAGGACCAATCTGGATCAAAGCTAGGGTCCTTCTCAGTACTCACACTAACAAGCATGATTTCATTCATTAAGGGCTTAGCACGCCTCTCTTTCTCTCAATTGATCAAATTTTTACAAACCCCGAGGAATTCCCTCCTCTTCGTTTTCACCGTAATGTTCAAAAAGTTTTGAAAAACTCAGGTCATTACAACGACTTCAAGGCACAGAAAAGACAGAGTTCTTAGTCAAATACTGTCATCTCATTTAGAATTTCCGGCACAACTGGCACACGGCAGAAGCAAACACAAGAGTGTGAAAATCACTGCTGTTCCATTCAGATCTGTTGGCATAACTGGCTCCAAGGCAGAAACAGACTCGAAAGGAAGCAAAAAGACAAACACAAAACAAGCAAGTGATGTCTGAGGTAACACCCCCGAAATCACCCGACTCCTACACAACAGGACTGACCCGATACAACAAGACAGACCCAACTGACTCAGTATGAAAGGACTGACTCAATACACAAAGACAAGACTGACCCAATACCCAAGTCAGAAAGCAAAATTAACAGCATTTGTACATTTGCTCAAAACAGTGCATGCCGTCCACCACATCTGAAGTAAACTGAACGCCGCCCGCAGGTGGTCCAACCTCTAATCACATCACATTATCCCCCACAAGTTCACTGATCAAGTGCCGATAGACTTTGCAGGACCTGGTGCGGGGATGACCCCGTTGTCGATCAGATTTTGTATCTCATGGCGAAGACGAAAACACATGTCAGTGTCATGGCCAGCTCGCTGATGGAAGGCACAGTAATCAGCTGGGTTATGTGAGGGAGGGGGTTTCTTTGGTAACGGTTGTGGCTCCAGTGGCTTCAGATACCCCTTTTTGATCAAGGTCCTCAGGGCCATTGATAGAGACATGTACAGTGGGGTAAACACCCTTTGGCCCTGAGGTGGGTGTTTGGCTATTTGTGAGCTAGTTTCGGATGTACCGGCGAATGGGGTGGTCATTTTTTGTGTGGTGGTGGTGACTATGCCCACATCTGAAGTTATAGTAGCTGCGTCACCACTGGTGGTCGCATTTGAACTGTGGATAAATTCCCTCCTAGGTTGCTCCTTCTCCTGGTCAATAAGGCCCTGCTTCATAGCGTCCTCAATCTGTACCCCCATCTCGTGTAGGTCCGCAAAGGTAGGAAAGGGTAAGACTATCATTTTTTGCATCAGTTTGGGTTGGAGGTTGCGCACAACCATCCGTATCTGGTCTTTGTCAGAAGGCCTTGTAGTCATCATTGAGGCCTTTGCTCTCCATCTCATCACGAACTCTGAGAAACCTCCTTTGGTTCTTGGCGGGTGGCTTCGAGATCACGAGTTGTGACCTCGATCTGTGTGTTGTAGGAGTACTGATTACTGAAAGCCTCAGCCATCTCTTCCCAATTCTGTTTCACAGAGTTCTCCAATTTCGCATACCAGATTGCGGCTATCCCAGACAGGGTCCGGCCGAATAGTGACAATTTCTGGGCTGTGGTCAAACCATTGGTCTCAGGATATCAGAAAACAGGTGGAGGTGCACCATGGGGTCCCCGGACCCATCAAATCGATCAATATGAGGCATTTTGAATCTGTCGGGCAGCGTCACAGCTGCATCGGTGTATCCATCTTCAATATCGGGGATAGTCTTGACTCCCTGAGATCTCTTGAACAGCTTTTCAAGCTTGCTTAACTTCAGTGCGGTAGGGTCAGTCTCGAACTCAAAGGGAGAGTCCGGTAGGTTGGTGGGTGTTTTGGATTGCTGGGGTAAAATTGGGAGCGGAGCCGGCCCTACCGGAATGTCCGTACCTTCCTGGACATTGGGTGTTTCCCCGGGTGTCTGAACCCCTGGTGGTGGAGGAGCTTGATGCGAAGCAGATGCTCCGTTTGTTGCTCTAGCCTGGCAATTGTCTCTGCCTGTTGGGCTATGACCACAGCCCGTTGCTTGGCGAATTCTGCTTGACAGACAGCGTCTTGCTGCATGGTTTTCATACTATCCTGGAGTTGGCGCACCATCTCTTCCAGACTCGACATATTGTCCTGATCTAACTGAGCAACCGGTATATTTGTGTCTGCAGTAGGCTCGGAAATCTCAACCCGACTGCTCAAAGATCACTGATCTGGTAGCTGTGGTACTGGTGGTCTATGCCTGACTAGCCTTCTCTGGCCCTGATTACCCTTGAACTGAGTTTCTGACCTGACAAAGTCTATCAGCACAAATCCAATGTTCCTGGGGATAGTGGAGCCTTCTGAAGCTATGATTCCAGGACTACCTAGCAAAAGAGAAAACAGACAGCATCTCAGCTCAACCTCACTGGAACGGATACGAGCAAAGCTGAATGACTGTATTCTATTACTGATCACTGTTTCCCGAAACCACTGCCCCAAATCTGAATCTGATACCCGCAGATATAACTGATTCCCCAAAATACTGTTACTGGTGCCCTCAGGCTGGATATTAAAACTCGCAAACTGATGTGCGCATTCCCTGTAGAGATACACTCTAAAAGCACATAGCATGTAAAGAGAGCCAAAACACCCCTATGTTGGGGTAGGGTTTCCCTGTCCTATTTTGTCAGGAGCTAGGGTTTCACTACGCACGCAGCGGTTTCAAACAACCTATATCGGGTAAGCAACCTGTCCTAGTTGGAATGGTCACTATGGATTCCGAATATGCACTAGGTCGAATGGTCAAAAAGGGTGCCCCGGTAAAACCGGGGTTTGTGTTCCCATGCTGTCAGAGCCCATAACCGGTCAGCCTTATGGTCATGCCTTGACAAGACAAGCCTCCGGCAAACCGTTCAGGAATGGCAGATGGCAAACACGGTGTCCTAGGCGCACCAATGCACATGCAATGCAAAGAGACACATAAACGAAATCAAAACAGGATATCACGAGTTCGAGTCAAGCTCTCTAAACATCCCCAGCAGAGTCGCCAGAAACTGTAACATGCCCGCGGGGGACCTCGCTACAGCTCGGACTCTCCTTTTTGTGTTGCAGTTCTAAATCTGAACCAAAGAGTCCAACTCTGGCAAATCGTTTTGAAGAAAAAACAGATTTTTTGAAAAGTAGTGCCAAACATGGACTGCTTTGCCAGATTACAGAGTCGCCACCTAAATATTTTTTAATGAGGGAATTTAGGAAACCCTGACTCGGTGCCGAAGGCCACGTGTCCGTCATCACCAAATGTCTTGGCTCGGGAGCTTGGGTACGATCGGGGAAGGTCAGCTATGAGCACCCCCTTTCGCCCGGTCCGAAGACCGGCCTCTACTAACCGTGATATCCGATTTTGAAAACATTATGCGTTCTTATACCGGTTATTAGCCTAGATTACTATGTTATGCGCACAGCAAACAAGTATAGACTAGATTGCCTAATTCGGAAATAATCATTGCATATCCGTTTTGTTTCAAAAACGTGTTGGTTTTGCTACTCGCAAGTAGGCTAAAATACGGATTTCAATGAGTTATTCCAACTCAAGCAATCCAACCTCCACCCACAGGCATTCAAACAGTTTATCTCATATAAGCACTTAGCCGCATGGTAAGCATACTGTCATGGCAACATTCACACGCATGCGAATGCTAAAGCATAAAAACTTACATCGTACTCCGTGCCAAAACAATTACCCGTTAGCAAACATGCATGACCTAGTTCATGTTAAGTGGCTAATGCAACACAGGCATAGATGCAATCTAGAGTAGGCTCGGCTAACCCTAAGCATGGCATGTGAAATGCTACAACTATCACGTATTCAAATTGGAATTGAAAATACGATGCAGTTTGTATGATGTACCGAGCCCGGTGCATGTAAACAAATGCATGGATGCACGCATGCATTGCATAAGGTATGCTAATTTAGATGTGCCCTAATCTACCATCATAAGCAGGTAAATAAAAGGGAAGAAAGAAATGGGGATTGGAAGACATACACCCACTCACACACACTTATTACAATTATGCCCTCACTCGGAGGGACCGAAAATAATACAGATTAACTAACTACGCAAGCTAATTAAAATATTACAAATCAACTAAATTAATTAAATAAAATAATTAATCTAATTTAAACAGTAAATCGCCTCGGAATGAGGACCGGATGCAACACGCGCTCGGGACTGGCTCGGAACCGCACTGCCATGCACGGATTGCCTCTGTTTCCCCTGCTCTCCTCCTCAGAAAATTGCCAAAGTCCCAGAAGTACCTCTCAGGGCACTGGGGAGTACCACCGGCTGGGTAGGACACCACCGGCTGAAGGAGGAGGCCACCGGCACTAGACTCATCCATCGGCTGCCAAATGACTGCCGGTCGGCACTAAAAAGTGCCGGTCGGCACAAAATGCCTGCAGAACCTGCAACTCACAGCAGCAGAGGACAACAACATGCATGGCAATGTGATTCAAGATATTTATGCACTATACACACCCCTTATCATGTTTTTGACTCAAGGGGCATGTGCCTCGATTCCCGGGCCACCAATCACGCATTTCCATGCATGATGGCCCAAAGAACCAAGTTGGCAACTTTGATATCAAATGAAATGCAAGCACAAAACACATCAAGGGCCCCAACCTCTATCATGCTCGATCAAGAGGCAAGGGATGCATGCCAAATGCAACCTAAGCATGCGAGCTAAGTATGCAATATGATTATGCGAACAAGCATGCAAGGCATGACGCAATGTAACAACATAACATGCACAACGCATTGTAACATGGCATACACAATGCAAGATGGACTTACACCAATGTGAGTGGACCTCAGCCGCACTCACATCAGTGGCCATTGGATGAAAATGAAGTGCCTCGAAATGCGTGCACACGGGCACGCATACCGAGGCAATGGCATACGGAATGCAATGATGCTAAAATGATATGCAAACACGCCAATGAATTTCAGCACTGAAATATGGGGGAAAACAGTCCCGAAAGATGGCGAAATGACACCAAATGCAAGGAATGGTCCCGAAATGCGAATTTAGGCACCCGAAACGGCCTATAGCTATGCAATGCATGCACAATATGGACATGGAATGAAAATACAGTAGCGAGGCAGCCCCAAGACCAGCATTTTCTCAGTACAAAATATGGCCAAACAGCAAGCATAGATAGAGCAACAATGGCATGCAAAATGAGGCTCAAAAGAGGGTATAACATGAAGTGGGCCAAACACTCATCAAACAAGCAAAGACCCTTCATGAAATATATCCATGGGGGTCAAAATATGACCATTTCCAGTTCTGATCATGGTCCAAAAAACAGAAGCAAAATGGGCTAGCAAAGCATGCAAAAACAAGGGTAAAACATGGATTCAAAGCAAGTGGCATATGGAGCATGAAAACAAGATTGAGCCCTTCTTCAATGTTGAAGAGGGGCTCAAAATAAGCACAATATCAGTTCATGAGATGCTCCAAAACAGATCACATATAGGCCAAACAAGTCATGCAAACTTACGGTAAATAGAAGAGATTATGAAGCAAGTGCATCATGGGGGGCTCAAACAGTGTTGAGCCCTTCTTCAATGTTGAAGAGGGGCTCAAAATAGGCCCTCTTACAGTTTACATTATGCTCGAAAACAGATCACTCATAGACTAGAAATTCCATGCAAAAATATGACATACCAAGAGGTATTGAAGCAAGTACCAAATGGAGGGCCCAAACAGGGTTGAGCCCTTAAACAAACATGAAATATGGCTCAAAATAATGACCTTTTCAGTTCTGGTCGGAGCCTAAAACAGCAAGCAAACAGGCTAGAAGAATGGTGCAAAAATGGGGAATAAAGAGGGAAAAGTGTTACCCTTGAAGAACACCTCAAGAACAGCAAGTGCAGACCTCTCCTTCTGATCAAAACCACCTCAAAACCTCAAGAACAAGCCCTCAAGGCCTCTCAAGTCGAAGTGTGGTGTAATGGTGTGTGTGTTGGTGCAATACTATGGTAAAAATGCACTTTTGGGCCACAAAACACACACAAGGGAGGAGAGAGAGGGAAAGTATAGAGAGAGAATGTGTAGGGCAGATATATATCTGTATATATCTGGTTTTTTGGTTTAAAGACTCTAACCCCATCAAAGGGAGAAGAGAAGTGCTTATATAGGCCAAGTAATGCTAAGAAACTTAATGGCTAAGCAAAGGAAAAAGGGTCAAGGGGGCCAAAGGGGTTCAAAGGGAGGTGCAAGGCTTCTAGAGGAAGCTAATACAGCTGGCCAAGCTTCTCCAAGAAGCTTGGCCAAAGGGTTCAAGCTTCTAGAAGCAAAAGGGGGTCAAAAGGCTCAAAAGGGTGCAAAATAGCCACATATATGCATGGGGGGTCGGGTCTGTGCATCCCAGTTGGCACAGGTGGCATGCACTAGGCTTGGGGGGTGCAAAGGGTGCAAACCGGCCAGAAAAATTGGTCGTCGGCCAAAATAAAGTGCCGGTCGGCACTATTTTCTGCCGGTCGGCTAAATAGAGTGCCGATAGATGATTCCAAGGTCAAAAAATGGCCGGTGGGTATGCAAATTGAAGCCCCGGAAGTTAGCTTTCCAATGGCGCAAACCTTGCATTAAAATTCCTTCTGTGGAAAAAGTTATGCCCTTTTTGGTGAAGCCGCGCAGACTCGATCCAACCGGGATGATGCCCAACTTCAACCAATCATACCTCCCCCACCCGGACTTGGTTTTGAGAGATTCTTGAGTGCAGAATGAACCCCCGGAAGTCTTCTTTCCAATGGTTATGGCCTCATAGCTTAACTCCAAGTGTTCCGGTGAATAAGCCCGATTCAGCGAGGGCTGCTCGACCCTCTTCTAGCTGGATTCATGCCGAACCTCTTCTCTAACTTGTTTTCTCCCCTCTTCTCCTCTTCTCTTCAACTTCAAACCCCTAAGCAAGGTGTTTTGAAAGATTTTTCAAAGATTTCATCTCTCTTTCATTCATCTCCACTTTGTCCTTGCTCGGTTTACCAAAAAGCGCACCATTTACCGAAATGCGAGCGTCGGAACATCGTAGGAATTTTATTTCAAAAATGTTTTGAAAGAGAGGGTTTTAAGGTCTAAAAACCATTCAAAATAATTTTGGTCCAAAATGGGGTGTGAAGTTGAGATTTATCTCTCTTCTTCCCGAAGAAATTGAACCTGTGCCCTGCACATCTCTCAACACCGAGCAAACCATCAGTAATGCCCAAGTCTTAAGGGCGGTCAAAAATGGGGTGTCTACACATACCAAAATAATAATAAAATAAATAAATAAATAATATCACTATTACGTGGATCATTTTTTACTAACATTAAATATATATATATATATATATCATTAACTAAATAGCTTTTATTAATATGATTGAGTATAAAAATATAATCATAACGGATTTTTTTTTATAAATAATTCACTTACAAAAATGGTAATAATCCATATAATTAAGAGACCAATCTTTTTTCTCTAACAAATTTCAGTGCTTTTAGAAAAGGAAAAAAAAAAGCTAATTAGTTTTCTTGAGAGATATAAGATTTGCTCTTTTCAGAGAAGTTTCTTTGACACAACAATGGGTATGGTATTTCTTATTTACTTTGATGAAACTCCAGTAATTTTTGGGGATAAAGATTATGTAATTTTCAATAAATAAAGTACAATATTGATTTTCATCAACATACCAAAATAATAAAAATAAATAAATAAATAATATCACTATTTGTAACGCCCTCAAAATAATACATAAGTCCCATCATTTTTAAACATGCAATGGTATAAAGAAATCAACACCTTTTCATTCATCAGAGTAATTCTTACAACAGTATTACATGTTAACAACAAAAGCAAGTGCCCTATAGGCTTACAGCTTTCCAAGTTAACACTTGGTTACACAAAAGAAAAGTACTAACTCTATACAAAATAAGCCCGTGGCTTGATGTACATGTAATACAACAAAATAATCAAAAAAAGGTCTTCAACTCCCATATCCTTCCAAGCTAAGTCCTTGGAGGTGGCATGCTACCTGTACCTGAAAATAATGTCCCATATAGGGTGAGCCAACGCCCAGTAGAGATATGCTAAACACGGTATGAGCAGTAACTAAGACATTAGCAGTTGATAAATGTTCGATTACCACAAATCGATTCATAACCCATTTCCATTACATGACCACAATGTTCATATTTCATTTCATTTTCCATTTCTCATCATTTTCTCAATTTACATCAATGGCTCAGAACCTGGCCAACCACTTATATGAGGCAGTGACTCATATTAAACGCTTCCCGTTTTACAATAGATAAACATACTAGTTGTATCAACATCTCATCAGATAAGCATACAAGCTGTATCCACATTTCAACAGATAAGCATATTAGCTATATTAACACTTCCAAAGATAAGCATATGAGCTGTATCAACATTTTAACTGACAAGCATATTAGCTGTATCAGTGGAGTCCATCCCCTATCTCCTCCCAAACAACATCCGGTTTAGAGGTCCATCCCCTATCTTCCCCTAAACCGTGGAGTACATCCCCTATCTCCTCTCACACACACAACGTATATACACAAAGGTCATATACACAATCAATCAATACATAACGTTAATATATTCTATCAGCCGTCATACTCTATGACATATCCAATTGATTAGTTTTAGTTTGCCTAATCATCATGCATTGTCTACAATAATCAAAACTACCCTCCACCGATAGCCCAAGCAATTATTTCTAAATAGATAATAAAAGCTCCAACAGATAAAATATCAATGTTTTCAAAAGTGAGCGATTAATAAATCCAACTCCACCATTTTACAATATAATGAGCCAATTTCATTATTTCCATCTCAATTCCAAACAACAACATTTTTTCCAAATTAATTATATCAATTAATTTATACTACAACTTAGGGCTTTCTACCCCTTTTTCCAACAAGAACCCCATGGTCCATAAGTCAACAACCAACAACAATGACACCATTTTGAAGCCCAAAATACATGTTTAAGAATCAAAATGACAAAACCCCCATTACACACTTCGAAACCCTAGATCCCAAAATCAAACCATTTATCAAAATGCTCAATAATCTAGGTTACAACCCATAGGAGTGAGTAGGAATCCCTACCTCAAATTTCGGAGCCCAAGGAAGAAGATGAAGAAAATCAAAATGCTTCAAACACCAAGATCCACGGATCAAAACGAAACCCTCGACGATCAACACAACTTTTACAAAGGCCGAAGGAAAGAAAAGCACTCTAACTAGATCAAACCCTAGAGAGAAGGGAGTTTCTAGAGAGAGACGCTCTCAAAATGTTTTTGGGAAAGTAAGAGAGAGAGAGAGAATGTAAAAAGTGATTTCAAAATGCCCAGCTGCCAACTGATATACGACATTCCCGCTCGAGCGGAGAACACAACGCTCGAGCATCAAGAACAAAAGACTATGTCCGCTCGAGCGCAATAAAGCCCGCTCGAGCGCCAAGACACAGGAATAAAGTACATCCGCTCGAGCGTAGATTTTCCCCTTCCAGAACCTACACCAAAAATGTACTACCCGCTCGAGCGCAGAAAACCCACTCGAGCGTAGAAAACACACCTGCAGAAGTTTTGCAGGAACACAAAATACTGGGAGTGTGTAAACCCTGCTCGAGCGCAAGAAAACCCGCTCGAGCGGACCATCCAAAAACTGTGCAACAACAATGGGAGCCAAAACTCTACCAACCTGAATCAACCAAGCCCAACACATCCTAAAACTCAAATGAATCGATTTAAAGGATGACAACAAGACAATTACAACTATCAACTTCACGGAACCGAGTCCGGAATACAACTGAACAGTAAAGGGACAACCGGGATCGCTATACTATTACATGGATCATTTTTTACTAACATTATATATATATATATATATATATCATTAACTAAATAGCTTTTATTAATATGATTGAGTATAAAAATATAATCATAACGGATTTTTTTTATAAATAATTCACTTACAAAAATGGTAATAATCCATATAATTAAGAGACCAATCTTTTTTCTCTAACAAATTTCAGTGCTTTTAGAAAAGGAAAAAAAAAAGCTAATTAGTTTTCTTGAGAGATATAAGATTTGCTCTTTTCAGAGAAGTTTCTTTGACACAACAATGGGTATGGTATTTCTTATTTACTTTGATGAAACTCCAGTAATTTTTGGGGATAAAGATTATGTAATTTTCAATAAATAAAGTACAATATTGATTTTCATCAACATACCAAAATAATAATAAAATAAATAAATAAATAATATCACTATTACATGGATCATTTTTTACTAACATTAAATATATATATATCATTAACTGAATAGCTTTTATTAATATGATTGAGTATAAAAATATAATCATAACGGATTTTTTTAATAAATAATTCACCTACAAAAATGGTAATAATCCATATAATTAAGAGACCAATCTTTTTTCTCTAACAAATTTCAGTGCTTTTAGAAAAGAAAAAAAAAAGCTAATTAGTTTTCTTGAGAGATATAAAATTTGCTCTTTTCAGAGAAGTTTCTTTGACACAACAATGGGTAAAATGCCTGAGTAAAGGCATCAATGTAATCCCAGTACTGTAACGAGACTCCTTATTGCGGATCTCAAGTGTCCTGGTAACATGAGGATGCATGCCCCATGCAGTCATGGGCAAAATATGCTGAATTGTAGCTTTACTATAATTAATGGGACTATTGGTCCGATTGGGTTCGGCCAATGTATGCTGGAATTGGATCGACGCAAGTTCAGTAAGAATTTGCTCGAAAATATATATGTATTGGTCAAAGTACGGTAATGAATGTTGAGTGGTTAAATACTGCCCTTTAATTTCCCATGGATCTTTCATCCATTGAATGTCGGAAGTTTCAATATAGAGGACGGTTTCCTCGATAATAGAATTCTGGGTATAAAGTACTGGAGTAAGGAGGACATCTTTAGCCGAGCGGCTAAATTCCCTTTTTTTTTACTGGAAGTGGCACCAAGGCCTGGAAATTCTGTATGATAGGGATTGCCCCTACCGCGGCCCCTTCTGCCGGAGCCCCGGCCTCTATTCTGCATGAGAACCCTGCAAATACTCACGGGTTAGAAAATCTGGAAGAGAATTATGTTCGCCTTTGATATATTCAATATCAAAATCAAAAACGGAAAGTTGGCCCTGTCAAGAGGCAAAAATTTGTTTTTGAGCTAAATTACCAACATCTTTCTTGAAAATTTGTTTGGTGGCGGAACAATCAACTCTGATTAAAAAATGTTGATTTAATAAATCATCCTAGAATTTTAAGACACATTTAACAATGGCTAAACATTCTTGCTTAATTGTTGGATAATTCTTGGCAGCTTGATGCCAAATACCAGAATGAAATCGTAAAAGTTTTTCTTTTTTAGTGTTAGGATTAAATTGTTTGAGTATGCCTCCAAAACCAAGATTTGAGGCATCGGTTTCAACAATTTTCTTCCAGGCTGGATGTGGTAAAGATAAACAGGGTAGAGTTTTCACTCTAGCTTTTATCTTTTGAACAGCTGCTGTATGTTTTGGACCCTAAGGGGGAGGATTTTTTCTTAGTCTGGAATATAATACTGTTGCATCAGTAGCAAGGTTAGGATAGTAATCATGAATATAATTCAAACTACCTAAAAATCTCTGTAATTGAGTTTTATCTTTAATTTCGTTTGGAAATTTAGATGCAAATTCCATGCTTCGATTAATAGGAATTATAGTGCCATTATGAATGTTATGGCCTAAAAATCTAATGGTTGTCTGAAAAAGTTGCATTTTTGATGCAGAAACAACTAAACCATTTTTAATAATAACATGCTTAAAAATGTTAAGATGTTTCATATGCTGGTCAATTGATGAGGAAAAGATTAAGACATCATCAAATAGAAAATTCTGTATAAGGATTAAAAATATCATTCATGATATGCTGGAATTCAGATGGAGCATTTTTCAAACCAAATGGCATTACATTCCATTCAAAATGCCCAAAGGGTACTGTAAAAGCAGTTTTATATCTGTCTGGTTCAGCGATTTGGACTTGCCAATATCCTGATTTCATGTCAAATTTAGAAAATATGACTGCATCCTGGAGACGATCTAAAAGATCTTTTTTGTTTGGAACTGGATATCTTATCCATTGTAAGGCTTCATTAAGAGGTTTATAATTAATGACCAATCTTGGTACACCTCTTTCAATTTCTGCATTTTTATTAACATAGAAAGCAGTACAACTCCAAGGAGATCTACTGGATCTAATCAGCTTTTTCTGGAGAAAAGTATTGATTTCTGTTTTGCAGAGTTCTAAATACTCTTTTTTCATTTGACTAGGTCGAGCGCGAGTAGGAATTTTCTGCTCATCATATCCTAGTTCATAAGGCAAAGAAACTATATGTTTTTTGCGATCCCAAAAAGCATTAGGAACATCACTGCAAATTTCAACTTGAAATTCTTGTGCAAGTGATTTAATCTTTTGCTGGAAAGAAGACTGTTGAAGTCTTTGTTCGATAGTTAAAAAACTAATTTCCTTTTGAACAAAATTAATTTGTTTTTCTTTGAAATTAACTAGATCTTTAATTTGATCTAATTCTTTGGTGTATGGTTCTGTAATAAACTCAAAAATAATTGGTTGATTATTTAAGGTTGTATGTATGCCAATAGAATCAATTTTAGTAATTGGCATAAGTAAACATAGAAAAGGTGTTCCAAGGATTATAGCCTGTGACATGTTTTTAATGAGAACAAAAGAAGTTGGAAGACATAATCCTTGATTGCAAATTAGAACTTCTGGAAGTTTATACTGGATGTATAAAGAATTACCACTTGCACTTGTAAGTGATTGAGTTGTTTTTTGAAAATATTTAGTAGGGATTAATCCTTCCTGAATACAATTCATATCAGCACCACTATCGACAAGAGCAATGGCATCTTTTATGATAAAATCGGGTTTTATCATAAAGGTAATTCGAATATACCATTTCTGAAAGGTTACCGAATTCATGAGCTTGAGATAATCAGGCTCTTTGGTTTCTGAAACAGACTGTGAAGTGGATTCATTTATAATGATCCCTTTTTCTTTGTCTTGTAATTGCTTATTAATCTTTTTGATTTCTGAATTAATAGCAATATTAGAAGTTTGTAAATGCTTAATCTCAACTTTTAAGGCATTTACTTCCATTTTTAAATCCTGAATCGTTAAGGGTTTTTCAACAAAGACAGGTTGAAATCTTTGAAAAACTTCCTTCATGCTGTAATGTTGAGGAGGAAGAGCTTCGTTTTGTTTTTGCTGCTGTAAACAAAGCTCAAGAAATTTTAATTTCATTTCTGGATTAGTAATCTGATCAGCAATATTTATCATATTCTGTTCATCTGCTATAAGAACATTGATACTGGCTCCGCCAATATCAAGTCCATTCATTTCAACTATGGCTTTCCAATAGTTGACTTCATCAGAAATTTGATTAATATTTGTCTTACAAGGACAATTTTCTGGATTGTCTTCAGATCCACTAGAAGTATCTGAAGAATAAAGTGCTGCAATTTCATCTTCAGCATCTGAAGAAGTATCTGATTCATCAGAAAGCATTCTGAGAATTTGCTGCTGGATATCATTATCTAAAGATAGTTCATTAAGCTTTTGTTGTATTTTGGAGCGACAACGATTAGCATAATGACCTATTTGTCCACACTTATAACATTTAACTGTGGATTTAGACTTTGATTTTTTGCTGGAATATTTTTGTTTTCCTCTAGAAGGTATTTGTTGCTGGACTTGTTGTTTAGGATAGTTATATTTTCTGGATTTCTTGGAATAATACTTAGAAGATTTTCCAATCTTATGTTTCTTTTGTTTGTGAGGATACTGTAATTTAGTATCATAGGCAAATTGTTCACAAAATTCACCTAATTCTTTTCTTCCTGTAAGATGTTGATGCTTCATTTGTTGTTGAAGTTTAAGGTCATTGCAAAGTGCAAGGCATTCATCTGTGATAATACCTACGAGTTGACCATAGGTATATCGGTTGTATGGAATAGCTAATTGGTTATGACGGTCTCTCAATTTCTTTCTAACTTTTTCAGCAAAAAGAGTAGGAAGTCCGTCAATGAATTTGGCTTTCCAGTGGTCTGAATTAGCATCAGATCTGCGATAAACTTTCATCAGGAAAACATCTTTATACCACCAGAAATGAGACAAAGATGGACATCTTAATTTCTGTAAAAGTTCTCTACTTCGATCTTCAATGCCTGTTACAGCACCAATGAAGTGAAGAACTATGCTATTTACAAGGGTATAAACAACATCTTGTTCTGTAGATTCGGCCCTAGTGTTGGGATCTATGATGGTCCTGGTAGAACTTAAAATTTCATTGTTTTGGGCTGTCGAAAGGATGTTATCCCACCATCCTTTAAGTAATCCGGTAAAGCCACTGACTATAAATCGGACTACTTGGTGATCTGTATTGTCATTTTGTTTACAAACTATTGCAAACATGAGCATATGTTGAAGAACTTCAAATATTTGATATTCTGAAAGACCATCAATATTCCATTCATAAATGGTTCTACTGTGGTAAGACTGTTGATGACGAAGAAAATCTTCTTCATAAAGAAGATCCATAGGACTAGATCGGGAATAATAATACCTGCTTGGAGCAGTATAAGCTTCTCGAGTAATATTGGTTCCATAATGAACTTTATTAATACTGGAGGGTTCATGTTGAAAATTAGCTTGTATTTTAGATATTTGGTGGGGTTCCAAATTCTGATAATCATCTTCAATATTTTGAAAATGATTTCTCGATAACATGTTAATTTGGGAAGATTCTCCTATATTAAGATTTTTAATCTTGCTTATAAGAGTCTCCATAAATTCTGTATTATCCTTTTTTGGTTTAAGGTTAAAATTTGTTACTGTAGGAGTAGGCTTAAAAGCTACTGGTTTTATGTCTGAAGGTTTAGGTTGAAGATGACAATTATCCTTTATATGAACAACTGTTTCTTCAATCCTGGTTAATTGTTTACCCATAGTTTGACAGAAAAGGTTAGTGTAATTATTCTGTTTTATGACTGGAATAATGTCCTTAACTGTCACAGCATTATGGCTTTTTGCTGGTGGCTCAACAAAGGCTGAAATGACCAAAGGTTGAGTAGTTGAGTCACTTGGAAGTAATTCCAAAGACTTCGCAGGAGGATGAATGGAGGTAATAATATTACCATCAGTAGTGACCCATTGTTTCTGAATATTTTCTAAGATATTAATCTGAGGATCCTGGATATTACCATTTTCCATAAACCATAATGGAAAAGGATACATTTTTTGGTTTTCTTCCAAAAACTTATAATACTGAATTTTAATTTCCTGTAATTGTGCTGGATTATGATTAGCAAAATACCATTCTCTGAATTTTGTGTATCGTTCCTGATAAAAATCCTAATTTAGGATTTTCCTGTTTTCACTGCCTGGACCAAAATCCATTAAACTTCAAAATTCATATCGCTGGCAGTAGGACTATAAGGTCCTTTGCTACTGGACCCCTAGGAGCATAAATGCCATATGGGATTCTATTTCGGGAAAAATGTAATCCTTGAATTTCAGGATCCATAGGATCTGAGGGTTGATTAGGATTGCTTGGTGGTCTGGAGGGCATACCTTGTATGACCGATTCTAACGGCTCAGCTGTAGAATGTCTGGAAGACTCAGGAAAATCTACTCTGTATGGTTCTCTAAAAGAGGGAGTAGATCTAACACTGGTTGTAGACATGCTTCTAGAAAGCTGTCTTTGTGGTCTCTGGAATCGAAGATAAACATTACCATTATCAGTTTGGATAACATCATCCAAATCTTGCTGGACCATCGGTCTTGGAGGAACAACATTGGTGATTTGCCATCTTTCTGGAAAGGTTATTTTCTCCCATTCAATCATTTTGGGCATGGCAACTTGACT
Organism: Camellia japonica; assembly: GCA_030407325.1. Classification (NCBI taxonomy): domain Eukaryota; kingdom Viridiplantae; phylum Streptophyta; class Magnoliopsida; order Ericales; family Theaceae; genus Camellia; species Camellia japonica. The sequence goes on from JAPPVO010000024.1 coordinate 80,201,284, forward strand.
ACGGTAAAGATTTGTGTCAATAAGCACTGTGTGCCCTTGAGCACTCTGCTTTCGAATATAAGGATTTAAAGTTGTTAAAACCTTTAAATAAATTCTGGAAATAACCGTGAAGGGTGGTGATCCTGGAAGATACTCATAACCATGAGATAAGACTTTCAGTTCTAAAACCTTAGATAGATTTTGGTCTGAAAGGGCTATATTCAAGTTTGGGTATATATCGAAATATACTGGACCATGAGCTAAGCTGGTTTCTATGGCTCCCATCAGCAAAGCTCTCCAATTGGTACATCTACCATCTCGTAGAGTACATTGAATACTGGTATTTTGACCTAGAAGGGTCAAAGGTTTGAAAGCAATCTGGACAAGTCCGATGTGGACGTCTTTGTATTTGTCTAAGAACGGAATAAGATCCTGGATATGTATCAAATACATAAGCTCATCATTATTCTGGACTAAGGTTGCATGCTCAAATGTCTTAATGATTCTTCTACTAGAAAAGTCTAACTTACCTATCTTATAGATGGTATTTGGTTTGACTTGCGGAATTGTCCATTTATCAAGTGCCTCCTTGACATCTTGATAAGCGACTAGCTCTCTGGCTTCTGATGTAGAAGCTACTGTATTGGCCACTGTGTTGGCTACTGTATTTTCTTCTGTAGATACGGTAGACATATGAGATGTATGATGACCATATAAGTATAATTAAAATAGAATAAAATTAAATTATAATGAACAGTAAACATGGCTCTGATGCCAACAACGATGCTTGACACAGGTTACAGCTAGCACGTCTGTCAACGGTTTACTAAGTCAAAGGTCCTAATCGCAATCACTGCTAACGGACTGACTCTACGCGACTTGGGTGACGTCCCACTAACCCTAATCCTATTCTAACCATCATTAAGCACTAAACCGGGAATATCATTAATTATAGTTTTATTTTATTTTATCTTAATTATGCCATATATGGTCTCATAATCTACTGTGCCGGAGGCGGAGGGGGAGGCCTAACGGCCGCTACCAGAAGCACTATTTGCTCCTGTATTTGGTTCTGGATTCTGATTATATAATTATCAGATTCTTCTATTTGCTGAAGACTCCAAGGGTCATTAGGGAAAATAGACAAATAATTTAAAAGGTTATTTTTTCTTTCAATATGAAAATCTAACAAACCATGTAATATAGCAAGTTGATAAACAGACATATATTAAAAAATACGAAAAGAGATACTTACAATCAGCACATATGCTTTATTATTATGCTTCAGTAGTAAAAGAGGAATCACACTGAAGAGAGAGAAAGGGAGAGAGTACAGACTTATAAAACTGAAAAACTAAAATTTTCGTTCTACCTCAACAAGGGTGAGGTTGCCCTATAAATAGAAAAATAAAAAGTACAGGGAATAGATAAGCGAGACAAGTGGCGTGTCCTGAATGGTGGTGGAGTCGTGCATCTTATCTCCTTTGGATTCCCTTATCTGAAATAGTGTCGGCAGAGAGACAGCTGGATAGATATGGCAGACAAAGGCATCTTCTTTTGCCTAAAGATAATTTGTCACCTTGTGGAGCTGGAAAGTGGCCACCGAAAGTAATTTGTCGTGACTTGATACTGAAATTAATGGGGAGACAAAGAGTTACATCATTCCTCTTTTCCTTTTCCTTTTCTGTCCTTTTCCTGACTCATCTTGTCTGCAATTAGACTGGTGAGAGAGTCCCAGAAGTCTCCAAAATTAGGGTCGGCTTGAGCTTTGGCTTCAGTTGGATCTTGAGACTCACCGGCTAAGACAGTGAACTCATTGTCATCTTCATACGGATCTGTATGAGCTTCTTCTTCTGTAGTACCATGGCTGGTGCCAGACTTCATGCTGGAATCATCTTTTGAGAATGACTGGAGAAACTGCTCCTTCATAAAATCCATGCTTTTAATGACGAGCTCTTGTTCGGAAAGTGCTGGAAATTTTTGTCGTAATTCATTTTGAATTTGGACAAATGGATTCTGTACTGGAGCGGCTGGGATTAATTTAGGGGTAGCATCCCAGCAGGCCTGAGTATGACCTTTGATTTTCTGGAGTAATTCTTGATGGGGCTTAGGGTCATCCATCTTATTCCACCATTTATAAAAGAATACTCTTTTTAAACGGGGAATTTTATTCTGAAAATCGCACTGGAAATCCCACTTCCAAATCCAAGGGATTCCAAAGCGGATAACAAAATGAATAGTAGATTTGGACATAGATATGTCCTTGTATCCTGGAAGGTGGCTGTAAGCTATCTGCCATTCCTTGAATGCAGTGCGTACATCTTCTGGAAAAGCATCTATTTGAATGCCAAACTTATCCCACCAAACGAGAAACCAGTTTGGGAGATCGTTTTGTAAAACATCGGGAAGAACACGGAAAAACCATAAATGATTCCGTGGGGGATTCATGTAGTAAAATGCCTGAGTAAAGGCATCAATGTAATCCCAGTAACTGTAACGAGACTCCTTATTGCGGATCTCAAGTGTCCTGGTAACATGAGGATGCATGCCCCATGCAGTCATGGGCAAAATATGATGGATTGTAGCTTTACTGTAATTAATGGGACTATTGGTCCGATTGGGTTCGGCCAATGTATGCTGGAATTGGATCGACGCAAGTTCAGTAAGAATTTGCTCGAAAATATATCTGTATTGATCAAAGTGTGGTAATGAATGTTGAGTAGTTAAATACCGCCTTTTAATTTCCCATGGAGAACGCCCCACTCGAGCGGCAGACACAGACTTACGCTCAAGCGTCAAAAGCGCCGCTCGAGCGTCGGATGCACACTTCCAGAAGTTTTGCAGACAATGGTCCCCGCTCAAGCGTGAAAGTGAACGCTCGAGCGTTCGATGGCCTGCAGAACAAAATGCTGAGAGATGAATAATCACGCTCGAGCGTCAAAACGCCCGCTCGAGCGGGGAAGCAACAACAAAGGGCCCGCTCGAGCGTCAAAAGCCCCGCTCGAGCGTGAAGGCCAAAAATTGGGCATCAACTCTTGGTTTCCAAACACAACCAACCTGTTTCAAACCTGTCCAACACAACCCAAGACTCAAATACAAAGAGTAAAGGATGGAAATGAGAATATGACAATAACGCATCCACGGAATCGAGTCTGGAATATAATTAAACAATGAAGGGAAAACCGGGATCGCAATAATTTTCAGGTCCAGGTGATATGCCACCTCCAAGGACATAGCTTGGGAGGCTTAGAGGCCGAAGATCCTTTTTTATTATTTATCTTTTTGTGTATTACATGTAAACTCAAGCCGAGGGCTCACTGTGTATGAGTTAGTACTCTCTTTTTTGGCTTGGAAAGTTGTAAGCCCGTAGGGCATTTACTTTTGTTGTCAACATGTAATACTTTTGTGATAAATGCTCTGATAAATAGATGTACACTTTATTCTCTTGAATATATTGTCAACTTCTTGTATCATGAATGTATGAATTATGGGTTTATTTTGAGGGCGTTACAACTTGGTATCAAAGCGTACCGGGTTCGAATATTTTGGGTACGCAAGAAGTGGTTAGTACCACAATGGGTTTGTCTCGCTTGTTAGAGACTTATACATGATGTTATATGTTTATTTGATAACATGTTTATGTGACTATATGGGTATGAGATTTAGTTTCTAGGATGTTGATTGGATCCTTGGGTTTCTGGGAGTCCTGTTGGAAAGGCACCTGATCAATGTTGTTTCTAATTGGAACTCTAGCAACGCCTCGGGACTGTCATTATCCGGAAACGAAATTCGTAAGTGCTTATGTGATTATGTGCTTACATGGAATGAATTACTGTTGTCCAATGCATTAGGACGCGAGTGTTATAGCTTCGGCACATTTGTGAATGTGCTAATGATCTTCGTTACCTTTATTAGGATGTCGGGACGAGGACGTGGTGGTAGGCGAGGTAGGCCTAGGAGGCAGGAGATGCCTATACCGAATGAGATTCCGGCGTAGTAGGAGGGTGTTGGTCAGGCCAATGTGGCCGAGCCAGTAGGTCAATAAGCCATGGGCGCCTTAGCCCGCGAGATGGCAGGAGCATTGAGGGACTCTATGGACATTCTCAGAGCTGAGAATCAAGTCCAGGCCCATGTTACTGAGGCAGGGCCTTCCTTTCTGAAGAGGGAGTTTTTCCGGTCTAATCCGGATGAGTTTCTAGGGAATCCGAAAGAGCCACTTAAGGCTGATAAGTGGCTTGAGCAGATGACGAAGACGTTTGAGATGCTTGGCATCGAAGACGGGGCTTTGAAGGTGACCTTGGCGTCCTTCCAGCTGAAGGAGACGCGGGTCAGTGGTGGAAGTTTGTTCGGGGCCGTATCGGCGGACTTGGGAGGCTTTCATTGGTGCCTTTCAGGAGAAGTTTTTGTCTCCCGCTGTCAGGGAGCAGTTGAGAGATCAATTCTGTCAGCTCAAGCAGCTGAGTTCATCAGTGGCCGAGTTTGAGGCCGCATTTACCAGTTTGTCTAGGTTCGCACCTAAGCTAGTGGCGTCTGAGGAACGCCGTTGTCTGGAGTTCGAAAGGAAGTTGAGGCACAGACTCAAGGTTAGGGTTGCAGGGTCCATGACTCGGGAATATGGACGCCTTGTGGATGCTACGCCCTATATGGAGATTATTATGCACGAGGAGGAGGAGAGGTTGAAGGGCTCCAAGAGGAGTCAGGATGGCCAAGGGGATGGCAGAAGGCAGAGGGGTTCTAACCCTCAGCAGTCATAGGGTGCTTTTGTGAGATCTACCTTTCCAGTGCTGAGTTCAGGTTCTGGAAGAGGAAGTCAAGGAGACGTTACCTATTACAAATGTGGTCAGCTGGGTCACAAGTCTCCAGCTTACCCACAGAGAGGAGGAGGGCAGAGAGCAGCTTCATCTTCGGCTCGTCCTTAGAGCCAGAGTTAGGGCAGGGGTCAGCCGATTTCTTGTTACCAGTGTGGTCAGGCGGGGCACCTGAAGAGGTTTTGCCCGCAGTTGAGTGGCACATCTGGTGCATCTGGTTCGAGGCAGATTCAGAGCCATCAGCCAGCTCAGTCAATTCAGGCCTCGAGGGCCAATCAGGGAGCCTCATCGTCTCAGTCTGTACAGCAGACTTATGCTCTGAGAAGTGAGCAGGTAGATCAGAGACCTTCAGGGCATGTGTATGCTGTTACCGCGCAGGATCTTGTACCGGCTCCATCTGTTGTGAGAGGTACCTTTTTGTTTTGCAACTCGGTTGCTAATGTGTTGATTGATACGGGTGCATCCCATTCCTTTATATCTGCTGCATTTGCATCTGTTTTGGGGTTGGAGTTGGCGCAGTTAGCATCTCCTATTTGTGTTGTATCACCTGTTGGGGGTGATTTGATTTTGAAGCAGGGATGTAGAGGTTGTGATATTGAGGTCACCGACCGCCGGCTTCCATTTTCTTTTGTAGTTATGGCTATGTTGGGTTTTGATGTGATTTCGGGTATGGACTGGCTATCGTCATACCGGGCTGTTATTGATTGCTACCGCCAGCGGGTTACTGTGTGTACCTTGAGCAGGGATTGTTTCCACTTCTTGGGAGACCGGGTTGGTAGTGTTTTGCCACCAGTGTATGATCCGCGAGGGCAGAGTGAGCTTAGTTGTCTTCTCGCTAGCTGTATGAGTAGTGAGTGTGATGAGACCCAGACTGTATTGCCAAGAGTGGTTTGTGAGTACTCGGACGTCTTTCCCGAGGATCTTGTTAGTTTGCCACCCCATCGAGAGGTGGAGTTTTCTATTGATTTAGTGCCCAGCATAGCGCTGATCTCCATGGCACCTTACCGTTTTGCCCCAGCCGAGTTGAGTGAGTTGAAGATTCAACTCCAGGAATTGCTAGATAAAGGCTTCGTTCGCCCTAGTGCTTCGCCGTGGGGAGCACCGGCCCTCTTTGCTAAGAAGAAAGATGGGGCTTTGAGACTTTGCATTGATTACCGGAAATTGAATCGGGCTATGGTTAAGAACAAGTACCCTATGCCCCGTATAGATGATTTGTTTGACCAGTTGAAAGGGTCCCGTTGTTTCTCTAAGATAGACTTGAGATCGGGCTACCATCAGTTGAGGGTCAGGGAGGAGGATATCCCAAAGACGGCATTCCGTACGCGGTATGGCCACTACGAGTTTTTGGTGATGCCTTTTGGGCTCACCAATGCACTGGCAGTGTTTATGGACTTGATGAACCGGATACTCTAGGAATTCTTAGATCGTTTTGTAGTCGTTTTCGTGGACGACATTCTGATTTATTCACCTTCTGAGGAAGAGCACGAGGAACACTTGAGAGTGGTGCTTGAGGTACTTAGAGCCCATAAGCTGTATGCCAAGTTTGGAAGTGTGAGTTCTGGCTAAGAGAGGTGAAATTCTTAGGCCATGTGGTCTCCGAGGAAAGGGTGTCTGTTGATACATCTAAGATAGAGGCAGTGCAGGATTAGGCACAGCCTAAGAGTGTTTTTGAGATCCGCAGTTTTCTGGGATTAGCTGGGTATTACTGCCAGTTTGTGAAGGATTTCTCCAGGCTAGCTTCGCCATTGACTAGATTGACGCGGAAAGGGGTCAAATTTGTATGGAGTGAGACTTGTGAAAAGTCGTCCCAAGAGCTGAAAGTTAGACTTACCAACGCTCCGATTTTGATTATTCCGGAGAGAGGTTTGGGCTATGCGGTTTATTATGATGCCTCACGAGAGGGTCTGGGTTGTGTGTTGATGCAAGAGGGGAAAGTGGTAGCCTATAGCTCGCGGCAGTTGAAAATACACGAGAGGAATTACCCTACACATGACCTAGAGTTAGCAACTGTGATTTTTGCCTTGAAGATTTGGAGGCATTACCTGTATGGTGAGAGATTCGAGGTGTTCTCGGATCATAAGAGTTTGAAATATTTGTTTACACAGAAAGACTTGAATTTGAGGCAGAGGAGGTGGATGGAGTTTATCGAGGATTACGACTTCGAGTTGCATTATCATCCGGGGAAGGCCAATGTTGTGGCCGATGCCCTTAGCAGGAAATCCATTAGTGATGTAGCTTGTATAGCCATCCGGGAGTGGGAGATGTTGGGTGCACTTGGCGAGTTTGATTTGCTTCTGGGCGAATCTGTTGAGTCTGCGGCTTTGTTTTCAGTAGTTGCGCAGCCTATACTTGTGAATCGAGTGTTAGAGGCACAGAGAGGTGATCTGGAGGTCCAGGTGATATGCCACCTCCAAGGACATAGCTTGGGAGGCTTAGAGGTCGAAGATCCTTTTTTGTTATTTATCTTTTTGTGTATTACATGTAAACTCAAGTCGAGGGCTCACTGTGTATGAGTTAGTACTCTCCTTTTGTAACCAAGTGTTGGCTTGGAAAGTTGTAAGCCCATAGGGCATTTACTTTTGTTGTCAACATGTAATACTTTTGTGATAAATACTCTGATAAATAGATGTACACTTTATTCTCTTGAATATATTGTCAACTTCTTGTATCATGAATGTATGAATTATGGGTTTATTTTGAAGGCGTTACAACTAGTCTTGATGATTAAAAGTGGGATCAACAAAGGTCTCTCTAATCAAACCCCAAGCTTCCACAAGAGTTCTCTGAACTGTATTCACCACAGGAGCACGAGAAACAGGAAATGCAACCATTAAAGAGTCCGCAAGAGCAGGCGGAGGAGAGTCGCAGGAAATGGAAATTGCAGCCATTGTTGCTGCTGCAGCCAAACTGACAACTCCTCTTGCAATCGATCTCAGTGTTGTTGTCTTGAACCTCAACATGTTCTCTTGAAACAGTAGCTGGTTCGGGAGTATTAAAATGTCCATTTTAAGATTCAGAAGCCCTAGGTGAAGCCCCTTCCTCGGATTCTTCAGGAACTGGTGACGGTGGTTTAGGTGGAGAAACGTAAACAACTCTCAATTAAACTCTTCAACATGATTACCTGCCTCCTTATTAAACATTTCTCGGTTAATATCCTTCGGGGTAGCACCAGGGCGTGCAACTGCACTCTGTACAAGAAACATGTCCTTGCATTGCATATCTGGAGGTACCTCTCTTTGGGCTTGGTTGTCTTCACCTTGAAAGCAACATGTTTATCAGTCTTGTTCAACAATTGGAAAGATGATGAGATCTGCTTCTTGAGCTCAAATGGAAATTTGAGCTCCAAGGGGTCAATGCTGAAAAGCTCTGATGCATCCATAGTCGAATGATCAATGGATGATAATAACTACTGCAAATGTATGTATAGTGTGTAAAGTAATGAAACAATCAGACCCATCTCTCTCTCTCTCTCTCTTAAATAAAATAAACCCTCTCTCCCCATGTTGTCTCTCTCCCTCTTTCTAACCTTTTTTTTTTTAATTATCTCTATCCATTTTTCTTTTAGAGATGCCTTCTGTCAACCACTCAATTTCCCTTTAATCGATGCCCATCTTTTGTTTATTTTATTTCCACCACCAAAACATCATCATGCATATATTCCCTTCCTTTATTTATTTTATTTTTATTTTATTTTATTATTTTTTTGAGTCATTACATAATCTCTCTTGTCTCTTAACTAAAATTCAAGCACTTATGAAGCAGGGGCAGTATGCGTATAGGTATTGATACGATAGGGTCTTTTGGAAAGGGGAAAAAAAAGGGTCAATTTTTAGCTTTTTACTCATTTTGGATCACATTATCTCTCAGATTTTTTACCCACAAAAAGTTAAAATAGACTTAAAAAAGTCAAAAAGTCAGCTTTTTACCAACCTTCCAAAACACCACGATATGAATATATCGGTATGATAAAATTTAAAAAATAAGATATAAGTACGGTTTGGTACATTTGTAAAAAAATATTTATTTTTAATTTAAAGTAATGTAAAATTTAATTAAATCGTTTGATTTGTCAAGATCTAACCTACAATCAATATTTAATGCTAAAAGTAAAAGTATAAACTAAAATTAAATGTTGGCTTGGTATTGCACAGTTAGAATTTTTTTTTTTTTTTTTTTTTTTTGAACAGATGGGGTTTGGATTGTGTATTTCAATAGATAGAAAAAAAATTTAAAAAAATGAACATATAGAATTATGACAGATAAAATTCAAGAAAAAATTAAACAGATAATAAAATTTGGACAAATATTTTGATAAATAAGAAAAAAAATTGAATAGATAGTCAAAACAATTGAATAAATATATATAAATTTTAACAGATAGTCAAAAAAAAGTAAACAGATAAAAAAAACTCAATAAATAAATTAAGGGATAAAATTGAAAACAAAATATCTTCCAACAATAAAAAGATTTCTTACCAAATTATTTCACAAAAAGTTGATTTCAGCATGGAGATTTGGGAAATAGATAACCTATTAAAGTTTTAAAAATAAATAAAAATAAAAACACAACGCATAAAGCCAGCTTTGGGGCTGGAAAGTGAGATTTTAGCTTAATTTACGCTAAAATTTAAAAAAGATAAAATATGTTAAAATAATTAATAAGACAAAATATCACATCAAATTTATAATTATCTTACTTTTTCTCTCACAAATATCACATCCAACTACAAAAAAATCCAATTATCTTCCCAAATATAAAAATGTTAGCATACTAAAATAACATACAAAATAGCAACTTCTCAAACACCCATTGAGAACAACACTGTTTTCTTCCTTCCCACTTCAAAAAAAGCACTTCCTTCTATTTATTTTATTTTTAATTTTTGAGTGAGTGGGTACATATACTCGATTAATAAATAAATTGCACTTTATCCCTTCACTAACAAGTATTATATTTTTTTTTTCATAATTTTTAATTTATTTTAATCTCAACTATCTATTAACATTCTATTATAAAAAAAAGAAAAAGAAATAACACATGAATTTTACACGTATATATCTTTCCTCTCACATATTTTTCATAAGATATGAAAAATATGTATATATCTTCTACATATATGTAAAATAAATTAGCTCCTAATTGAGAATTTTAATCATAAAATTAGTAACTCACATGTTACTTTTATGTTCTATTAATAGAATGTCAACAATAGGGGTTGGATTGAAATAAATCAAAAAAATTAATAGCAAAAATAATAATTACCCATAAGTGAGGGATAAAGTGTAATTTGTCAAATATTTAACTTTATCCAACTTTCTAAGTTAGTATTATTCCATATTTTCTCTCATTCATAGAGAGAGAAAGAAACAAAAACAAAAACAAAACAAAACAAAAACAAAAACAAGGAGAGAAGAGAGAAAGAGGAGTTTTCAGTTTCACTCTGTTATTTTTGGTGCTCTCTCTCTCTCTCTCTCTCTCTCTAAAGTAAACTTTTCCAAATTTTTTTTCCAGAGTCTACAGTCATATATTCCATTATGTTTGTACTCTCATTTAAGAAGAGAGAAGAAGTTGAATTGGTAGATGAAGCTGATGAAGACGATGATAATGATAATGAAGTGGTGAAGTTGAATTCTATCTGTAATTGCTGGTGGAAAGCGAAGTACGAAACCGGTTCCTTCTTCTCTTCCGATTCAAGTTCCCTAAGTGGTATAGCAGCTAGAAATCTCTTCATGAACTCTCTGCAACACTTTTTGCCACTGCAAATTTCGTCCTCACTTGCCTGATCGGAATTGATCCCTTCTTTCTTTACCTTCCCGCGCATCAAAACCAAGTCATCAAACCTCAAAATGTATGCTTGGTTGCAACCCTCAAAGAGCCACTCACCAAATGTGTCAATGATGTAGTAAGCGTTGACGTCGACCTTCAACACGAAGAAATGATCATTCCAGCTTATTATGTAAATCCTAGGCACGTCATTGTCACTCTTTGCGTTCTTCTTGATCTCATCCCATATCTGATCAAAAGATATGACTCCTTTCAATGTCTCAAACTTTTCCAGGCCGAAGAATCCGATGAAGGACTTCTCATGCAAGACCGATATTGGCCAAAGTCCGGCTTGCAGGACGGTCTGGATGTCAAAATGCTTGTCAAGGAATTGGTTTATCAAGTCCTGATTGTCACAGAGCTTTCTCCATTCAGAGGAGCCTTCGACTATGAGCCGGTCGAATTGGGCCCTCGTTGGCATGTTGTCTTGGTTGGATTGAAGCCAATTGGCAATGACTGTAGCCAGTGCTGTACATGCGTTTTCTCCGGCAGCTTTGTCGCTGCTTTGGTCAAAGGAAGTGAAGAAGATATTGGCTTTGAGCTTTGCTTGGCCATCTCTGCTAACTAGCTCATTTTCTTCCTAATGACCAGTGGTGCTAGGTTCCGTTTGCTCACGAGCAGGTTCATTGACATCTAATTTCTGCCCAAAAAAAATAGTTATGAAGAAAGGTTAGATTACAATTTTCAGCCTCACTAATAGCAAAATATGTATGATATTGACAGTACAATTATATATTAGTTGATATCGAACAATATTAGTAAATATATCGAAATTTTAAAATCCCGATACATATTAGTCCGTATGTTATGTATAGGGCACTATTTAAAATCCTGCAAAAGACCCCCTAACCCATGTTGGAATAATAGCCCAAACACAAGCTTATACAAACTTTATGTATAGGGCACTATTTAAAATCCTGCAAAAGAAACAATTGTTAGTTTTTGCATATTCATTTGTCTCAATATACGTGTAAAAACTGTACTACAATGTGTAAGAAAGTATATGAAGGTATCTGGGAATATGTGAAAGGAGCATTAAAATTCTAAATATTTTGGCATTTTCTCTACCTTATTACATAGGGTTGCCATTAGCATGATCTATAATTAAATAGCACAACATATGAATTTTACCTCATTATAAAGCCGAGCAATTTCCAAGCGATCAGGTTTATCATCACAGGCAGCAGCTGAAATTTCTTCTGAAGCTGCACAAGAACAAGTCAAATCATATTAACTACCTAAACAAGCCCTGGCTCTTTTGACATGTTAAATATCAGCGGTCCATCAGTATGCAATGAAATAACAACAAAGCACGAAAGAATCCAATATACTAGTGGTTTTAATAACTGAGAGTTGCCAAACATTGTTCTTGATTTACCAGAACTAAACTTAAAGAAACAGTGGGTGTACTTACTGATCACTTGTGGTAACTGATTATTAGTTTGAGAATCAATATCCGTGGAGCATGGGCTTGGTATATCGAGAACCTTGGCTCCAGTCTCTGGCTCTTCAATAGGAGTCTCATTTGCTTTTGCGTCACCCTACAATAACATCAAATAATAAAGAGAAACCATATGAGTTAAGTATTGCTTCATTGCAGTTAACTAAGAATGCAATTTATGTAGTCTATTTCGCTGGCAACTCTTTCATATAGAACCATATTAAGAGTTCGTAGCAATTAAGTCACATAGGAAGATGAAATAAACAAACCGCCAAACAAGAATTAGGATGGTATGCTTTTGATTTTTGGTTAATAGAATAATCAAAAAGAAAATAAACCTAAACAGAAGATAAATTGCTTCATTTTTCTTTGGCTGGTCAAAAAATATTTTAGAAATTCCAACCAAACAGTGCCAAAATATTTTTTTCAATATTAACACACCAAGGAGACTGATGTTCACTAACCTTGCAGTAGCTAATGGTAGATGTCAGCTTCCCATTCCTCTCCTCTCCTCTTCATTCATTTCGCTGTAATCCATTCTCATCTTCCCCTTGTATTTTTCTTTGGTTCCTAGCTCTGTCGGCTTGTAACGTATCAGGTACCTCTTGAGCTTCCGCATCAACGATGTCCCGAACCTCTGGTGATTACGCCTTGCTAAATCCACAAGTTGAGGTTGAGACATAGATGAAACAGAGCCAGGTTTGTGTGATGAGTTTGAATTTGAGGGCTTCATGGAGAGACAAAAAGAGAGAGAGAGAGAGAGAGAGAGATTGAATTTGAGGGCTTCATGGAGAGAGAGAGAGAGAGAGAGTGAGAGAGAGAGAGAGAGGGTGGAACTTTGTAATCTAAACCCCAAAATGCTGAAAATTTGAGATTAAATTTTATTATATATATATATATATATATTTCCTATTCAACTCTTTTTTTTTCTCAGCAACAATCAGTGTTATAATTTGTTGATGACTTGTGTACATGTTGTTGTGAGAATATATTGTATATATGGCATAATTAGTTATATTAGGAATTAGCGTAAATCGGAATCTTTGTATATATGGCATAATTGGTTATATTAGGAATTAGCCCTAAATCTATTATTGAAAAAGGAAATACAAACTAATTCCTAATATAACCAATTATGCCATATATACAATATATTCTCACAGTTGTTTGCAGTTGTTGGCTTTGGAAAGAAAAGGGGACCCAACTCTTCTGAGAAAGAAGCTCACTCTAATGAGAATTAAGCTCAGGATCTTGAAAAAATCAAAACGAGAAGCACTTGCTAGATGGAATCTTCACATCCATATACAGGCCATGTTTAGTAGGGCTTATTTCCAGCTTATTTCAGCTTTTAGCTTAATTTAAGCTATTTTGATGTGTTTGGTTCAGCTTAACAATACAGATTATAGCTTTTTGTAAGTCAAAAATCAACTTATTCTTTGAGTGGGGGAGGAGAAACTTAATTTATAAGTAAAAAATCAGCTTAAGCGCGCAGCTGAGATGTGAGGGGTAAAATGACTAAAATGCCCCTCACAATTTCAAATTATTACAACTATGCCACGTATATAAACCAAAACACACTCATTTTTGTCCCTCACACAAGCCAAAAAGGCGATTTCCGGCGAATGGAGGTGATTTCCGGCGAAGGGGATTTCCAGCGAAGGGTTCTCTCTCTCTCTCTCTCTCTCTCTCTCTCTCTCTCACAAAACCAGAAGGGCAAATCCCTAGCCCGCCATCGATGAACCAGAGCTCGCCATCGACGGCGTGATGATCGAACGGTAACGAACCAGAGCTCGCGATCGACAACTCTAACCACACTCATCGCGATTGCAGCAGATCTCTCTCTCTGGCGTCGCGATCTGAAAACCTAGCACCTCGTCCTCCGTCGCGATCAATCGCAGCAGATCCCTTCCATGTCGTCGCGATCTCCCTTCCTCTGTCGCGATCTCCTTTCTGCCGTCGCGATCTCAAACCCTAGCGCCCCATCGCCACTGTGCCCATTGCTGGGGCTGCCGGAGAAGAAGGGGTGTCAGTATTTTTTTAATAATAATAATAATAATAAATTTTATATTAATTAATACTAAATTAAGCCATTACATTTTGTAATAATAACATATTTTGTATATTTTGTAATACTAAATTGATACTAAATTGGTATATTTTTTAACAATTTTGTAATAATAAATTAAAAGAAACAATTTTGTAATAACAATTTTGAAACTAATTAAGCCATTACATTTTAGTATTAATTGAGACTAATTAAGCCATTACATTTTTAGTATTATTAAAAGAAACAAGGAAATGTATCAATTTTGAAGAAAAAAAAATTATTAAGAAAAAAAATTGAGCCATTAATAATAAAAGAACTCCCTTTTTAAGAAAGATGGCCCTGCTTCAGTTACTTGGGCCTGGACTTGATTTTTAGCTCGGAGAATGTCCATAGATTCTCTCAATGCTCCGGCCATTTCATGGGCTAAGGTGCCCATGGCCTGTTAATTAACTGGTTCGGCCACATTGGCTTGACCAACTCCTTCTTCTTGTGCCGGAATATCATCTGGTAAAGGCACCTTATGCCTCATAGGCCTACCACGCCTAGTACCACCACGTCCACATCCAGACATCCTAATAAAGGTAACAACAGGAGATTAGCACATTCACAAATGTAACGACGCTAACTCACTTGTGTCCTAATACATTGGACAACAATAAATCATTCCACGTAAGCACATAATCACAGAAGCACATACGAATTTTATTCCCAGATAATGACCGTTCCACGGCGTTGCTAGAGTTCCAATTAGAAATAGCAATGATCAATTGCTCTTCCAATAGGACTTCCACAAACCCGTAGACCCAATCAACATCTTAGGAACCAAATCCCATACTCACATAAGCACATAAGCATGTTATCACATAAGCATACAATACATGCTAACGTCTCAATCAAGCGAGACAAACCCATTGTGGTACTAACCACTTCCCACGTACCCAAAGTATTCAAACCCGGTACGCTCTGATACCAAGTTGTAACGCCCCCAAAATAATACAATAAAGATAACTCATATGCGGAATAAATATGAGAAACAACATACTTTCATACATCAGAGTTTACTGTTTAACAAACAATTAAATGTCATGTAGGCTTACATCTTTCCAAGTCATTGCTTGGTTACACAAATTGAGTCTCGCTCATTACATCTTAAGCCCTTGGCTTTACAAATACCAATAAACACATAACAATACATAATTAAGAAGCTCTTGCTTCCCGAAAGTCCATCCACGCTATTGCCTTGGAGGAAACATCTCATCTGCACCTGAAAAATGGTATTCCCTTATAGGGTGAGCCAACAGCCCAGTAGAAATAATCTAACACAATTTATGAAGTTTAGCAAAGATATAAATACCACGTATATAAACAATATTGATATAGAAGCACCCACAAGGCCTACATATTCATATGCCACTAAGACCAATCTTATCCCATTTTCCATCAATTCATTTCCAATTCATATATGCTACTCAATTCATGAGTTAAATTCATTATCTTTCAACAACCAAAATGAGACTACAACTCATTGGTTTTCTAATTATGCAAAACATACACATAAACACTTCAAACTTTTCCATTTTACAGATATTTCGTTCGAAGGAACCGACACCCATTTATGTATATATTTTCGGGTCTTTCACCCAGGATACTCCGGCCAACTTGCTTTAAATGGAGTCCATCCCCTTTCTCCTCCCCAAACAAATATACATATGCAATGTATTTATAAACATAATCATATATGGAGTACATCCCCTTTCTTCTCCCAATAAACATCCATATACAATGTATTTATAATATGGTCATATATGGAGTACATCATCTTTCTCCTCCCAATAAACATACATATACAATGTATTTACAACATGGTCATATTCAATGACACCAACAATAGATTAGCATTAAATCGCCTAATCCTCATACAATTTCTACAACAATCATAGCCATCCTCTACCGATAGCCCAATACAATTATTTCTAAACAGATATATTCAATATCAGATTTAATAGTTTATTCAAAACTTCCATAGGTGAGATAATACATATCCAATATCACCATCTATATCAATAACCATCCAATTTAACATATTCAATGTTAATTCCAATTATTTATACAAAATAATCATTTTATCAAATTAGGGCAAAAATCCCCCTTTTTCCATTATTGACTCAACCACCCAAAATCAACTATTTTGGTACACCAAGATCTTATATTTTCAACCTCATACATCATTTACCTCTTATACATCAAAAACCCCTCTTTTCATATAACACCCAAATCTTAGATTTGTCAAAACCATAACCAAATCTCATCATCTATACACAATCACAAATAACTAAGCTAAAAACCATATTAGAGTGTAGAAAATCTCTACCTCAAGTGTAGAAAACCCAAGCAACAAGGTGGAACTTCAAAGATGACGAAACCAATTTCTCCTTGGATCAAAACGAAGCTTTGGAAGCCCTCTACCTTATTTTCCAAGACACTAGGGTCAAGAACACAATGAATGTAGATGAAACCTTAGAGAGAAGGTGACTTCTAGAGAGAGAGACTGCAGATTTAGCGTTTGTGGATAAAAATGAGATAAAAAATGAAGCCAAAACAGCGCTGCTGTGAATTGATGTACACCAGGCTCGCTCGAGCGAAGGAATGCTCGCTTGAGCGACCAGACACAAAAAGGTCGCCTCGCTCGAGCGAAAGAATGCTCGTTCAAGCAAAAAATGCAAAGCTTTAGGTTTGCAACGCAGAAGCACGCTCGAGCGAAAGAATGCTCGCTCGAGCGAAGAAATATTTTCACAAGGCTCGCTCGAGTGCAAGAATGTTCTCTCGAGCGAAGAATACCACCCTACAAGTTTTACAGAGACGTAGACGCATGCTCGAGCGCAAGAGTGCTCGCTTGAGCGAAGAACAGTTTACACAAGGCTCGTTCGAGCGCAAGAAGCCTCGCTCGAGCGAAGAAGCCAAAATCTGGGCAACAAAGTTTTGGAAAAACAAGCAACCAACTTGTTCCAAACACACAACCATAACCTAATAACCAACATTAAGGAGAAGACAAGGGAAAAATAAGGCATAAACCACCCTTCAAACCATACAAACCCGAGTCCAGAACACCACAAGAGACGGGTCAAAACCAGGGTCGCTATAGTTTTAAACAAGAAACAAATGGCATATGCATTAAAATGCAGATTACATGACAAGAAGTCATTAGATTTCCCAGTGACTATTCAAGTAGAGAAATTCTGAGGACATGCTGACATACTGAGGACTTAGTGACATGCAAAACTCATAATAATACATCAAAATGAGACAAAAAAAGACATGGTTTAAATAAGTCCAGTCCCCTGCTCTAAACGAACTATTGAAATTGCATAAAACAAGGGGTAAATTTCAGTTCCCCTCTCAATGACTGTATGACCACCCTCCAACCCTTTATGAAGACACATAATAATGTTTCTATTACTTGTTAGGCCCATATCTTTTGACATTATGTCAAATGCAACAAATGTTGCTAGCAACCACTTCCCCACCATTAGTGCACACAAGAAGAAAAAGTTAATTTTGCTTTAAATAGTTGCGATTTGGGGTAAGCAATATATAGTTATATGTATGTATACTCAACTTACTATTTAGAAGGCGAGAAAGAAGAACAACTAACCTGACAATTACCATCACCTTGAACCTTGTGCTCAACTAAGTCATACAATTAAAATTTGTAGAATAACATGTGAAGTCAAGTTTACTACATGTAGTACACGTAAAAAAGAGCATATTGCAAAGAAAGAATATACAATTGCAATCTGTAAAATAACATGTGGGTTAGACACTTTTTTTTTTGGGTCTCAAAGTCTAAAGAATATATTCATCAGAATAAAAAAACAGAGCATAAAATTAGAGAAGCATAATATATCTTAATATACGAAATTATAAAGCCAAGTCACTGTGCCGCTAACAAGTATGCTAAGTAATGGTGGAAAAAGGTTATTTGGCTTAGTTCCATCTCACGCCATACTAGAGCTTCCCCAAATTCTGTAGAACCATACAAGTTGAACCCAAAACCCATCTATGCTTGGAAAGCTTTATTATGCATAAAACATTCAAGCTGATCAAAAAAAAAATACATAACACATTCGTGTATTCACAAACAAAGAAGGGGTTGGGGAGCTTTATTCCAGTAATTTTTGAGTCTTTAATATATATATATATATATATATTTGTACATACAAGCAACAACTAGTAGAACATAAGCAACGACTTTTTTTTAACATATATAAGATGCATAACAATCTCCAACATGAGTAGTGCAGAGATATTGTTGGTGGAAAGTTACTGTATTTAAGCAATGAAGACAAAATCAACCTTTAAGAACTATCCTCCCAATCATTCTTTGAATATTAGCATGTCAGGATATTGACTACAAGTATAGAACATGATGTACAAATATGATATACAGTCTACAAAAGTCTTTGAAACGATACTTCAAATAAATTAGAATTTATTGCCAACCCTTTATGTTTTAAGAACCTCACTTAAATGAACTCAGGAGTATGCAAGGAGAAAAGCAAGATAAAAGGGCATACCACAACTATAATACAAACAACTGTAGAATCCTTTTAGAAAAGTCAATACCGTATCATATTTCTCCACTTGTCCTTCAAATCAACCTAAACAAAATAACCTCAGATATTTAGCACAAAGAAAAAGAATGCCAAACCAAACAAAGACACTTGCAAATGATCATAACACTTCTCACCTCGGTTCTCTCTTCAAATATGTCACGATATGAATTTAAGATGAGCTTCCAGTTCGCTATACCAGACCTTCAGAAGAAAGATACACAAATGTGTAAGGAAATTTAATTACTGAAAAAGATTAGTATTCATTTCTTAATTTTCTCGGAGGACATGGAAACAACCCTCAAAGAAAACATAAACAAAACATTCTTCCGCAATGGTTAACTCATATATGCTACAATGCAATCCATCATGTTACTATTATACCATTGAGGTCAAAAAATTAAACATGCTTCTAAAGAAACTGAATGAGAGGTTCAATTCTATAACTGTTATGAATAAAATTCAATAAAAAAGAAGAAGAAAAAAAAGGTGAATTTCTCATCATTTGATTGTTGGACATTTCCACAAATTTGTGTATAATTCAGCAAAACATTAGTAAATTTGATACTAGAATTGTATGACAGACAACAAAAACCCATTTCCTGTTTCAAAAGTGTAGTTCTCATCATTTGATTGTTGGAAATCTACCCTCAATTATAATTCAAATACATAAATTCAAGTACATACACACACTCACAAACATACAAAGAGAATCTAAAAAGACAATACCAGCATTGTCGTGGCTGTCTCTCTTGAGTTCCCATCAATACGAAGCATAGTGCTGGCCTCACTGTAAAACTAGTGAACAAAATCTGGTTGCTGCTGAAGTACCTGGTAATACTACCCAACAAAGTACGTCCCAACCTGAAATTCAAAGATCCATCTTTTTAGAGAGAGAGTGAATATATATATATATATATAGAGAGAGAGAGAGAGAGAGAACCTGAGTAGCAGTGACGGGTAGGTGAAACGGAGTAGCCATAACGAGTCTCAAGGGGCTCTAAAACCCTAGAGCTCCAATCAAACCCTAGATCGACAATACGGCGGCGACTCCATTGTCATCATCATCGTCATCGTCGTCCTCATCATTCACACTCTCCTCTGAATTGTCCTCACTATCATCTTCTCTATTACTCCCATGAATCAACCTATCTCCTCTTCTCCTCTTGCTTCGACTCGACCAATCGCGGTCTTGGTCCCGGTCCCTGTGTCAATCTCGATGATCTCAATCCTACTTCACTCAATTGGTCTATCTTCCTTTGCAAAATTATCAGAATCAGAATCAACTCAATCCTACTTCACTCAACTGGTCTATCTTCCTTTACAAAATCATCAGAATCAGAATCAAGAAAAACAAAAAATCATAAAGAAATTTCAACCAAATTGATTCAAGAATCGATGGATTTAGAATTAGATCTGAAAAAGTACTCTGTTCAGGCAGTTTAGCTTGAGGAGAATGAAAAGAGACAGAAAAAACCCTAGACCTTGAACAGTGAGAGAAAATGAGAAGAGAGAGAAATAAAGAGAGCAAACAAAATTGAGACTGAGGGAGACGGAGCACCGTTATAAAGTGGAATGAGTTCCGTTATAAAGTGGAATGAGTGTGTATAAGAGAGGATAATGTGTGTCTTTCAATTTCACTTCATGTCTTCTACAACATTTTTCAATAAACAGTGTCCAACAAATATGGTTATAGACAACTTTTGTTGTAGTGAGACATGTAGTTTTAAGCTATTTTGGTTCTTGAATGAACTATTGGTTTGTAATATGTGATAGTGTTCTTAATTCTCAGCTATTGCTATTGTTGCAATTTTCTATTTTTACTGAACTATGTGGAATTTATTATTACCTTGTTAGGTAAAAAAATTAAAGTTTTGTGTTTCATTGTGTTTTGAGTTGAAGTTTTTAACAAGTTTGATCCTTGATTATATTTGTCTCAATGGAACAATTTTGAAGATTAAATTTGCCCTAGTCAATACGTGTTATCTGTAGTCACTAATGATCTTGAGAATGCAATGATGGTGGAGTACCTTTTCCATTTCTTATTCAGGAGTTAAATATATCTCACTTCTAACATGCCTAAAAAATAGTGGCTAGTTGAAACTATGTGGCCTTGAAGTTCATTTGTGAGTTTGGGGATTGTGCACCAGTATTTTGGGTTGCTCATGTGTTCTGCTACCAAACGCAACAAATTCATCGCAACACCTCTTCAACTAAAATTATGAACGATAAAGTTTTTAAGAAAACAATTGGGACTTGAGTTCTTATTGGTGTTGCATATTGAAAATGCAGGAGTCCTGATTGGTGATGCATTGTGTGTTTGTGTGTGTGAAACAAGCCTAATGACTTGTAGTCTGATCTGATGTCTTTTATGTGGGAATTGACCAAAAAGGGTTTATTATAAGTTGCTAACTGGTTGTTGCATGACAACCATGGATGGTTATATAATTAGGGCAAGTTACAAGTTTTGTTTATCTATATATATATATATATATGTTCAATTTTGGGTTGTTGTCATTTCAATTTCCACATTTTGTTAGGAAAATGGTGGAAAATGACTTTTGAGTTGTGGACATACATATTTTCATGTTGCTTTTGTCGTTTCGTAACAAAATGGTAGCATAAAGTTTAGATTGAAACAAATCAAAAGATTAATAATATAAAATATAGCATTTTTTGATTGGAGGGAAGAAGTAACAATGGTTCATAGTTGATGGTGGTATGTGTAGTTTGCACTTATAATTACATCCATACTATTTAAAAAAAAGGGCAAATTACCTATACCTTCGTTGAGATTTAACAAAATTACAAATTTCTCCTGAGGTTTCAAAAATTACATCCCGTCCTATCGCAATTAACGCCATTAATGGATATCATAAATTGACTAAAATGCCTTTTTGACAAATAAGGGCAAATTACCTATACCCCCTTGAGGTTTAGCTAAATTACAGATTTTTCCTTGAGGTTTAGCTAAATTGCAGATTCCCTCCTAAGGTTTGGCTAAATTATCATTTTTAAATAAGTTATGAAATGCAAAATTAAAATGGAAAAACACTTGTCACACTACAAAAAATTAAGGTTTTAGAGACCAAAACTTATGAACAAATTATTTTTAGGGGACCAAATATTTTTGTTGCGAAAAGTATCATTATATTTTTAGCAACAAAAATTAAACATTAGTGATTAATTATTATCTTTTTGGTATCAATTTTTTTGTCTCAAAAAATAAACCATTTTGAGACCAAATTATTTTCTCCCTAAAAGTCTATTTATTATTGACATTTTCGAAATTTTATCGCTAAAAGCCTTATTTTTGACTTTTTAGGGCGACGTTTTAGTGACTATTCTCACGACGATAGAAATTAGTCCCTAAATGTCTTTTACAACAAAATTTTCACTTTTAGAGATCAAAAAATTAGTCTCTAAAACTCGTGTTAGATGGTGAAAATATTATAAAATTAACAAATAATTAAATAAGTTAAAAATATAAGAAATGACTTGTTAAAAATTCATAGAATATATTTGGTTTGATTTTAAGAAATTTATTTTTAAAAAAATTAAAAATTAATTTGGTTAAGAAATAAAAAATAAAAAATAATTATTATTTTTATATAATTTTATCTTTTGAGTGGTTGGAAATAATTTTTACAAATTAAATATATTTTTTCATATTTATTTTTATTAAATTAGTTTTTATTTTTATTTTTTGAAATTTTTTTCCAAACAACAAATCAAACATGGTTTCAAATTTTTTTTGTTTCCCATCTAACGTAATTCTTTTGTAAATTTTGTTGATTTATCAAAGGGATTTCAACAGGGGCAATATCGTCCATCAATTTATTTTTTGGTGATGTTAGCTAACCATTCTTAATGTTTAGTTAACGGTAGGGGTTAAATTGTTATGTGAATATAAACCTTGGGGGGCGAGATGTAATTTCTGAAACCTTGGAGGAATTTGTAATTTAGTAAAATCTCAAGGGAGGTGTAGGTAATTTGCCTTTAAAAAAAAAAGTGAATATTTGAAGTTTTTTGCTAGTAGAGACTTGAAGACCTGAATACAAGCATTGTTACGACCAGTGTTTTAAAAGGCACACTTAGGCACGAGGCTCTCTAAGGCACACATGAGACGCTTCAGACAGTTTGAGGCAAGGCGCAATAGAAAAGGCGCTTGAGGCACGCGCCTTAGGCTTAGATGCGAGGCGCACGTCTCATGCGCTTCATTTAAATTTTGCTCTATCCTTATTCTTTGTGTGCGTAACCATATAAAATTACTACCCCTTTAATATAAAATGTAAACACATGCTTTGAGCATCAATTTTCATATCAAAAAAATCTCTAGGCATTAAGCAAAACTCTGGGATTGCAAGATGGGTATATGGCTTTGGGATTCCTTTCAATGTAGTAAATTACAACAGTTTCGGGCCAATGATTGAAGCTATCATGCAATTTGATCCCGTTTTAAAATTAAAACTACTAAGATATTATGTAATGTGAGTTCTTTATCTAGAAATGATTGAAGCTATCAGGCAATTTGGTCCCGATTTAAAATTAAAATCACTAAGGTATTATATAATGTGAGTTCTTTATCTAAAAAAAAAAAAGCATGTTAATAAATTGATAAAGAAAGATAAATAGTATAGGGAAAAGTAAGATTAAATGTTATTTTTAAGAAATTTTTGAAACGTTAAATGTTATCTTTCATGATTTTTGTAATATTGAATATTGTTCTATTTTTTTTTTTCTCGTTTGAAATTTTAAGAATATTTGTTTTATGTTAAAATTTTGCCTATATTAATATTTTGGTTATCTTCAACAACTTGTGCCTTGCTTCGGTGAGGGGCGCGCCTTGCCTTGCGCCTCACGCTTAAGCTCCAAGAGACTTTAGTGCCTCAATGCGCTTAAAACTTTTTAAAACACTAGTCACGACATCTGATTGCTTGAGAAAAAAAATTATGGCTTAAGAGATTGTATTGATGGTGATTATGTACTTGGTGTTGTAGTCATTGGACATGCTCTAGATTGTCTAATTTAATGGGAGCCATTGTGTGAATGATTACTTTCTTTGTTTCCATTTCTTGTTCATGTTTGTGGATTATAAATTAGAAATGCCAATATTGACCTGTCTATTTGGAAGAATCTCAAACAACAAAACACTAACAGGAAGTGGAAGTAGCAAAATGATTTTGTTTTGTAGAGTGAAGCCTCTACATATTTGTGTGCGTATATATAAATATATTTGAGGAGTTTAAGAGCAGTGTCCTCTCTTCCTCCTCAATTATATGTGCACAAATCAGAGAAATTTCAACGTAGAGAAATTTTTAAACACAAAGAAAATCAGAGAAATTGAATTTCTCTGTGTTTTGAAATTTTTTTGGATCGAAATTTCTCTAAAAAAATATTGAGGGATCCCAACTACTATGAAAATATTATATGTCTTTTATCCTATAAAATCTTAATTAGGGACCTTAAAAAAAATTCCAAAAATGTATGACAAGTTTTTAAAAATATATAGAAGTACTTAAAATGTGCAAAAATATATCTCTATTTTTTTTCTCTCCATATTTTAACATTTTTCTCATGTAACAAGATGGTTTATTAAACTGTTATTAGCATACTCTTTCAAATGGTATTGTTTCAATGTTAATAAAGATTAGAGGTTTCAAGTCTTAACCGGACGTGAAAGTCATGAAACTAAATAATAATAATAAAAGATCTTTATAGGGTGATTAGGGCCTACCTCTCCTCTAATGTTAGGTTAGATCATATAAAATGCAATTTATAATTAAGATATATATATATATAACTTCATGATTCGAAATGGGTAGCTTTGTATGGACAATTAGTGTCTGCATCAATCTTCTAAATTATGAATATTTTGGGAGATGCACTTGTCCTAACAATGAGGTACCCAAAAAAGTTTGAGCCACATAATCCAAAAGTGGACCCCGAAAAAATTCACTAGTTTTGCTTTCCAAAATCTGATGTAACTATGACACATTTTAAAATTTATAGAAATAAAATAGAAAGAAAAAGGACAAAAAAAGAATGAATTCATGGGCTAATCCAGTAGTTAAGTACAAACAATGTTTCAAAGCTATGTAATAGATTGTTTTATTTGTTTTAAATTTTGTTTAGGGACGCTAGAGTTCAGACTTGTCGACCATAAAAAAAATAGATACGACACAAAATTTGATGTCATTTTTTAAACAAAAAAGTAACTTTTGATGTTATTTTTTTGACCTACAATAAATTTAGTATTATTTCTCTTCTCTTTAATAAAACTAATTTATAAGTTCGAAAATCATGTAGATGGATCCTGGGACTCCACCCACATTTATCAATAAATGCCACTATATTAAGATAGCTAAATTTCTATACAAATAATTAGATTATAAAACATAATATTAAGAAAGAAAATGATATACGAGTCTATTTTTTAGATCTAGTGATGTGTCACAAACTAGGCACTTATCATCTTCCTGAGAAACCGGCTCCACGAGTGGTACTGCATATCCCATGCTTTATGCCAAGGGTCCAACTCAGGTGATACGATAATGATCTATCTTGCTTGTGTTACCGCTCACAAACTAATGCGTTTGCAAGGTGCTTGGTGTAAAACTCGTATCTCCAATGAGTTGGTACGTGACTTGCTACCACCGCCAATCCTTAACACCCTCGTTAAGGGGGCATTACCCTGCATGCCTTTATGCTTGTCCGTTCCCCTATCCATAGGAACCCGCCCCGTGTGGACACCACCCTAGGTGCAGACCCCATAACGAAGGTGCTTGGTGTAAGTCCCACGTATCATCTCCATCACAATGCCCCTAGGCTGGCTTTGATACCACTTGTCACAGACTGAGCACTTGTCATTCTCCTGAGAAGCTGACTCTACGAGTGGTACTGCGTATCTTCTTGGCACATCATTGGATCTAAAAAGTAAGTCTAACTTTTAAGTTTGAATAGAAATGCACTATTAAGAATGAAGGTAGAATGTCAAATAAATGTGAAATGGTGAAAGTAATGACAAACACATGGAGTAAAGTGAAAAATGTACTAAATGTAAATGAGAATTGTGTTATTTTTTACAATTTTCACTTACATTCCATTAATTGTAATTATTTATCTAACATTTCTCTCAAAACAAATATAAATTTGGATAACCAAAATGATGTACAGGAATGGGAATGTGATCATGTGACTCATTCATGCAGGAATGGAAATGTGATCATCGGACTCATTCACTTATGTTTAAGAGTAAGAAAAAGATGTCAAAATGAGACCCATTCACTTTATTTATAAATCAAAAAAATAAAATTATATGTAATTTTTTTAATAAATAGAGTGGGACAAAAAATATTCATATTCCTCCCCTCTTACATAAGTCCATTAATTTTCATTCATTTTGTATGTATAACTAGTATAATAGGAATTATCCTACCTTTCAGAAATTCTAATTAGACGGTGTACTTTTTTAATTTTATTAATTACTTTATGTAATATATAGAAAATAAAATATAAAAAAATAATAAATATGTAACCAATAGAATTATAAAACTATATCACATAAAATATAGAACGAATTTATATTATAATTTTTCCACCAGCCCCACTGCACCCCCAAATGCCAAAAGTTATCATTTTCATCAATAGCTACATTTAATGTGGCATAAAATGACAAAAATAACTTGAATATGATTTGATTACACATTGGTTTCAAAACAAAAATCAGAGCAAATATTCTCTCAATATTATCAATGTAACTTTCTAAAATTACCATCAAAACTAGCAAAACTTGGCTTCATGATTCAAATATAATTTTATTGTTTTTATTGAAAGATCAAAAAATTTATTACAATACTCTTTTAACAAATTGATACAGTATATATAGAATTAATTTAACCCATTTTAGTAGGGTGTGTAGAGGACAAAATTGGCCCTCATCCATCATCTTTTGTATGATCTTATTGGTTGCACTACTACAAAAACAGATAAAGATCACACTTTTTTTGTGTGATGTATGTTATGTAATCACACCTTTTAAGTTTTATTAAAGTGTGATCTTTGGGAGTGTGATTAAAAGGGGTCATTTTTAATCACACCTTTTAAGTGTGATTAATAATATTTAGATCACACATTTTAAGTGTGATTAATAACATTTAGATTACACCTTTTAAGTGTGATTAAAAATATTTAGATCACACCTTTTAAGTGTAATTAATAACATTTAGATCAAACCTTTTAGTCGTCAAAAGCACATTCGTGAAAAAAAAAAAAATTACACTCGCTAGCTTCTCATTTGCTCTTGTGGAGATTCGAACCATCAACCCTCTCACACCATAAACCTTATACAACACACTCTTTCCACTACACCTCTATAACACCATATGATTATATATGCAACATATATTATTTATATAGTATATAGACCCGTATTAATATAAAAGTATATATATAAAGATAATTATTTTTTATTGAACATAATTTATGTAAAAATAAATTATTTATTAGAAAAAAAAAAAAGAGACCACTTTTGGCAACTAAACATAATTTTAGTGGCCATTCTATACTTTTGGCTACTAATTATTTTTTAGTCGTTAAAAAATTTAATTCCTGGGCTAAAATTACCACTTTTGGCGACTAAACTTCTTTTTAGTCGCCAAAAAGCCTCACTTTTGGCTACTAAACATCTTTTTAGTTGCCCAATGCCTCAGTTTTGGCTACTAAAATTTTTTTAGTCGCCAAAAAATCTCACTTTTGGTTACTAAAATTTTTTTAATCGGTAAAAGCCTCACTTTTGGAGACCAAACATCTTTTTAGTCACCCAATATCTCACTTTTGGCTACTAATTTTTTTTTAGTCGCCAAAAAGCCTTACTTTTGGCTACTAAAATTTTTTTAGTCGGTAAAAGCCATATATGGGCAACCAAACAGATTTTTAGTCGCCAAAACCTATATTTTTGGCTACTAAATTTTTTTAGTCGCCAAAAATCTTTACTTTTGGCTACTAATACTTTTTTAGTCGCCAAAACCTATACTTTCAGCGACCAAATGTGCTTTTTTAGTCGCCAAAGATTCTTTTTCTTGTAGTGGAGTGTGATTAAATATATATATATATAATTACACTTATTTAAAAGTGTGATTAAAAAGTAATAATGTATATATAATCACACTTTAATTAGAAGGTGTGATTAAAAATATATATAAATAATCACACTTTAATTAGAATGTGTGATTAAAAAATATATATATATAATCACACTTATTTAAAAAGTGTGATTAAAAAGTAGTAGTGTATATATAATCACACTTTAATTAGAAGGTGTGATTAAAAAATATATAAATAATCACACTTTAATTAGAATGTGTGATTAAAAAATATATATCTAATCACACTTATTTAAAAAGTTTGATTAAAAAGTAGTAGTGTATATATAATCACACTTTAATTAGAATGTGTGATTAAAAAATATATATATATATATATATAATCACACTTAATTGAAAAGTGACATAAAAAATGAATATTATCACACTCAATCAAATTAAGTGTGATTAAATTATCAATCTATTTTTTTTTATCACACTTCCAATAAACGTGAGATTTTTTTTTTTTTTTGTCAAAGTGTGATCTTTAACTATTTTTGTAGTAGTGTTGAAACACCGCATATATTACGATAATTTTATAATAATAAATAAGTTTGCTAAATAATAGAAAGAAAATAGAGACAAAAGAACTAAAAATTGAAAGCTAAGGAACTAGGTCAACAGAGCATATGCATCCATGATTCTTAATGGATATATATAATGTTGCTTTTGTAATGACTCGGATTCTAATTCATATCAGATTGGTATTGATGGGTTGGAAAGTGAAATTTAAATCTTATAATTGAGGATTCTTAGGTGATGTTTGGAACCTTGATTGAAGCCTTAACAAAGTGTTTAGGCAAGATTAAATCAAAAGCCCCAAATTTGAGTTTTTATTTTTGACCAGCCTTCACTCTTTTGCCCTTTTCTTTTTCCATAATTTGAATTTGGATATGAGGCTAGAACCATTGGAAAGCTTGTTTTCAGGGCTTCGATTTGGACACAAGAATAACCTAAAACGGAATTCGAACGAGAGAGTTATACATGTTTGAATTCTTAGTGTCTCTGCTGGTTTTCTATAGGGTTGACACTAGTCTGGGAAGGGTTGACCCTCTTATATTGCAGAATTTTTGTGTTGGTTACTGGAAAATAAGGTCGACCCCTCCTTGCTTGTGCCAAATTGTATTTTCTACCTAAAAGGTCGACCCTTCTGCACGAAGGGTTGACCCCGCGTGTTTTTTTTTCTCTCTAGATTTTGGGGTTCAAATGGGCCCTTCCTTTGGGGGGTTTTGGACCTATTATTTTATTGACCTTAGGGCTACTTCTCTACTACTATAAATAGGCTCCAAGCATGGTTTCATTTCACTTTTCTCCTCCTTCCTCTCTCTCAAACCGTGAGCCTCTCTCATCTCTCTCTAAACCCAACTTTTTCCCACTTAGATTGCAAGATCTACTCATCTAGAAGCATCTTCTCACCTAGGTCCCTTAAGGAAGGTTGTAGAGCGCGCCAAGGGCTTTCAATCCATCCAAGCGGATCGTGTTTTTGTTGAAGTCGAAACTTTGGGTTTCTCTCTCTCCTTGCTTAAGGTAGGGATTTTCCTTGCTTCTCTTCAATAATATTTTGTAGATAGATGTGTGATAATTTCTATTGCATAAAACCCTCATTTTGAGGAGATTTTTATAAAAGACATGTGAAGGAAGCTAGGGTTTTTAATTTATGGAAGTTGAATTGATGATTTAAGTGAAATATAAAATGTTTGGGTCATGAGAATGTTGTTTTGTGTCAAATAGTAAAAAGCCCTAATTTATGTTTAACCCTAGTTATGAAATCTATATTGGGAATGAAGAAAGCTTCAATTGACATTTGATTTATGAAATTAAGTTTATGTTTTGTAAAGATGAGAATAGATAATGATGAATAATGGTTGGAAAATAACTATTGTATAGGAAGGTTATTTTGAAGAAATTAAGATGAGTATTTAAATCAATTAATTGGGGATAATTTATGATGATTATTGTGTTATGAAATTGAGTATGAAGATTTGATAATTTTGTGGAAAAGTTAAAAGACCATTGAAATATAAGAATTGAGAATACTTCTAAAAATGCGCCAAATGCTCTTAGTGAAGGAATTTTGTGATAAAAATAATGAATGTTATTGTTGATTTTGTTGGGATTGTAACAACGAATGACTTGATGAATACTAGAGAATGGTGGAAAATAACGAGTACGTGTTCTTGAGCTAATAAGTAATGGAAATGATGAATGAATGTGTTGGCTTTGCCCACAATTCATAACGAGCAATAACTTAAGAAATTGATGGATTGTAATGTTGCCTTGGGGTCCGTTTCCCACCGTATTTGAGCCAGCAAAGTGTGGCGCTTAATAAAGGTTCCGCCTTCCTTCTGGAGTAGCACCCGGTAAAGCGTGTGGGTTGATAAAATGTGTAAAGGTTCCGCGTTCCTTCCGGCTTATGACCGGTAAAGCGTAAGGTTCCGCGTTCCTTCCAACTTGTGACCGGTAAAGCGTGAGGTTCCGCATTCCTTCCAACTTGTGACCGGTAAAGCGTGTGGTATGATGTTAAGGCTTGGTAATGGAGCCGGTGTCCAATTTGGATTGTATGAAATGATTATAACGAGATTTGTACTTGTGTTTGAGATACTGGAAAGTGAATAATCTTGATTGGGTAAAGTCGAATATATGGAATTGCATGGGTTCTTTTTATGTGGATTATAATGGGTTGTGATGTGTTGTGATATGTAGGAAAATAACTCGTGGATATGTTTATACTTTTAGGTAAAGTTAACAAGGGATTCTTGAGAAGACTTTTTTTTTGAAAAATATATTTGACTAATACAGAAACAAATGAAAGGGATTTTTCTTTGAAAATTTTTCATGAATTTCTTTATGAGAATGGTATTACCTATATGTATTGCAATTTGTGTATGAAAAGAACACAACGAATTTATGTTTATATCACTCTTTAGCATTTCATGATCACATGTATCTAGGAATCTTATTGTTTAGAATCAGGGAAGATCTCTACTGAACTTCGTGTTCATCCCAATTATTTTAACCATTTTTCAAGAACGAAGTTTGGAACGCCGAATTGAGGATTGAAGAGTTTATTCTCTCTTATTTGTCATAGCGTAAATGAGAGATGTTTGTTGTAATGAGAGATTCTTGTGTAATTCAATGGGAACCTTGACTTGTAGTATTGTTGTATTTATTCAAGAATGAATAATATTATTGTTACTCCATGTAATGAGTAGTTGCAATTATAATTGTAGTTAATACAATGGACTTCTACAGAAGGTTTTGGTTATATTTTTGAGTAATAAAACTTGGGGCGTGACAGCTTTTAATTTCTAGTTGTATTATGCATTAATAAAATAAATAAAATATGTCTTTAAGGCTTTAGTGTTTTTTTAAAATTGTTTTGGAAAGATGGTTAAAAGTTAATTTTTTGATTTTTTTTACTATTTTATGTGAAAAGTAATGTGACCTAAAATAAATTAAAAATTGACTTTTAACTTTTTTGATGAGTTGCCAAAACAGCCCTTAAAAGCATTTATAAAATGAAAAAGCCGAAGGGCAAAAAAAGGAAGGGGGCCTAAAAGGCATCAAAACTGAAAAAGAGGAAAGAAAAATGTTTTGTAAAACAAACAAATTAAATTAAATGGGTTTTAATTTTTGGTTCAGTTCCGTGCTAACCATACGCTCACGTGTGGCCCCTTTTAACTCCCACTGCCCACTTCCTCATTGGTTGCTTTCTTTTTATATTTTATTATATATATATATATATATATTAATGCTACCCTAACAAGAAAAGGTGATGTTGTGACAATTGAATATTTAAGACAATTCTCTATTTTACATATGTCTTTTTTAATTATAAGTCAATCACTTTTTTTTTACATATAATGGGATCATAAAAATAGAGTAAGTCTATGAACCCCACTTTAACTACCCCACATGGGAATGTGTGGTTGAGATTGAATTTGTGTAGTGTGGGAGTCCATGTGTAAAATAAATTTGAACCATGAGATGATAATTCTAGATAATTTCTAGGTAGTTAAGTCTGAATTTATTGTATTACTATTACAATAAGTCTAAAAAAATGAACTTCTATATATTTTTCTCTTGTTCTATATTACTTTTAGTGTATCATCTATCTCCACCCTTGCAACAGAGATAGATATTAGTAGTGAAACTCATTATATCAATGATAGAATGACATGTGAGAAGAATTAAGTATGCTCCATCTCAGCTCTCTCTCTAGTTTGAGAGTTTTTCTCTCTCGACTTTTCTTCTCTTAGGGTTTTCAGAGGCTGTAACAGTTGGCGGTAGAGGAGGGGGTTCTGGCAACCTCTACCCTCTCTCTACCCCTCTTTTTCTCTTTTCTTTCGTTGCTTTGCTATCTAATAACTTGGAAGCTTTGGCTTTCCACCCTCGCCTCCTTTGTGAGGTGTTTCTTTCTCCTTTTCATTTTAACTCCAATAGTGGCCTTCACAGATCCGCCGTCACGCCTCTTTTTTGCCTCCCGTCAGCATCGCCTCCTCATCCACCTCATGTTTTTAACCATCATCACCTTCTTCCTTAGATCTACTGGATGTTCCCCTAAATCCCATTTTTCTCTGCCAGAATCTTAGCCCCCCTTTCCCACCGCCTTCACCACCGCAGGATTCGCTATCGTCGCTGCCAATAATTTGTTTGGTTGTGGGTTTGTTCGTGTTTTTTTTGGTTTCTTTTATGTTTTGTTCTACTGTTTGTTTGGTTATTTAGAGTCCATCAGTATGGGATTGTTAAGCTTACCCTCTCTGTGGTTGGGATCTATGATTTATCTCGGACATTCTCTATTGTCGAACTTTTACGATCGGCTCTGCTTCACAGTACGAGCACAAGCACAAAATGTGTGTCTGAATATTTTCATACTTTTCTCTCCTTTGTGCTTCTCGCTTTATTTTCACTTGTTTAGTGTAAGTTTTGAGTTGGATGGACTCTTGTAAGTGGCGTTTGGCTTTCTTGAATGAAATTTTCTTTGAATCAAAAAAAAGAAAGAAAAAAAAAAAGACATGTGAGATGATACATAGCAATAGATAGTATAAAGGGTAAATTACAAATACACTCCCTAAGATTTGATTAAAATACGAATTGTCCCCTGTGATTCTAGAAATTACACTCCACCCCCTGAGATTTCTAATTTCATAACAAATCGCCCATTTTATTAATAAATCATTAAGTCAATTAACTATTTTTAATGATGTTAGAAATATGTTTTAATTAATAATTTAGGTAATTTTATTATTATATAGGAGAGCAATTATGAATTTCACTTTTTAATTAATTTTATTAAATAAAAAATTCTAACAATGGGTATTTATAATTGTTCAAACCACAGGGAATAATCTGTACTTGAAGCAAACCTCTGGGGATGTATTTGTAATTTACCCTAGTATAAAAAGTGATGAATGTAACATTATTATTCTTCCAATAATAGAGATCTCCATTGACATCCTTCAATTGCAAATTGCTTAATGCTAGTAATATTATTAAGAATGTTGATAAATTATATCAATGATAGAACAACCTATGAGATGATACATAACAATAGATAGTATAAAAAAATGATGAATGTAACGTTATTATTATCTCAATAATAGAGATCTCCATTGACATTCTTCAATTGCAAATTGCTTAACGCTAGTAATGCTATTAAGAATGTTGATAAATTATATCAATGATAGAATGACTTATGAGATGATACGTAACAATAGATAATACAAAAAAGTGATGAATGCAACATTATTATTGTTTCTGTTACAATATCTCAAAGAGAGAGAGAGAGAGAGAGAGAGTGAATATTATGTTATGTGTATATTAAATATTGTGTTGAATAATTATGTAACAATATATACAAGACTCTTTTATATAGGAAGAGAGAAGCCTAAGTATGGTAATGAATAATATGGTATGTATGTGTACGGGAAAGAAATAGACCTTCTTGTATAATCCTGTTGATCAAGTCTGCGCTCCTCCGTACGTCGTCGCTTTACTCCCTAAAAACACAAACGTGAGCTAGCCGGCGAGTGTGTGCCGGAAACCTCTCTGATGCCTAAGTCAGCAAAATAGACAAGTAGACAAAAGCTCTGTGTATTCAGAAATCAAAGCTGTGTGTTACCTCTCCATAGGTGATGAGGTGAGCTTTTATAGGTTCCGTGTGACACAATCCTAGTAAGACTCTTACTCCTCCACGTAGAGTCCTCCTAGGATTCACATTCCTGAAAGATAATGCTTATCCTTCAACACCCCCCTCACTGCTTAAACCAAGTGAGATGGTTTTACCATAGTCGGATTCCAATATGACTGAGGTAAGCAAGGCTATGCCAAGCTGCAGAATAGACCGAACTACACTTAGTTCGGTTCTTCCTTTCGCTGCTCTTACCTCGGTTCCTCCTGCACAAACCGTGCTAATCATAGTGTTTGTTTAGACTGTGCTAACAATTGGCTACGTCTGACCGAGCTAGCCGCACTATGCCACGACCGGGCTAACTCAGCGTAGTAATCTGGCGACCGAGCTATCCGCAGTGCTCTCCTAGACCAAGATAACAATAGGCTCTCTAGGACCGGCCTAACTTTAAGGCCTTCTGGGACCGAACTAACTTCAAGGCCTTCTGGGACCGGACTATTTTCAAGGCCTTTTTACTTAGCCCTTTGTATTGTGGCCCACAACGGCCCATTACCCAGCTCGGCCCAATATTTATATAAATTACCCTCTCAGTATGATAGGCATAATATATAATTACTATATTTAACAATCCCAATAATAGAGATCTCCATTGACACCTTTCAATTGCAAATTGCTTAATGCTAGTAATGATATTAAGGTCTCGTTTGGGAACAAATTATTTTAGTAACTTCTTGGTTTTTTGGTTAAAATATGAGATAAAAAAATTAGTATGTCTGAAATGACTTTTTAGTTTTTTTACGACAGAATGTGCAAAAAGTAAAGAAAAAATGAAATCTTTAATTTTTTGTATATGTTGTTGGCTTTTTAGTTTTTTTAGTGACTTTTTGACTTTTAAGCTAAAACAATGAGTTGCCAAACAAGACCTAAGAATGTTGATAAATTATATCAATGACATATGAGATGATACATAACAACAAATAGTATAAAAAAAATGATGAATGTAATGTTATTATTATCCCAATAATATAGATCTCCATTGACATCCTTCAATTACAAATTGCTTAATGCCGGTAATGATTATATTGATAAATTATATCAATGACATATGAGATGATACATAACAATAGATAATATAAAAAAGTGATGAATGTAACGTTATTATTATCCCAATAATAGAGATCTCTATTGACAACCTTCAATTTCAAATTGCTTCATGTTAGTAATAAGATTAAGAACGTTGATAAATATATCGATAAGTATATCAATTAGACTAATTTTTGAATTTGGAGTACTTTATAAATCAAGAAAAAGTTACATATTTAAATATAATATTTCGTTTGGTTTGATTTGCTTCATATTGTAACGCCCTCAAAATAATAACATTGAAACCCATCAATTTGGACATGCATTGATAAAAAAAAAGTAAACATTCTTCTATTCATCAGAGTAGTTCATTACAATGAGTATTACATGTTAACAACAAAAGCAAATGTCCTACGGGTTTACAGCTTTCCAAGTTAACACTTGGTTACAAAAAGAGAGTACTAACTCAATACACGTTAAGCCCTTGGCTTGAATTTACATGTAATACATCCAAAAGATAACAAAACAACAGAAGTCTGCCTGCACTCTAGCCTCCCAAGCTATGTCCTTGGAGGTGGCATGCTACCTGTACCTGAAATGATGTCCCATAAAGGGTGAGCCACAGCCTAGCAGAAATATACTAAACCAACTATGAACAATGACTAAAAGATTAGCAGTTGATAGATGGCCAGCACAGATACATCTACATATATCACATTCCGGTTCCCTGACAGTAAGTCCATGTTACATTTCATTTCCCATTCCTTTTTCAACTTTGAGTTTGAAAACAGGCCTCAACACTTAGCCAAATAACTTAATGAGATTAGACTCATCTTTAAAACACTTTCAAAATTCATGATGGATACACATTCTAATGCTGTATCGATAACACATAAACCATTTCCACACTTTACAAAAGATACACATTTCGGTGCTGTATCAACATAACATAGAGTCACTTCTATACTTCACAATTGATAACGATATACATTTTAGTGCTATATCAAATCAATTCGAACACTTCCATAATCAACATTTGATACACATTGTAGTGCTGTATCAATGTCACACAAAATCCGGTTTAGAGGTCCATCCCCTATCTTCTCCTAAACCGTGGAGTACATCCCCTATCTCCTCCCATACAACACATGTATATAAACGTAGATCATATACAATCAATCAATACATAATTTAATGTATTATTCCAGTCGCTATATTCGATAGCATACTCAATCGATTAGTTTCAGTTTACCTAATCAACATACATTGTCTACAACAATCAAGACTATCCTCCACCGATAGCCCAAAGCAGTTATTTTTATACCGAAAATAAATGCACCAAATGAATATATCATCTACATTCACAATTCAATTCTTCATTTTCCCAAATTAATTATACGAATTAATTTAACTATGTAATTAGGGCATTTTTCCCATAAGTTACATAACAACCCTAAGGTTCCATTTTCATCCATAATCCAACATTTAACTCATTTCTCTATGCCAAACATGCATATTGGTTTATTATAAACAAACCCCAACTTTTGTAAAATTACACAAAAGACCCAAACTTACTCATAATTACACAACAACCTCCAACATATCAAAATACCAAAATTCAAAGACAAAGCTCATGAGAAGGAGTAGGGTATCCCTACCTCGAAGTTTGAGCTCAAACGGAGATGAAGACCAAAATCCAACGTGCTCCAAATCCTGAATTTTTCAGATTAAATCAAAGTCCAAGTCACTCTCTATCTTTTTAACAAAGGACCTAGGATAGATTCACACTAGAGGGAGATGAAATCCTAGAGAGAAGACAAGTTTAGAGAGAGAGGGTCTCGGATCTAGGGCTTGAAAAAGTGATGTTTTTCCCGTTGCTGCCTACTGATATAAAACAGGCTCGCTCGAGCGAAGGATTGGTCACTCGAGCGACCAGACACAAAGAGTACTCGCTCGAGCGAAGAAAGTCTCGCTCGAGCCAAAAACTCGAAGCTTCAGGTCTGCAACCCAGAAGCACGCTCGAGCGACAGAATGCTCGCTCGAGCGAGGAAACTCAAAACATACACCTCGCTCGCTCGAGCGAATGAAAGCTCGCTCGAGCCAAGAAACATAGCTCTCAGGTCAAAATGAGACGCAGACGCATGCTCAAGCGCAAGACCTCTCGCTCGATCCACCAGACACAAAACTCGACTCTCGCTCGAGCGACCAAACCCTGGCTCGAGCGAAGGATCCAAAACAAAGAGCTCGCTCGAGCGACAAACTTCTCGCTCGAGCGAAAGACCAAAATTCTGGGCAGCAACCATTTGTTCCCAAACACAACCAACCTGTAACAAACCTGCCCAACACATCCTATAACTCAAATACAAAGTATGAAAGGACGAGAGCAAGATATATACAACTGCTAACATCCACGGAACCAAGTCCGGATCACTGTACAACAAGGGGTAAAACCCGGGATCGCTATAGCTTCATATAAAACATTTTAGAATTGAAATAAACCATACTAATAAAAGATTGGTTAAAAATTAAAATTTTGATTGTTCTTGGACAATCCACTTGGTTCGACCAATTTTTCTTACACCACTATTTATTTTTGTATTCTACTTAAAAGGCATGTTTATTTATGTATATTAATAATGATTATGCAAAAACATTTATTTTATTTTACAATTAATTATACTAAGATCCTTAATTATTAACGAATATTACTTTACTTATTCATTTATGAACTATACATATTAACCATCTAAACTATGAAAATCATACAAATATATCTCTTTTTGAGATAGTATGGAAGGGGTTTACAAGAGTAAAAGTGTTACATTTTTATAATTGAAAAAAATCAAAATATATGAATTCATTGATAAAAAAAAAAAATGATATTAACTCATAAATGAATGTTTGCTATGATAATTACATACATGAACTTATAACAACTCTTTTAGGTCGTCATATATGTTTGTCATTGTCGTTGTTTGAATAAATCATAATATATTAGACTTGTTTGGTTTGTATCTCAAGATATAATTTTTGAGAATTTTTTTTAAAATTTTGTTTGGTTCAATTTTTTTGAATTTTTTTTCCAAAATCACTCTCTCTCTTACACATCAATCAACCACTTTTTCTCTCTTCTCTCTCATTCTCAATCATTTTTTTTCTCATATACATCTACTCAACTACAACAAAATATCAAATCACCTCAAACTCTCAAACTCCAAAAATATTTTCAAAATATATAACCAAACAAATCAAAAAACATTCTAAACTCTCTCTCCAAAACTTTTTTTAAAATTTATTTCAAATCACAAACCAAACACACCTTGAATCTCTCAAAAAAAAAAAAAAAAAAATCATGAAACCTAACGTCTTAATAACTAAAATTATAATTTTTTTTCTTAATATGCAATTATTTTTTAAAAATTACACTGGGTGTAATTATTCTAATTTAGGATGATTTAAATAAATATATTTTTTGACTTTTTATTAAATATGAATTGAATATAGGTTAAGTTTGAAGTGATATAATAAAAAAATAATATAATTTAAATAGAATAATTACTTTTTAATTTTTTATTTTTTTTTTTTTTTATTTTTTAGAGGTGCCCAACAAGGCCCCTCGAGCAGCCTTTGAAACCTACAAAAATAAAAAAAAAAATAAAAAAGGACAAAAAGGAGAAAATGACCACCCCATGGCCAACCCAATACAAATCCACAAGACTTGTTTATACTTCCATTTAAAAATGCCTTTTGTCTCATCTTTTATAGAATCATCACCTGGAATTATGCTAGGCCACCCTCTCTCTCCACTTCCACATACAAAACCAGCAACAGCCCAACACCACCACCATTACCATCTCCAACTCACATCACACAATTCACATATGTTGCTCTCTCACCCAATTCTCATGCCTCCTCAACTAGGGCTCACTTCTCCTACTTCCACCCACAATCCTCAGCTCTTCACTCACCACAAAACCACTCAATTAGGCACTTTCAGACCCAGTAATCAAGAACCCAAATATTTGTCTGTTGATTCTCTAAAACCCTTGAATTTCAATGGTTTAGGGTTTTGCAATACTCACTTGTCGAGTCCATACAAGATTATACAGTTTGGTTCTTCCACACCCAGAAGTAAAAAACACAATTTTTTGTCTCTTAATTCTCCGGAGACCGTTATTTTTAAAGGCTGCAAATTGGGTAACATGAAATTAGGGTTTTATAATTCTCAGTGTTTCAGACCCAGAAGCCAAAATCAGAGCTTTTTGTGTTTTGATCCCCTGAACAAGCAAGAATTTTCCTGTCGTGGACTTAGTGAATTGAAATTAGGGTTTAATGGGGCGAGTCAGAGGAAAGGGAGCTCCATTGTAAGATCGAAATCAGTGTTGAGTGTTGATAAAGTATTGGAGAGTGATGGAAATGTTGGAGTGGATAGGAGCTCCTATGATGCAATTGTTATTGGGTCAGGGATTGGTGGGTTGGTTGCGGCAACGCAGTTGGCTGTAAAGGGAGCTAGGGTTTTGGTACTTGAGAAGTATGTGATTCCTGGTGGGAGTTCTGGGTTTTATGAGCGAGATGGTTATACATTCGATGTCGGATCGTCTGTGATGTTTGGTTTCAGTGACAAGGTCAGCTTAATAACCATTATCTTTTGTTTCTCACACAATGCATTTTATATATATAATGCAGTCAGAGACTAAGTTTTTAGGGTGTGTAGATTTATTTCATTAATGCAATTGTGTGTGATATTGAAGAATCTAAATGGTATATAGCATGTGCGGAAATGGAGAACAGGTGTGACTTTGGGCCAATTAGAACTGAATCAATTTAGAAAATGGTTGTAAGTCAGTGATTAACAAATATTAAAGGATACATGAAAAATAGGCCCTTTGGTGTAATTCACTACTCAGCAGGCAGACACTTTATTATGAAACTATATGACCTAAGGAGGAACTGTCTAATGCTTGATTCCAGCAGAAACAATGGAGATTTCAAAATTTGATTTTATGCTTATGTTTTGCCCACTATTTGTGGTATTGTCAATACTTTATTCAAGTTCTTGAGTATGATTTTTAGCTTGAACCTTTAGATCAACTTTGGTGACCCTGAAGGCTATGTATGGATCTAGGATTTGAGTAGGGATTTGAGGAGGGAAAGGCGAAAGTGAGA
Organism: Camellia japonica; assembly: GCA_030407325.1. NCBI lineage: Eukaryota > Viridiplantae > Streptophyta > Magnoliopsida > Ericales > Theaceae > Camellia > Camellia japonica. Next base: position 80,241,515 of record JAPPVO010000024.1, read on the forward strand.
GAAATGTGAATGAAATATAAGCTAATTTTTTTCTCCATGTCCTTCATCTTTTCCATTTCCTATCCAAATCCTGATCCAAACACAGTGAAGTGTCTTTAGTGTGGGAATGGCTGTGGACGTCTAAAACTATGATCTTGGCAGGGAAATCTAAATTTGATAACCCAAGCATTGGCAGCAGTTGGGTGTAAAATGCAGGTGATACCTGATCCTACTACTGTTCATTTTCATCTACCCAAGAATCTTTCTGTCCGAGTACACAGAGAATACAGTGAATTCATCACAGAACTTGTCATCAAATTTCCCCATGAAAAGGAAGGGATTCTGAAATTCTACGGTGAATGTTGGAAGGTCTGTTTTAACTGAGGTGACTGCAGCTTCCCTCTGGGTGTTTTAACTCTACTTGTGATGCAAACTTACATTAACAATTTGTTTACGGATTCAATAGATCTTCAATGCCTTGAACTCACTGGAATTGAAGTCACTGGAGGAGCCAATCTACCTTTTCGGGCAGTTTTTTAAGAAGCCTCTTGAATGCTTGACACTTGGTAAATGTTTCTACTTGTTTTTTTTGTTTTTTATATTTCATTAAAAAGTGTCAAAAACATATGTACGCATTCAAAACAAGCCTATAGACCTTTAATCTCGAGGATTTATTCCTATAATTACCTGGTATGTGTGACATGGGGGCTTGCATGTGTGTGGACACTTCATTTGAAAACAAAATTTTAAATTCTCGACAACATTCAAAAAATTCTCAAGGGATAATTAACCTTCCATGTCACCCAATTATGTAATAAACACAAGAAAAATAATCATCAATAAGTTTAGCAGACCTTCGTTCATTGTTTTTGGTATGCCGTAATAGTTATATCTAGTAGTCATTCTCCTGTTTCTTGAGTTGATCTGGGTATTTAGGCTCCAGTTGGAATATCTTTTAGGCAGTAATACTCAATAGCAAAGTTGCATGTATTTTGTATTTATATTTTTTACAGTACAGGGAGAATCTTGGAACAAGGAGCGAGGAACTTGTCAAATTACATGAATTTATAGTTCTGCAGGAAATTCATTAATATGCAAAATGTGTTGTTGCAACTATTAAGTTAGCAATTTTCCCAAAAGCCTAAGCTGTAAGGAAATGGGCCAAAAAAAAAAAAAAGTCTATCTAACACCCTTCCTCATGTGCAAACCTATCTTGCATGTGGAGAGACAAACACAAGGAGAACCAAACAAACGGGAACATAATACGTAATGCTAACGGAGAGACTTGAACCCAAGTTTTCTCTCAACCAGAGCTCTGATACCATACCATGTTAAGTTACCAATTTTCCCAAAAAGCTAAGCTATTGGAAAATAGGCCCAACAATGTATATCAAACTATTTAGTAGCAACAAGCAAATTCTCATCTCCATTATTTCCAGATTTAATGGAGATTATGAATGGCAAATAATTGCATTACCATTATTTTACAGTTTAAAATGGCCTTTGATAGGGTTGCGTGGAGAAGAAGGATTCATGTAACCGAACCCATTTGATGGGACTTAAGGCTTGGTTTGGTTGGTTGGTACCATTATTTTACAGTTTAGTTGCATGTTATATGAAACCAAAAACAATATATCTGCACTCCTTTTTTTTTTTAATTTTTTTTTATCACATCTCTTACATGGTTAGTAAAATCTAGTGACTGTGGAATAAATACCTGATATGAGTAACTGTAATTGTCTTCTTCTTCAATTCTTGGTTTGACTTGATAGAAGTGCATATTATTGAACTTTAGATCTACCTTCTTTATGCCATCTCTGTGGACGATGATTGACACATATTTCTAGTCTATGTTGGATGTTCATACTGCTTTCAATTTGTTTTCTGTTCTTTCATTTTCTCTATAAGTCACCAAGTGTTGATGACTACCCAGTAGCATCCTGATTTTAAATTTATCTCACATGCTATTGATATTCTCTGCAGCCTACTATTTGCCCCAAAATGCTGGAGACATAGCTCGGAAATTCATAAAAGATCCTGAATTATTGTCCTTCATAGACGCTGAGGTGGGCTGATATTATTCTTTTGATCATATTGAAGGTTTTCCTTATTCATGAGCCTTGGGATCCAAATTATATCCTGTTTATCTCACAACAAAGAACTTATCCATTGTGTTTGCAGTGTTTTATAGTGAGTACGGTTAATGCTTTGCAGACCCCAATGATCAATGCGAGCATGGTAATCTGTCTTCTATTAGCTTCTCAGTGCCCCTCTCTTTGTTCTTTTCCTGTTTCCTCATATATTGTTTCCGTTAGGTTTTATGTGACAGGCATTTTGGGGGAATCAACTACCCTGTTGGTGGGGTTGGTGGAATTGCCAAATCATTAGCTAAAGGCTTGGTTGATCAGGGCAGCGAAATACTTTACAAGGCAAATGTGACAAATATTATAATTGACCAAGGAAAGGCTGTGAGTTTATCCTTAATGTGAAATAAGTGATACCAAATTTTCTGTATTGGTTACCGCCTATGGAAAAATGTGATTTTGTTTCTCATGTTATTTGTCTGCAATTTGTAGGTAGGAGTGCGACTGTCGGATGGAAGAGAGTTATTTGCCAAAACCATAGTATCAAATGCTACTAGATGGGATACATTTGGTTAGTTCTTACTGAGACTTTGCCAATCCAATGTGATCAATTTTGACCAAAAAGTTTTGCTTTTGCATGTGAAATTTTTTTTTCCTAATGGAGACCTGATTGAATTGTATTTCTCTTATTACAGGCAAGCTTTTAAAACGAGAAGATCTTCCTAATGAAGAACAAAATTTCCAAAAACTGTATGTCAAGGCCCCCTCTTTTCTTTCAATTCACATGGGGGTCAAAGCTGAGGTTTTGCCACCTGATACGGATTGCCATCATTTTGTTCTTGAGGTACTTGGTTTCTTTAGAAAACTCATTTGCTTGGTAATTCAAAGGATTTTAATGATGAATGACTGCCTGATGCATTCACTTTATTGTTATCCATCATTATCTAGGATGACTGGACAAGTTTGGAGAAGCCGTATGGGAGTATATTTTTGAGCATTCCAACAATTCTTGACTCATCATTGGCTCCAGAAGGGCGCCATATTCTTCACATATTTACAACTTCTTCCATAGAAGACTGGGAGGTAAATTTAGTTTAAGATCTTGATTCTACTTTTTGTTTTGTATATCCCTTTCTCGTTCTTAATACTTAAGTTGGAATATGTATATCATAATGTTTTGACTAAACAAATATCTTGTTTTTATCGTACTAGGGGCTGTCTCAAGGGAACTACGAGGCAAAGAAAGAGCTTGTAGCTGACAAAATTATTAGCAGATTGGAAAATAAACTATTTCCAGGGCTTAAATCTTCTATTGTTTTTAAGGAGGTACACCCTCGTACTTGTAAACCTTCAAGCAGTAATTTTGGACAATGTTGAGACACTTAAAACTAGATATTTGACTTTAGTCACAATAGAAGTGGTATTTAGATGTTGAAGTTCAATGAAGTTTTCTGAGAAGAAACTCAATACTTGAAATTGATTTGTAGAACACTTTCAAATTATCAATTTTGGCTAAATTTTTCTCAGCCTTGTGATTGATCAAATTCATGTTACAAAATTTTAAACTAGGCCATCAGGTGATGTAGTTTTTCAAAATAATCAAATTTCCCTTCTGAAGTTTAGTAATCTAAGAGGGAAAATATGATTCTTGCTATTAAAATGGCTAGCCCTTCCTTTATTGAACTATATTTTTTACAGTGCTTGTATAGTAAAGTTTTGTGCCCCCTCTTTCTCTCTCTACTCTTTTTTTTTTTTTTTTTTTTTTTTTAAATGAATAAATTGATCTGTCTTTGGGATTCGCTTGAACCTCCTACTTTTCTTATGTTCTTGCTTTTGAATTTTGATCGGTGCTATTATGGTTGCCATGTCAAGAGTAATAACTAGAAAAATCTAGAGCACTTTGTTCTATCAATTGACACTTCATCTAAGCATGTGTTTTCTTTGATTAATTGCTTAGTTAGGTACCCATTTGATGTGCCATAGCATGTTTTTAGCTATTTGTATTGTACCCGTCTCTGTAGCAGTGGTCGCGGATACTACTACTTGATGTTGATGATATGATGTGATATTAGCTCCAATACTATTGCACAAAATTATGATGTACTAGATATTCAGAGAAAAATGTGAAACCTTCCAAAAAATGGAATTAAAAATTGGAAATATTAATAAAGCACAAATTATTACACGTGTTTGGAATATATATTACTTGCTGTTGATTATATGGTATCAGCTGTTATGCTTTTTTGAAGTATGAGGCAGGGAACATTCTGGAAAATTTGTGAAATCATCTGATAATGGAAAAGACATATCGGAAGATGTACAAGAAAAACACACATTACTGAAGGAATATACACAAACTAAAGAAAAAAGATTAAAAAAGAAAACTAGAGACTCATGCCTTTACACCAATTTTCTTCAAATAGTCTTTTTTTTTTTTTTTTTAACTGCATATTATTCTTTTGCCTTCAATATTCCTCTTCCAACTTTTGGATAGGTAAAAGTTCGGAGAGAAAGAAAAAGAATAATAGAGGATGAGACATTCAAATGATATATTGAAATCACCAGTTTTCTTTCTGATTCAGTAGTCACATTTGATTTAAACCTGTACTAAGAGAGAGAGAGAGTTACTTTCCTATTTATTTATTTTATTTTTTTGATGAGTAGGAGAGTTTATTGTTTGTGATCTTGACTATGGAAGGGTAATTGAAAAATGGAGGACAGTTTTGAATGTGTAGTTTTTGGACTTGTGAGAAAAAGAAGGTTTACATGGGAGTGGGTTTTTTTATATTAAGGGGATAAAGATTTGGTATTTGCATATTTACCACTAACTGATCAATCATTACATCAATGAAAATGTAAATGATCTGTTATTTTAAAATGTAAATGAGCTGTTATTTTTGGGCTTTTGGAAAACAACAATGTGGCAGAACTTGAAAAATGAAGTCTCATCAAAATGGTTTTTGCCTTTGCGTAAGTATTGATAATTTCACATGCACAGAACCTGTCTGCCTCAAGATTTTTTACTAATTTTCTTTTATTTTATTCCCTTCTGATGAGCACAGTATACTAATCACATTGATATTTTCTACCATAGTGATGGTCAGATCTAAGTGAAACGGAGTTTGATCCTTTCGTAGTTGTCACTGGCCATTGAATGCATTAGTCTGCCTAAATTTTCAGCATTGTCATGGGCTTTATAATTTTGTTCAAACATTTCTTACTATTGTTGATCATGACAGGTAGGGACACCAAAGACACACAGGAGGTACCTGGCTCGTGTTAATGGTACCTATGGACCAATGCCACGGGGCACTCCAAAGGGCTTACTGGGGATGCCATTCAACACAACTGTGAGTTGAATCACAAATTCACATGGATGGTTTAGTAAATAGATATTTTTATTTGCATCAGGTCTTTCAATTAATTACCATATTATTTTGGAACTTGCAGGCTATAGATGGTCTGTACTGTGTGGGAGATAGTTGCTTCCCAGGACAAGGTGTTATTGCTGTTGCCTTCTCTGGAATGATGTGTGCACATCGTGTAGCTGCTGACATTGGTAAGCAGATTTTAGATGCCTTCATTTGAACAGAATGTTTGCCATTGGCTGAAAATAAAGTCTGATATTCTTATACGGTTTAGTTATTCTAGAACCAGAAATTTTGGGTAATGGCAGCACTTTGCCTATGATTGGCGGAGCTGTCCTGGTTGACAAAATTGTAATTCTATATTATTGTACTTGAAAGAGCAAAAAAATTTCAACTTCTTTAAGCTCACTTCTGATCACAGCTGTTTATAGATTCCCACAAAGTTGAGTAGTGATAAAACAAAGTTGAATCACCACATTGTTTATTTTTGCTTCAACTTTGAATAGCTTCTTTCATTTAATTAGGGATTTTTCATTTTCCTTTCTTTTGTCCTCAGGACTTGAGAAGAATTCCCCGATATTGGATGCTGCTCTTCTTAGATTACTTGGTTGGTTAAGGACATTGGCATAATCACTACTTATATGATAGAAATACAAGAAACATCATCATCATGTGGAAGGGAAACCGTCGCTCGCATCTGAATTGCAACCACCTACTGTAAGTTGAGGCATGAAGATGCTTGCTTTATACCCTTGAGTTAGTTGGTGACTGTCAATGCTGAATCCGCTTATTATGCAACATTGATTTTAGTCAATTTTGGAAATTTAAATCTTCAGTTGTAACTTTTATTTATACAGACTTCAGGCTGTATTTATAGAAAAGTTTTAGATTGTAATTCATGATTTGATACAGAACTTGTTTAGTTATTGCAAATGGTTCTTCATATAGAAGTAAATTGTACTGTGGTACTCTTTAATTCATGGATTGGAAAGTTCTAATAAATCATTGACCTTGCTGTGCTTAGTTTACTTGGGTGAATGCACCTTAAATTGAATTTGAAAATTCCTCCCATACCAAGATTTGAAATTTAGTTACAAAATGGAGGTTGCAAATTTTCAAGGAGGTGCTATTTGAATTCAACTTACTAAAGCCAAGCTAAAACAAAGTAAAATGAGGACAAAAATAAAATAATATGTAGTAAGATATCACTTGCTGCTTCAACTACAAACACCAAATATGCTTGTAGCTTTCCAGCTACTAAGTTTGAATAACTTTATGAAGACTTGATCAATAATGACCATCCAACACTGAATTTTGAATTCAACATCAATTCTGAGACTTCCAATAATTAAGATATAGAAATGCATAAACCAATTCCAGTTTCCAATACCAAATGCAAAACTGAATTTTAGAGATGCTACCTGGATTTAATAGATATGTATGAGTAGCAGTTGGTTACAACAGATAAAGTACTCTCACAAATGTGAAGGACCTATCTGTATATTGAGTTCGAAACGTATGTAAAACCATCCACAAGGAAACTTTGGGCAGTTACATCCACGTACATGCCTGTGATAATATATAATATTCTCCTTGGGTGATGATTGAGACCCCCTTCAATCACCACCCCCACCACCCCCACCACCCCCACACACATGTGGCGGGTGGTGATTGGAGGAGAAGGGAAAAAAAAAGAAAAAAAAAGAAAAGTGACCAATCATGGGAAGAGGGGGTCAAGGGGGTGAGAAAAAAAAGGGGTCCAAGTCATTATTGTATTCTTCTTTATGGTATTTTTCGCTACATTAAGGGTTTAGGTTTCTTAGAGGTGCAAAAAAGCTCATAGAAGTTCTGGATCAGTGGTTTAGTTTCCAATTTGTGACCCTGTAACTCAGAGTCTTCTCAAGATAGCTCTTCGATTGGTAGAAAGCAGAAGCTAGCTAATGTGCTCAGCTTTGTCCCTCGCTCAAAAAATCTTCTCTCCTTTAACCTCCCAGCTAGAGCTTCGTCCTTCGCAAAGATAGGTATGCCAAGAGACGGTAACCAACAACCATGGCCAGGAGGCAACAAACTTCAGTTAAACCGCTGTCTATTTTCACTCCATTGATTGAGTCAGTAATGTGTTCGTACTGCACCTTCAGAAGAAGTTTGTATGTGTGATAATTGAAAGACAGATAGCGGAGCCATGATATGAATACTGGAACTTTCTGCAACAGAAATATTTGTTAATTAATCTAAGTAGGTATAGATTTTTGTTTTGTTTGAGTACTTTCTTCCGAGAATTAAAGATGCGGTAAATTTAACTTTTAAGCAAATTGCTTGCTTACCGCCACAAAGTATCCACCGGCCAACATGAAGGTCATTACTGTTACAGAGGCCAAAGTTGTTGCTCTCTTTAAGTCCATCAGTGTAGCCCCAATAGCTAGTCCAAGTCCCTGCCATTGCACCCAAGCTTGTTATGAAGCATTGTAGGAGTAGTATATGGTACCTTGTTGATCTTGTTAACAAATGGTTGCTGACTCTAATATGTTTCCGACTCTAGGACTGGGCTGAGCACATAAATTCATTCAGGGGCTGTTTGGTGCATTTATATGAGCTACTTATATCCTCTCTTTTTGTTTTTGGGAGTTTGTGCCAAACTGTTTGTTTGGTGTAACTTTTGCTCACAGCTTATTAAGAAGAAATAGCTTAAATAAGTTGAAACAATTTGATTATCTAGAAGGTGCTTTTGGCTTCTTCTTTCTGATTACCAACTTTCAACTTACAAGAAGTTGCACCAAACAGGCCCCGAGTCAAAGAGGTGTCAAGATTCAAGCACAAGATCTTACTTTGAATGTTACCATATTAACAATTGTTACTCTAAAAGCTTAAGCTGTTAGACAACATTGCAACTTTTTTGCGACGTATTTATTTTGTCAACAAGATGAATAAAGAAGCATACCTGAGCTGCCACAATGCAGAGGAGCACCGTAACCATGGTTAGAAAAAATGGACCAGCACTCTTTCTCAAGCCTGCCATGAAATAGACCACAAGAAGGAAAAGAATGGGCAGTAAAAGGTCCAGAGGAAGGTCACTTGTAGTCCTAGCCACAAAATATGCGCTTAGTCTGTACATGTCGGCTGCTCGTTCCTTGTTCAGCATGGCTCTTTCTTGAGGAAATGTGAAGATTGCTGTGAAGACTGGAAAAAATCCCCAGAAGACAGCAATGAAGAAAAGCAGCCCTGCCTGCATTAATGCAGATGTATATTATGGTAAAAGGTTCAGACCAAAATGAAGATTTCAATGACCAACGTAAATCAGGTTTCTTTTGTCGTAGAACTATATGAAATTAACTATTAGCTTCTTTTAGATGGGATCATGGGATTCTGTGGAACCTTCTCATTCTTTAACTGACATTTCACATAATTGTTTTATTGAGAGAACTAATCAAATTTAGCCAAAATTAATAGTATTTTCGAATTATAATTAACATGTATAAAGTTTGTAGTTCAAGTTTCTGTTCCCTTCTAGCCCTAGCTCAAACATGGATGAGAGTTCTTTTATGTAATTAGTTCATTTAATTTTGTCTTTTTTTTTTTTTTTTTTTTTGGGATACCTTTCTTATTCAGCTTCTATGTTTGGGGATTGAGGAGCATTAGCTAGTTAGGGATTCCATTTTAATTGGTCAACTTGTGCATTTTCACAAGGCAACGATTGCATACCTGATCTTGCTGGTTTTGGGGGCTATTACCATCCGATTGCCACCAGAGCAATCCCAAAATGACCGCAATAGCGATAACTTGTGTAATTCTCAACCAGCTAAAATAGTCATGGCGCCGTTCTTTGAGTCCTCTACAGAATAATATGGAGAACTGTTTCCACCAGCTCGCTCCCCATTCTCGCTTTGAAGTATACACTTTTGACTTCAGTTCTTCATCAATTGGTATAGGAATCATAAGCTTCTTTTTCTCATTGTCTGCTGCTCTTGTCTCATAAGCCCCCACTAGATACTGTTTCCAAATGAAAATAACATCAATAGTCATAATCTAGCACTCACTGTACTAGTCACAATTACAAATACTCTTTCGCGTCATGATATACCATCTCTAAGGGCATAAAATTTTCAGCAGATTTTACTAGTTTTAGCTGGAACTTTTTGAATGACATGTGGTGTTTTTCATTAATATTTGAGGAAGAGTCATTCAATGTGTGACAACCCATCTTTTTATGTTTATGAATTCAATATTACTTTACCTCATGAACAACTGCAGGAGAGGGCTTCCTATTTCTTGTCTCTGTTTCTGAGTTTCCCATTTGCACTCTGTTCTCCAATTCGGATGGTACAGAGACATCATTTATGTTACCATTTGCGAGGTCTAGCAGGAACTCTGCTGGATTCATGGCAATTAGTGGGGAGCATCCGATGGATGAAAAATAAACCATTACTTCTGATGCCTTTCCAAAATAAAGCAAACTTCCTTTTCCAAGAAGGATTAACTTGTCAAATTTGTGGAAGAGTCTGCTAGATGGCTGGTGGATTGTGGTGATCACTGTTTTCCCGCCCTGCCATGAAATTGAAACAATTTAGACCAAACTAAAGTAAGCCTTATGTCCCACTCAAGTAGGGTCGGCTACATGAATCCTTTTCCGTCATTCTGCTCTGTCAAGGGCTATATGCTCAGTTTAAATTAAATAAATTTATATCTTTTTTTATTACTACATCCCGTGTTAATTTAGGTCTTCTCCTTGTAACATTTCCATTTATGGTGATCGTATCACTGTTGCTTACCGTTGCGTCTATAAGTTGTTCTCTCATTGTCTAGGTGATTTGCTGATGATTTGTACAACCTGTGGCCCTAGATATGGCATAGTGGGTAAAGAAAACTCTTGAGAAGTTGGGATGAAGATAGGTTTGATTTATTGTTATAATTTTTATTTTTGTTGTCATATATAATCATGAATTTGCTAATAATAATGTGAAATTGAAGCTTTGGACTTGAAATGCAATATACCTCAGCTATGTCTTGTAAGATTTGAACGATCCTCAAAGCAGTTGTAGAATCCAGGCCAGAGGTTGGTTCATCAAGAAACAAAAGAGAAGGGTTGATTATAATCTCATTGCCAATACAGACACGCTTCCTCTCTCCTCCTGAAACTCCCCGAACAAAAGAGCTACCGATCATAGTGTCTTGGCACCTGAGCACATTGATATTCCTCATTGATCAGCTCATGAGAACAGGTATGATTCATTTGTGTGTGGTTTGTTTTTTGCTATATCTGACTTTAGCTAACACATAATTGAAGATAATAGCATAGCAGAGAAATGAGAATTTACCTCTCCAAGCCCAACTCGTCGATTACGTCTATGGCTCGTTTTTCCTTTTCTTGTTTTGTCAATGTCTTCGGAAGTCGTAGGAGTGCTGCATATGTTAATGTTTCCATCACTGTAAGGTGAGGAAAGAGCACGTCGTCTTGAGTCACGAATCCTATCCTGAAATATATTTCATGTTATTCTAATGTGTGATTACCCTTTATTTTCACATCACTTATCTTTTTTTCTTTTTTTTTTAATGGTAATGTTCAGGCTATACTTTTATGTGAACATTGAACATTCATATAGGTGAAAAATTATAAAACCAATTTCAATTAGGTAGGTTTTAGAGGAAATCTGTCTTAATCAGGCTAATATGATGAAAGTGGTGGAAAGCGAAGGAAATGGTGGAAAAAAGTTAGAACTGTCCTGAGTTTGTTTAGCATAAAAGTGGTGGAAGTTATAAGAAGGTAATTTTTCTATCCATCCTATGGTAGCATGGTAACTAAGCTTTTAGTTTCTTACAAAAAACACAGAAAAATACAAGAAAGCTTAAATTTGTTTATAAAATTTTTAAATTTCAATATCAGCGTGTCTGAGTCGTGTCACGTATCTGTGTCCATATCCATGCTTCTTAGGTTTTAACTTTCTTTGCATTAGTTGTAGTGATGATGAATTTCTGTGAATATATATGACAAAGGCCTACGAGAAAACTGTTATTGTGTATACTACTCTTTTTTAATATGCAGCCCAAGTGATAGACATAGCTTGTACAAATTGAAAGTGTTTTATTTTGCTTTATATGCATAAGCACATTACTTACCTTACTCGGACTGCCTACTGCTGTGTATATGCATACCAGTTTTCAAGTCTCATATATAGATTTTTTAGTAGTGAAATATTCCTTGTAACCAAAGATAGAAGTTTTTCAGTAAATTTCCTGAGAACCAAACACACATAAATATAGTGCTACTAGCTCTTTCATGTATATCTAGATTGTTACCTGCTCTTTAGGAACTTCGAATATGGCTGGTCATTATAAGTAATTGAACCTCCTGGTGTCGACCCTCTCACCCTACCACCAAGCAGACTTAGAAGTGTAGTCTTTCCACTCCCTGAAGGCCCCATCAATGCCAAAACTTCTCCAGGATTCACCGAACCAGAAATCCCATTCAATATTTCTTTCTCCACCGTTGATGTCACTCCTTTTATAACCACCTTGTACGTCACGTCTGTAAACTGCATATTCAGAAGAAGAAAAAAAAAAGAAAAAAGAAAAAGTCTCCATTTACAATATTGGCAACAATGATTCCTTGAAATAGGTGTATATATTTAATTGTCACAAAATAGCATAGTAGTATTTGTACTGAGCATGGCTGTGTTTTTAGTTTTTGTCTTTTATGGATTTGAAACCAATTTCACAGTTGATTATGAAGGTGTTTGAACTAGTTCTTATGTTTGTTTCCTAGATGAATGTTATTTTATTTTTCAATGAATTATGGGCGTTCTGTTTACATTGTTGTTGGTGGTGGTGGTGAAAGGAAAGTCCTGTACAAAAATGTCATATAAATAGGACTCTGTACAAGACTTAACCTGACATGATAGCCATGTTCAATTGGGTCGCGTTGATCTCTAGCTAATCTCCATCGTTTCCTGTCCAAATACATATAGTGGGTGTTTGGGAAGTGGGTTTTTATGTAAATTTTTTTAGTTGTAGGATATTATTGAAGAAAAAAAATTTTGTGTTTGGGAAGATAGTTGGGTTTTTTTGTGGTTGGATGTGATGTTTGTGAGAGAAAAAGTGAAATAATTATGGAATTTGATGTAATATTTTTTTTGGATTTGTTTTTTTTTTTTTTGATTTTGCAAAAACTGTCTTTTAATGGAAAAAATAAAAAAATAAAAAAAAACCCAAAAAAAATTGTTGCCAAACACCGCCATAGTATGAAAATTAATCCATGCTCTTTTGTGAAAATAGGGGTTTGTCATCTCAATACATATATATATGCCTTGTACATCCACACACACAAAAAAAAAGCCCAAAAACACAAAAAACAAGGGTAGGAATGCTATTGTTATGTTATATATGTTACCTTGAGATAGATAGGCAAGGTTGGTTCTGCTTGAATCATCTTCTTGTGTATGCCAGCTTCAAGATCCTCCGCTGTAAGTAATCATGTTTAGTATTTATAAATTAGCAGACTTCTGATTTTGCTTTTCCAATTTTGTTTGATACACTAATATACATACATGCTCGTTTGATATTGTCAAATGTTTGAATTACAGGCATTCTAACTGTTTGATCCGGCTTCATGCCTCATGTGGTAATGAATGATTTTGAGGTAGAAATATGTGGTAATGAATGATTTTGAGGTAGAAATGCTTACTTAAGTCCCAATATGAGAGGATTTTGTTTTTGTTTCTATCTTGGGTGCTTTTAGTTTCTGGGACTAAGGTTAGTTAAGGATTGGGGCCATTATAGTTAAGGATTGGGGCCATTGTAGTTTGGGGCATTGGGGCCATTATAGTTAAGGATTGGGGCCATTATAGTTGTGATTGGAGGAGAAGGAAAAAAAAAGAAAAAAAAAGAAAAGTGACCAATCATGGGAGAGGGGGTCAAGGGGGTGAGAAAAAAAAGGGGTCCAAGTCATTATTGTATTCTTCTTTATGGTATTTTTCGCTACATTAAGGGTTTAGGTTTCTTAGAGGTGCAAAAAAGCTCATAGAAGTTCTGGATCAGTGGTTTAGTTTCCAATTTGTGACCCTGTAACTCAGAGTCTTCTCAAGATAGCTCTTCGATTGGTAGAAAGCAGAAGCTAGCTAATGTGCTCAGCTTTGTCCCTCGCTCAAAAATCTTCTCCTTTAACCTCCCAGCTAGAGCTTCGTCCTTCGCAAAGATAGGTATGCCAAGAGACGGTAACCAACAACCATGGCCAGGAGGCAACAAACTTCAGTTAAACCGCTGTCTATTTTCACTCCATTGATTGAGTCAGTAATGTGTTCGTACTGCACCTTCAGAAGAAGTTTGTATGTGTGATAATTGAAAGACAGATAGCGGAGCCATGATATGAATACTGGAACTTTCTGCAACAGAAAATTTGTTAATTAATCTAAGATAGGTATAGATTTTGTTTTGTTTGATACTTTCTTCCGAGATTATATGATGCGTTAATATCTTTTAACAAATTTTCAAGCAATTACTTGCTTCACCAGCCACAAAGTATCCACCGGCCAACATGAAGGTCATTACTGTTACAGAGGCCAAAGTTGTTGCTCTCTTTAAGTCCATCAGTGTAGCCCCAATAGCTAGTCCAAGTCCCTGCCATTGCACCCAAGCTTGTTATGAAGCATTGTAGGAGTAGTATATGGTACCTTGTTGATCTTGTTAACAAATGGTTGCTGACTCTAATATGTTTCCGACTCTAGGACTGGGCTGAGCACATAAATTCATTCAGGGGCTGTTTGGTGCATTTATATGAGCTACTTATATCCTCTCTTTTTGTTTTTGGGAGTTTGTGCCAAACTGTTTGTTTGGTGTAACTTTTGCTCACAGCTTATTAAGAGAAATAGCTTAAATAAGTTGAAACAATTTGATTATCTAGAAGGTGCTTTTGGCTTCTTCTTTCTGATTACCAACTTTCAACTTACAAGAAGTTGCACCAAACAGGCCCCGAGTCAAAGAGGTGTCAAGATTCAAGCACAAGATCTTACTTTGAATGTTACCATATTAACAATTGTTACTCTAAAAGCTTAAGCTGTTAGACAACATTGCAACTTTTTTGCGACGTATTTATTTTGTCAACAAGATGAATAAAGAAGCATACCTGAGCTGCCACAATGCAGAGGAGCACCGTAACCATGGTTAGAAAAAATGGACCAGCACTCTTTCTCAAGCCTGCCATGAAATAGACCACAAGAAGGAAAAGAATGGGCAGTAAAAGGTCCAGAGGAAGGTCACTTGTAGTCCTAGCCACAAAATATGCGCTTAGTCTGTACATGTCGGCTGCTCGTTCCTTGTTCAGCATGGCTCTTTCCTGAGGAAATGTGAAGATTGCTGTGAAGACTGGAAAAAATCCCCAGAAGACAGCAATGAAGAAAAGCAGCCCTGCCTGCATTAATGCAGATGTATATTATGGTAAAAGGTTCAGACCAAAATGAAGATTTCAATGACCAACGTAAATCAGGTTTCTTTTGTCGTAGAACTATATGAAATTAACTATTAGCTTCTTTTAGATGGGATCATGGGATTCTGTGGAACCTTCTCATTCTTTAACTGACATTTCACATAATTGTTTTATTGAACTAATCAAATTTAGCCAAAATTAATAGTATTTTCGAATTATAATTAACATGTATAAAGTTTGTGGTTCAAGTTTCTGTTCCCTTCTAGCCCTAGCTCAAACATGGATGAGAGTTCTTTTATGTAATTAGTTCATTTAATTTTTCTTTTTTTTTTTTTTTTTTTTGGGATACCTTTCTTATTCAGCTTCTATGTTTGGGGATTGAGGAGCATTAGCTAGTTAGGGATTCCATTTTAATTGGTCAACTTGTGCATTTTCACAAGGCAACGATTGCATACCTGATCTTGCTGGTTTTGGGGGCTATTACCATCCGATTGCCACCAGAGCAATCCCAAAATGACCGCAATAGCGATAACTTGTGTAATTCTCAACCAGCTAAAATAGTCATGGCGCCGTTCTTTGAGTCCTCTACAGAATAATATGGAGAACTGTTTCCACCAGCTCGCTCCCCATTCTCGCTTTGAAGTATACACTTTTGACTTCAGTTCTTCATCAATTGGTATAGGAATCATAAGCTTCTTTTTCTCATTGTCTGCTGCTCTTGTCTCATAAGCCCCCACTAGATACTGTTTCCAAATGAAAATAACATCAATATCATAATCTAGCACTCACTGTACTAGTCACAATTACAAATCTCTTTCGCGTCATGATATACCATCTCTAAGGGCATAAAATTTTCAGCAGATTTTACTAGTTTTAGCTGGAACTTTTTGAATGACATGTGGTGTTTTTCATTAATATTTGAGGAAGAGTCATTCAATGTGTGACAACCCATCTTTTTATGTTTATGAATTCAATATTACTTTACCTCATGAACAACTGCAGGAGAGGGCTTCCTATTTCTTGTCTCTGTTTCTGAGTTTCCCATTTGCACTCTGTCTCCAATTCGGATGGTACAGAGACATCATTTATGTTACCATTTGCGAGGTCTAGCAGGAACTCTGCTGGATTCATGGCAATTAGTGGGGAGCATCCGATGGATGAAAAAAAACCATTACTTCTGATGCCTTTCCAAAATAAAGCAAACTTCCTTTTCCAAGAAGGATTAACTTGTCAAATTTGTGGAAGAGTCTGCTAGATGGCTGGTGGATTGTGGTGATCACTGTTTTCCCGCCCTGCCATGAAATTGAAACAATTTAGACCAAACTAAAGTAAGCCTTATGTCCCACTCAAGTAGGGTCGGCTACATGAATCCTTTTCCGTCATTCTGCTCTGTCAAGGGCTATATGCTCAGTTTAAATTAAATAAATTTATATCTTTTTTTATTACTACATCCCGTGTTAATTTAGGTCTTCTCCTTGTAACATTTCCATTTATGGTGATCGTATCACTGTTGCTTACCGTTGCGTCTATAAGTTGTTCTCTCATTGTCTAGGTGATTTGCTGATGATTTGTACAACCTGTGGCCCTAGATATGGCATAGTGGGTAAAGAAAACTCTTGAGAAGTTGGGATGAAGATAGGTTTGATTTATTGTTATAATTTTTATTTGTTGTCATATATAATCATGAATTTGCTAATAATAATGTGAAATTGAAGCTTTGGACTTGAAATGCAATATACCTCAGCTATGTCTTGTAAGATTTGAACGATCCTCAAAGCAGTTGTAGAATCCAGGCCAGAGGTTGGTTCATCAAGAAACAAAAGAGAAGGGTTGATTATAATCTCATTGCCAATACAGACACGCTTCCTCTCTCCTCCTGAAACTCCCCGAACAAAAGAGCTACCGATCATAGTGTCTTGGCACCTGAGCACATTGATATTCCTCATTGATCAGCTCATGAGAACAGGTATGATTCATTTGTGTGTGGTTTGTTTTTTGCTATACTTCTGAGCTTACTACATATTGAAGATAATAGCATAGCAGAAAATGAGAATTTACCTCTCCAAGCCCAACTCGTCGATTACGTGAGACATTCAAATGATATATTGAAATCACCAGTTTTCTTTCTGATTCAGTAGTCACATTTGATTTAAACCTGTACTAAGAGAGAGAGAGAGTTACTTTCCTATTTATTTTATTTTATTTTTTTGATGAGTAGGAGAGTTTATTGTTTGTGATCTTGACTATGGAAGGGTAATTGAAAAATGGAGGACAGTTTTGAATGTGTAGTTTTTGGACTTGTGAGAAAAAGAAGGTTTACATGGGAGTGGGTTTTTTTATATTAAGGGGATAAAGATTTGGTATTTGCATATTTACCACTAACTGATCAATCATTACATCAATGAAAATGTAAATGATCTGTTATTTTAAAATGTAAATGAGCTGTTATTTTTGGGCTTTTGGAAAACAACAATGTGGCAGAACTTGAAAAATGAAGTCTCATCAAAATGGTTTTTGCCTTTGCGTAAGTATTGATAATTTCACATGCACAGAACCTGTCTGCCTCAAGATTTTTTACTAATTTTCTTTTATTTTATTCCCTTCTGATGAGCACAGTATACTAATCACATTGATATTTTCTACCATAGTGATGGTCAGATCTAAGTGAAACGGAGTTTGATCCTTTCGTAGTTGTCACTGGCCATTGAATGCATTAGTCTGCCTAAATTTTCAGCATTGTCATGGGCTTTATAATTTTGTTCAAACATTTCTTACTATTGTTGATCATGACAGGTAGGGACACCAAAGACACACAGGAGGTACCTGGCTCGTGTTAATGGTACCTATGGACCAATGCCACGGGGCACTCCAAAGGGCTTACTGGGGATGCCATTCAACACAACTGTGAGTTGAATCACAAATTCACATGGATGGTTTAGTAAATAGATATTTTTATTTGCATCAGGTCTTTCAATTAATTACCATATTATTTTGGAACTTGCAGGCTATAGATGGTCTGTACTGTGTGGGAGATAGTTGCTTCCCAGGACAAGGTGTTATTGCTGTTGCCTTCTCTGGAATGATGTGTGCACATCGTGTAGCTGCTGACATTGGTAAGCAGATTTTAGATGCCTTCATTTGAACAGAATGTTTGCCATTGGCTGAAAATAAAGTCTGATATTCTTATACGGTTTAGTTATTCTAGAACCAGAAATTTTGGGTAATGGCAGCACTTTGCCTATGATTGGCGGAGCTGTCCTGGTTGACAAAATTGTAATTCTATATTATTGTACTTGAAAGAGCAAAAAAATTTCAACTTCTTTAAGCTCACTTCTGATCACAGCTGTTTATAGATTCCCACAAAGTTGAGTAGTGATAAAACAAAGTTGAATCACCACATTGTTTATTTTTGCTTCAACTTTGAATAGCTTCTTTCATTTAATTAGGGATTTTTCATTTTCCTTTCTTTTGTCCTCAGGACTTGAGAAGAATTCCCCGATATTGGATGCTGCTCTTCTTAGATTACTTGGTTGGTTAAGGACATTGGCATAATCACTACTTATATGATAGAAATACAAGAAACATCATCATCATGTGGAAGGGAAACCGTCGCTCGCATCTGAATTGCAACCACCTACTGTAAGTTGAGGCATGAAGACGCTTGCTTTATACCCTTGAGTTAGTTGGTGACCGTCAATGCTGAATCTGTATATTATGCAACATTGATTTTAGTCAATTGTGGAAATTTAAATCTTCAGTTGTAACTTTTATTTATACAGACTTCAGGCTGTAAATAAAGAAAAGTTTTAGATTGTAATTCATGATTTGATACAGAAGTTGTTTAATTATTGCAAAAGGTTCTTCATATAGAAGTTAATTGTAATGTGGTACTCTAATTCATGGATTGGAAAGTTCTAATAAATCATTGACCTTGCTGTGCTTAGTTTACTTGGGTGAATGCACCTTAAATTGAATTTGAAAATTCCTCCCATACCAAGATTTGAAATTTAGTTACAAAATGGAGGTTGCAAATTTTCAAGGAGGTGCTATTTGAATTCAACTTACTAAAGCCAAGCTAAAACAAAGTAAAATGAGGACAAAAATAAAATAATATGTAGTAAGATATCACTTGCTGCTTCAACTACAAACACCAAATATGCTTGTAGCTTTCCAGCTACTAAGTTTGAATAACTTTATGAAGACTTGATCAATAATGACCATCCAACACTGAATTTTGAATTCAACATCAATTCTGAGACTTCCAATAATTAAGATATAGAAATGCATAAACCAATTCCAGTTTCCAATACCAAATGCAAAACTGAATTTTAGAGATGCTACCTGGATTTAATAGATATGTATGAGTAGCAGTTGGTTACAACAGATAAAGTACTCTCACAAATGTGAAGGACCTATCTGTATATTGAGTTCGAAACGTATGTAAAACCATCCACAAGGAAACTTTGGGCAGTTACATCCACGTACATGCCTGTGATAATATATAATATTCTCCTTGGGTGATGATTGAGACCCCCTTCAATCACCACCCCCACCACCCCCACCACCCCCACACACATGTGGCGGGTGGTGATTGGAGGAGAAGGGAAAAAAAAAGAAAAAAAAAGAAAAGTGACCAATCATGGGAAGAGGGGGTCAAGGGGGTGAGAAAAAAAAGGGGTCCAAGTCATTATTGTATTCTTCTTTATGGTATTTTTCGCTACATTAAGGGTTTAGGTTTCTTAGAGGTGCAAAAAAGCTCATAGAAGTTCTGGATCAGTGGTTTAGTTTCCAATTTGTGACCCTGTAACTCAGAGTCTTCTCAAGATAGCTCTTCGATTGGTAGAAAGCAGAAGCTAGCTAATGTGCTCAGCTTTGTCCCTCGCTCAAAAAATCTTCTCTCCTTTAACCTCCCAGCTAGAGCTTCGTCCTTCGCAAAGATAGGTATGCCAAGAGACGGTAACCAACAACCATGGCCAGGAGGCAACAAACTTCAGTTAAACCGCTGTCTATTTTCACTCCATTGATTGAGTCAGTAATGTGTTCGTACTGCACCTTCAGAAGAAGTTTGTATGTGTGATAATTGAAAGACAGATAGCGGAGCCATGATATGAATACTGGAACTTTCTGCAACAGAAATATTTGTTAATTAATCTAAGAAGTAGGTATAGATTTTTGTTTTGTTTGAGTACTTTCTTCCGAGAATTAAAGATGCGGTAAATTTTAACTTTTAAGCAAATTGCTTGCTTACCGCCACAAAGTATCCACCGGCCAACATGAAGGTCATTACTGTTACAGAGGCCAAAGTTGTTGCTCTCTTTAAGTCCATCAGTGTAGCCCCAATAGCTAGTCCAAGTCCCTGCCATTGCACCCAAGCTTGTTATGAAGCATTGTAGTAGTATATGGTACCTTGTTGATCTTGTTAACAAATGGTTGCTGACTCTAATATGTTTCCGACTCTAGGACTGGGCTGAGCACATAAATTCATTCAGGGGCTGTTTGGTGCATTTATATGAGCTACTTATATCCTCTCTTTTTGTTTTTGGGAGTTTGTGCCAAACTGTTTGTTTGGTGTAACTTTTGCTCACAGCTTATTAAGAAGAAATAGCTTAAATAAGTTGAAACAATTTGATTATCTAGAAGGTGCTTTTGGCTTCTTCTTTCTGATTACCAACTTTCAACTTACAAGAAGTTGCACCAAACAGGCCCCGAGTCAAAGAGGTGTCAAGATTCAAGCACAAGATCTTACTTTGAATGTTACCATATTAACAATTGTTACTCTAAAAGCTTAAGCTGTTAGACAACATTGCAACTTTTTTGCGACGTATTTATTTTGTCAACAAGATGAATAAAGAAGCATACCTGAGCTGCCACAATGCAGAGGAGCACCGTAACCATGGTTAGAAAAAATGGACCAGCACTCTTTCTCAAGCCTGCCATGAAATAGACCACAAGAAGGAAAAGAATGGGCAGTAAAAGGTCCAGAGGAAGGTCGCTTGTAGTCCTAGCCACAAAATATGCGCTTAGTCTGTACATGTCGGCTGCTCGTTCCTTGTTCAACATGGCTCTTTCTTGAGGAAATGTGAAGATTGCTGTGAAGACTGGAAAAAATCCCCAGAAGACAGCAATGAAGAAAAGCAGCCCCGCCTGCATTAATACAGATGTGTAATATGGTATAAGGTTGAGACCAAAATGAAGATTTCAATGACCAACCTAAATTAGGTTTCTTTTGTCATAGAACTATATGAAATTAACTATTAGCTTCTTTTAGATGGGATTCTGTGGAACCTTCTCATTCTTTAACTGACATTTCACAGAACTAATCAAATTTAGCCAAAATTAATAGCATTTTTGAATTATAATCAATATTTATAAAGTTTGTAGTTCAAGTTTCTGTTCCCTTCTAGCCCTAGCTCAAACATGGATGAGAGTTCTTTTATGTAATTAGTTCATTTAATTTTGTCTTTTTTTTTTTTTTTTTTTTGGGATACCTTTCTTATTCAGCTTCTATGTTTGGGGATTGAGGAGCATTAGCTAGTTAGGGATTCCATTTTAATTGGTCAACTTGTGCATTTTCACAAGGCAACGATTGCATACCTGATCTTGCTGGTTTTGGGGGCTATTACCATCCGATTGCCACCAGAGCAATCCCAAAATGACCGCAATAGCGATAACTTGTGTAATTCTCAACCAGCTAAAATAGTCATGGCGCCGTTCTTTGAGTCCTCTACAGAATAATATGGAGAACTGTTTCCACCAGCTCGCTCCCCATTCTCGCTTTGAAGTATACACTTTTGACTTCAGTTCTTCATCAATTGGTATAGGAATCATAAGCTTCTTTTTCTCATTGTCTGCTGCTCTTGTCTCATAAGCCCCCACTAGATACTGTTTCCAAATGAAAATAACATCAATAATCATAATCTAGCACTCACTGTACTAGTCACAATTACAAATACTCTTTCGCGTCATGATATACCATCTCTAAGGGCATAAAATTTTCAGCAGATTTTACTAGTTTTAGCTGGAACTTTTTGAATGACATGTGGTGTTTTTCATTAATATTTGAGGAAGAGTCATTCAATGTGTGACAACCCATCTTTTTATGTTTATGAATTCAATATTACTTTACCTCATGAACAACTGCAGGAGAGGGCTTCCCATTTCTTGTCTCTGTTTCTGAGTTTCCCATTTGCACTCTGTCCTCCAATTCGGATGGTACAGAGACATCATTTATGTTACCATTTGCGAGGTCTAGCAGGAACTCTGCTGGATTCATGGCAATTAGTGGGGAGCATCCGATGGATGAAAAATAAACCATTGCCTCTGATGCCTTTCCAAAATAAAGCAAACTTCCTTTTCCAAGAAGGATTAACTTGTCAAATTTGTGGAAGAGTCTGCTGGATGGCTGGTGGATTGTGGTGATCACTGTTTTCCCGCCCTGCCATGAAATTGAAACAAATTAGACCAAACTAAAGTAAGCCTTATGTCCCACTTAAGTGGGGTCAGCTACATGAATCATTTTCCGTCATTCTGCTCTGTCAAGGGCTATATGCTCAGTTTAAATTAAATAAATTCATATCTTTTTTTATTGCTACATCCCGTGTTAATTTAGGTCTTCTCCTCGTAACATTTCCATTTATGGTGATCATATCACCGTTTCTTACCATTACGTCTATAAGTTGTTCTCTCATTGTCTAGGTGATTTGCTGATGATTAGTGAGTAAAAAAAACTCTGAGAAGTTGGCATGAAGATAGGTTTGATTTGTTATTGTTATAATTTGTATTTTTGTTGTCATATATAATCATGAATTTGCTCATAATAATGTGAAATTGAAGCTTTGGACTTGAAATGCAATATACCTCAGCTATGTCTTGTAAGATTTGAACGATCCTCAAAGCAGTTGTAGAATCCAGGCCAGAGGTTGGTTCATCAAGAAACAAAAGAGAAGGGTTGATTATAATCTCATTGCCAATACAGACACGCTTCCTCTCTCCTCCTGAAACTCCCCGAACAAAAGAGCCACCAATCATAGTGTCTTGGCACCTGAGCACATTGATATTCCTCATTGATCAGCTCATGAGAACAGGTATGATTCATTTGTGTGTGGTTTGTTTTTTGCTATATCTGACTTTAGCTAACACATAATTGAAGATAATAGCATAGCAGAGAAATGAGAATTTACCTCTCCAGGCCCAACTCGTCGATTACGTCTATGGCTCGTTTTTCCTTTTCCTGTTTTGTCAATGTCTTCGGAAGTCGTAGGAGTGCTGCATATGTTAATGTTTCCATCACTGTAAGGTGAGGAAAGAGCACGTCGTCTTGAGTCACGAATCCTATCCTGAAATATATTTCATGTTATTCTAATGTGTGATTACCCTTTATTTTCACATCACTTATCTTTTTTTCTTTTTTTTTAAAGGTAATGTTCAGGCTAAACTTTTATGTGAACATTGAACATTCATCTAGGTGAAAGAAATTATAAAACCAATTTCAGTCAGGTAGGTTTTTGAGGAAATCTGTCTTAATCAGGCCAAGTTTGGTTATGATGAAAGTGGTGGAAAGCGAAGTAAATGGTGGAAAAAAGTTAGAACTTTCCTGAGTTTGTTTAGCATAAAAGTGGTGGAAGTTATAAGAAGATAATTTTTCTATCCATCCCATGATAGCATGATAACTAAGCTTTTAGTTTCTTACAAAAAACACAGAATAACACAAGAAAGTTTAAATTTGTTTATAAAATTTTTAAATTTCAATATCAGCGTGTCTGTGTCGTGTCACGTGTCCGTGTCCATGTCCAAGCTTCTTAGGTTTTACCTTTCTTTGGATTACTTGTAGTGATGATGAATTTCTGTGAATATATGTAACAAAGGCCTATGAGAAAACTTTTATTGTGTATGTATACTACTCTTTCTTAATATGCAGCCCAAGTGATAGACATAGCTTGTGCATTTGAAAGTGTTTTATTTTGCTTTATATGCATAAGCACATTACTTACCTTACTCAGACTGCCTACTGCTGTGTCTTATACCAGTTTTCAAGTCTCATATATAGATTTTTGAGTAGTGAAATATTCCTTGTAACCAAAGATAGGAGTTTTTCAGTAAATTTCCTGAGAACCAAACACACATAAATACAGTGCTACTAGCTCTTTCATGTATATCTAGATTGTTACCTGCTCTTTAGGAACTTCGAATATGGCTGGTCATTATAAGTAATTGAACCTCCTAGTGTTGGCCTTCTCACCCTGCCACCGAGCAGACTTAGAAGTGTAGTCTTTCCACTCCCTGAAGGCCCCATCAATGCCAAAACTTCTCCAGGAATCACCGAACTAGAAATCCCATTTAGTATTTCTTTCTCCACCGTTGATGTCACTCCTTTTATAACCACCTTGTACGTCATGTCCGTAAACTGCATATTCAGAAGAAAAAAAAAAGAAAAAAAAAAAAGTCTCCATTTACAATATTGGCAACAATAATTCCTTGAAATAGGTGTATATATTTAATTGTCACAAAATAGCATAGTAGTATTTGTACTGAGCATGGCTGTGTTTTTAGTTTTTGTCTTTTATGGATTTGAAACCAATTTCACAGTTGATTATGAAGGTGTTTGAACTAGTTCTTATGTTTGTTTCCTAGATGAATGTTATTTTATTTTTCAATGAATTATGGGCGTTCTGTTTACATTGTTGTTGGTGGTGGTGGTGAAAGGAAAGTCCTGTACAAAAATGTCATATAAATAGGACTCTGTACAAGACTTAACCTGACATGATAGCCATGTTCAATTGGGTCGCGTTGATCTCTAGCTAATCTCCATCGTTTCCTGTCCAAATACATATAGTGGGTGTTTGGGAAGTGGGTTTTTATGTAAATTTTTTTAGTTGTAGGATATTATTGAAGAAAAAAAATTTTGTGTTTGGGAAGATAGTTGGGTTTTTTTGTGGTTGGATGTGATGTTTGTGAGAGAAAAAGTGAAATAATTATGGAATTTGATGTAATATTTTTTTTGGATTTGTTTTTTTTTTTTTTGATTTTGCAAAAACTGTCTTTTAATGGAAAAAATAAAAAAATAAAAAAAAACCCAAAAAAAATTGTTGCCAAACACCGCCATAGTATGAAAATTAATCCATGCTCTTTTGTGAAAATAGGGGTTTGTCATCTCAATACATATATATATGCCTTGTACATCCACACACACAAAAAAAAAGCCCAAAAACTCAAAGAACAAGGGTAGGAATGCTATTGTTATGTTATATATGTTACCTTGAGATAGATAGGCAAGGTTGGTTCTACTTGAATCATCTTCTTGTGTATGCCAGCTTCAAGATCCTCCGCTGTAAGTAATCATGTTTAGTATTTATAAATTAGCAGACTTCTGATTTTGCTTTTCCAATTTTGTTTGATACACTAATATACATACATGCTCGTTTGATATTGTCAAATGTTTGAATTACAGGCATTCTAACTGTTTGATCCGGCTTCATGCCTCATGTGGTAATGAATGATTTTGAGGTAGAAATATGTGGTAATGAATGATTTTGAGGTAGAAATGCTTACTTAAGTCCCAATATGAGAGGATTTTGTTTTTGTTTCTATCTTGGGTGCTTTTAGTTTCTGGGACTAAGGTTAGTTAAGGATTGGGGCCATTATAGTTAAGGATTGGGGCCATTGTAGTTTGGGGCATTGGGGCCATTATAGTTAAGGATTGGGGCCATTATAGTTTAGTCATATGATTAGTTAAGGATTGGGGCCATAATAGTTTGGGGCATGCCCATTTAGCTATGATTTTTTTTTTTTCCCTTAGCCTTCATTTTCTTGATGTACCTTGTTTGTCGAGTTATTAAATTTTCATTTCACGTGTCACAAAAAAGTCAACAAAGTCTTAACATGGAGAAAGTACAAAAATAAATCACTAAATACTACAAAATAGGCGTAAGGGAGGGGTTGTGCCGAACACTATCTTTTTGTCTTTTTGTATGATACTTTTATTTGTTTATTTTTATTTACGGCGGTGTTACATGCACCAATTAGTGTACTAACTAGTGTATCAACTAGTATTATGTCATTATTATTAATTCCACTTATTATACAAATTACAAATATTAAAAACTTTTAAAATTATGTCACATTATTTGTTAATACATTAATTAGTACACTAATTGGTACATATAGTACTACTCTTTTGTTTATGTAGCAAAACTATTTTTGTGTGCTTGTTTCTGTTATTGCACTTCAATACCCTCCCGACCCTCCTTTTCTAGGCTTTTGTGGGGGAGAAGCAGCCTCTTTGTAGAAAGCTTTCAACTTATTTGGTCTAATAAATTCCATTTTTTAACCTCTACCTACATGATAAAATGATTTTTCTACATAACATTTTGATGGGTCCAAAAATTAATCGAAATGACTAAGTTTTTTATTTGCAAAGGGTTTTCTAATAATCAAGTCAAAATATACTAACTTTTTAATTTTTTTTTTGGAACAACGAAAAAAGATGTTCCATGAGGGTATCATAACATCTGTAGACCTTTGCTCCGGGATAGTCGCTTTACAACAGGATTAGTGGATCAATAAAATCTTGTTTTTCACATTATTTTGTTTAATTGTTGTCATTATTTGATTGCGATTTGATAACTTTTTTTAAGAAATTAAAAATGTTTGTCTAAGAAAGATATCTCATGCTTTAAATTTTTGAAAGACGCAACTGATGAGAAAATCGAAGGTAAGGACCACATAGTAGCATTGTTTGGTACAATGATCTAACCAAAATCTTACCAGAAGTGTGAACAATCTCAGCCAAAATTCATGGTGGGTTGGGGGACCAGAGAAAGTTGTGCAAAGAGATAAAAGCCCTTCTCCAAATTAAATTATTGTTACCACAAGTTTCAAAACCATACCAAAATTTAGGACCCTCAATATGAAATAGACTTGGGAGCTTCTATTTTTTACATTATTTTTTTTTTTTTTCACATATCATTTTTTGTTGAAAATTACTTTTAAAACAGAATTATATATCAACTATGAAGCAAAAACTTATGATTTAAAATCAACTATCAAATCCAAAGTATAGTCAAACTATAAGTTCTTATTCGGAAATTAATTTTCAAATCATAAGTTTTTATGTGATAGTTTATTTTAAAACTAGAAATATAGATACTGACATTTGAAAGTAGAAACTATCAATAAATTCGTATTTAATTAACGGAACTAATTCAATTGATCAGAATTATTACATCTTATTAAGAAATCAGTAATTTGAATCTTTTCATCTACATGTGAGTCTTAATTTTCCGTGTATTTATTTTTTCAATTTAGAAGTTTATTTGACCTAATTATATAATGTATTTGATTTTGATTGTTATGCTTGTAATTCATTACATTTTATTTTAATGCCCATCTAGTGGTCCTGTTTGGCAAATGAATTTTTCACTTTTTTTTTAAACTAAAATTCATAAAAAGATATAATAGTTTAAAATAGTCAATAAACAAAATGTCACATCAAACTCATAATTATTTTATTTGTGAAAACCCACATTTTATTATTCTTAAAAGAAAATAAATAAATTAATTAATTAATTTTATCTAGAGTCTATCTCAAAAATGTATTAGTGTAAAAGTTAGTTTTAAATTAACCAAATTCAATCACTAATAAGGAAATAAATAAATAAATAAATAAATAATAATTTTGTGGGTGTTTAATATTTGTTATTTATAAATTATTTTACTAAGGATTTATTTTAGAATTAGAAATTGAACGTCCAAATAGCCTAAGGAGGTGAAATTGATAAGTTAAATTAGTTTAATTTCAAGTATTGGACCCTATGAAAGTGTAATTAAATGTTCGATTTAGTTTAATAAAACTAAGGTTTGATCAATTGGGTCCAAATTGGAGTTAATTGAGTTGTGAGGATTGAGAATTTAGATTATTATGAACTAAATTTATTTATGAGGTGCTCAATTTAATATGTAATTTATAGATGGAGATTTTGAGTCTGATCAAAAATTGAAGGCCTAAATGATTTGGGAAATCAAAATTGAGGATGAAAATAAGTCTAATTTAATATTTGGAACCTTGGAGTTCGATTAAAAATCTGATTGAGATTGATAAATTGAATTATAATTAATTGGGCTCTAATGGAAGTCAAATTAGACTGATTAAATTATGTGGGATTTGTGACTAGTCATAATTAATTTAATGAGGTGCTAATTGAAATTTATTAAGACTAAGTGTTGCTTAATTAAATAAATCCTAAACATAAATTGAATCTAGGATTAAGAATGTATGTGGGTGTAGGTGTGCAAAGAAACTATGTGGGTGTGTGCATGTGTGAGTGATGTGCTGGAATCAAAAGAAAAGAAAGAGGGTGCACGTGTGCTGTGTTGGTGAAGAGAGAGGTGCAAGTGTGCATTATGTGTCAACATGATAGGAGTGTTTGTGTGTGTATAACTAAGAAAGCAAAGGAGAAATAAAGAAAAGAAAGGAAATTCAAGAACTTGTGAAGAGTTTCAATCATTCAATAATTTTAGGTAAGATTTCTAACTCTAATCTTGTAGTAAATCCTTCCTTACATCTCAAATCATGATAATGTTGTGGAATTTGGACTTGCATGTGTAGTTTATGCCATTAAAAAGATTTTTGAAAATGTTATTTGGCCCTTTTAAATCTGCCAGAAAGTTGTACGAATTTTTAGATAATTTTATACTCACAATTTGAAGATGATTTCTTCTACAAAGTTGTTGATAATGATGTCTAGTTCATCCACAAAATTTTTCAACAATTATTGAGTTTTTTACGAATTTATACAGATTTTAAACCAAATCTGGAGCTATAGACAGATTTTATTATGTGTTTGAAAAATCATTAAAAATTTTATATTAAACCAAATCTGATAATTTCTAAGCAAAAAATGAAATTTGAGAAGTCTAGCTTCATAATAAATTTTTAGATCATGGAATTGATTTATAAATTTAAGTATGGAATTAATTTAAGAAAATGTGATAAATCTGTGTCATAAACACTCTTGGAATTTTTAAGAATTATTTATAACTTATTTTTGGAAAATGCTTTCTGAAAAATGACAATAACATGTTTATTGGGTATTCTGTAGATTTATATGAATTTTAGAGTTGTATAAGTAATTTATTTATAATTGTATTTGCAAGACATACATTCTGAAAATTTTGACAGATTAAGGAGGAATCAAAAATTATATCTCAATTGTTTATTTATAACTTATTTTTGGGAAATTCTTTCTAAAAAATGACCTAAACATATTTATTGAATATTCTGTACATTTTCACGAATTTTAGAAATGTATAAATAATTTTTTATAATTTTTATTACCTAAGGTATAATCTGAAAATTTCTGGACAGATTTAAGATCATCACTTCAATTATTTATTTGGATAAAAATCAGTTATTATGTTGGTCTAATTCATCAAATCTTGTAAATTAGTAATCCATATATGGGTGTATTGTAGTTTATTTAATATTGTGCTAGTCTAATCTTGTAGATTAAAAGTCCATGCATGTGTGTAATTATAAATTATTTCTATTCTTTGGGTATCTAAATTATTATTTCATACCATGGTTTAAATAAATTGTTTATTTAAATTTTGTACATTGTTTACTATCGTGTGACATGTGTAATATTTATGTTGAGGAATTTTAATGAGTTGGTAAACCATTATTTGTGATTAAAAATTGGAATTATTGGTGATTAATATCAAAATTAACTGAAATGATTAACGGCATACACAAAGTTAACAAATGACGGTTAATACCAGTTGTTCAGGGTGAGTATTGGTCTTAAAGAGTGTACGAAATTAAGGGTTGACGGTCAATACGGTTGTTCAGGGTGAGCCCTGGTTTTGAGAATTCTCACGTAAATTGTGTTGCGAAACTCTAAGATGGCACGGGACTTATTTGAACCCTTTTCGGTATTCGGTTTTGGAATAAGGGTGGATGTGCAAGTGGTACACAGGGAGGTTACGTACCCCTGGCAGACCGTTTCCTTGGGGCAGACCACGGATGCCACTGCTTGAGTATATAACTCCGGACGTGGGCATCCCTAGTGGTTACGGTTGGTAACACTTAAATATTTGACCAAGGGAGGGTTTCAAATTAACCGTTGCCATGCTTAGTAGTTGGTAAGTTAAATATCTTTGGTGAGATTTCGAGTGTCACCTAATTTATTAAAATTATTAAAATTATTTTAATAGTTGTAATTTATGTTTACAATTATATTGTTATCTCATGTTTATAATCTCATTATTTTTCTCTTAAAAAGAATGGTAGGTTGGTTATATTTTTCTTACTGTGTTGCAAAACTCATGGCATATATTTTTGTTACCACTGGCGTTTTATGCCAGGTTTTATGTTCGGATCTAATGAGTGGGCATTTTTCTTATGATGAAATACTGCCTCGTTTTGTCATTTTATTTATTTTATCTATTGTTATTATTTCAACTGTGTATGGTATTCCTATTATGCTTATTTAATGCTACCTATCATTCTGTTACTACACATTATTCATTGTGGGTATTATTATCGGGGTGGGTATTTCGGGTTGTAGTATCTTATTGAGCTCGTCGCTCATTGGCATCCTCGTTGCCCTGCGTTTATGCCAGGTAACGAAGAAACCGAAGGAAACACCGAGGTGTTGAAAGGCAACATTCAGCCTGATTAGCTTGAAGCATGCCAAAGTTCCATGAACCATCTTTCTGAGTTTTCTAGTTTTTTCTCTACTGGAGTTGTAATTGAAGAACTTTTAGTTTTGGTGTGTAATTAATGGATGATGGTAAATTTGGTGGCAACATTGATGAGGATTCTTAATTAAAGAAAATTGATTTTAAGTTTCAAACCTTATTATGATGTCCCCAAATTTTTGGGCGTCACAATTTTTCTCTCACAAATATCACATCCAACTATAAAAAAAATTTAACTATTTTCCCAAATATCAAAATTTTAGCCTATTGAAATAATCAAAAATTAAAATAGTCTATTAAAATAATCAACTTTCCAAACAAATCCAGGATATAAATCAAGCAAAATAAAATAAAATAAAATAAAATAAAAAGAGCACTACTAGGTAGCTCGAAAGTGAGCCGACTGGCACGAATGCCAAAACAACGTCGTTTTGGCCTCTCTTTTTTTCCCCTCGCTTTTCTCTTTGAAACAGAGAGGCTAGAGAATAAAAAGGGAGGAAGAGAGAAGAGAGAGGGGGAACAGAGAGAAAGAGCTAGAGCTTCCTTCACCCACCGGCGCCGCCATCACCATCGCTAACCTCTCCACCCACCGGCGCCACCATTGACCCTCCTATGTGTGTATACACACATAGATTTGTGTGTATACAGATCTATGCTCTCTCTCTGTTTCCCCTCTCTTATTTTATTCTTCCTCCTCTCCTTCTTTTCTCCCACCGGTGCTGCCATCACTGTCGCAAATCCCTCCACCCACTAGGGCCACCATCACACAAATCTGTGTGTATACACAGATTTGTGTCTATATACATAGATCTGTGTATAGATCTCTCTTTCACTCTTCCTCTCTTTTCTTTTCTTCTCTCTTCTTCCTCTTCTCATTCTTTTCTCCTTCTTCTGTCTTTTTTCAGAGAGCAAACAGAGAGAGAAGGGAAAGAAAAAGAAAAAAAGAAGAAGAGAGATTGATATTCGAACCTAACCTTTCGAGCTACCTCGCATTTTTTCAAATAAAAATAAGACTTGTCTTCTCATGCGTGTAACAGCTGGCTAGACACAGTTGATGGCAAGTGGATATGGCAGTAAATAAGAGTGTGACATGAGTGTGATGGTAGTAAAAAGGAATGGGACTGTAACCACAATTTGTTGTAGGATTAGGTAATCAATCATAATGAAGTCATGTTTTCTTGAACCTTTTTTGGTTCACCTTTTGCGATTAACTATAACAATTAACTAGGAACAGAGTAAAAGATATGGTGGAGTTGTTTGCTACAGTTCAAATATATATATAAAAAAAAAAATTAAAATCTCTAATATTAATATTTTATAAAATAAAAAATATATAATATTTTTATAGCAATTGAGATCTTTCAATATTTTCACAGAAAAAATTCGACATAAAAATTTTGCACTGACAGAAAAATTTCAATTTTTACAAAGAAATTTCAATTTTCATATCAAAATTTCTTTAATTTCATAGATAAATATTATTGTGGAATCTTGGGTAATAATAATAAAAAAAAACATATTGGACCTTTCCTACTACTCAAAATTAAAGAGGAATGTTTCACTAATTTTCTTTAAAAAATAAAATAAAGAGAAGTTATAAATAGTATCTAGACTTCAATAAATAAATTGAAATTCAGTCATAAATAGTTATTTAGCATAAATAATCATAGATTTTAAATTTAATCATTTTATTCAAACTGAATGTTATAATTTATTATTTTTTAATACCCATACATGAAGAGTAAACGTAAAAGAACTTGACAATAATTTAGATAGGACTTACCGTAATGTTTAGAGTTAATATTATTTAAATCAAAATAATCAGGATCAAACTAAAATCTTTTGTTTGGGAAGAAGGGTTCGGTTGGATTTGAGATTATTTTAATCACAAAAAGACAAAATAGACTTTTTTAGTCCAATAAGACAAAACATCACATCCAATCCATAATCCTTACATTCTTTCTCTCACAAAAAGTCAAAAAAGTCAAAATAAACTTTGTCTTTTAATGGAAAAAATCAAAAAAAATCCAAAAAAAATTGTTGCCAAACACCGCCATAGTATGAAAATTAATCCATGCTCTTTTGTGAAAATAGGGGTTTGTCATCTCGATACATATATATATATGCCCTGTGCATCCACACACACACACACACACAAAAAAAACCCAAAAACACAAAAAACAAGGGTAGGAATGCTATTGTTATGTTATATATGTTAGCTTGAGATTGATAGGCAAAGGTTGGTTCTGCTTGAATCCTCTTCTTGTGTATGCCAGCTTCAAGATCCTCCGCTGTAAGTAATCATGTTCAGTATTTATAAATTAGCAGACTTCTGATTTTGCTTTTTCAATTTTGTTTGGTACACTAATATCCATACATGCTCGTTTGATATTGTCAAATGTTTGAATTACAGGCATTCTAACTGTTTGATCCGGCTTCATGCCTCGTGGTAATGAATGATTTTGAGGTAGAAATGCTTTCTTAAGTCCCAATATGTAGAGGATTTTGTTTTTGTTTCTATCTTGGGTGCTTTTAGTTTCTGGGACTAAGGTTAGTTAAGGATTGGGGCCATTATAGTTTGGGGCATTGGGTCCATTATAGTTAAGGATTGGGGCCATTATAGTTTAGTCATATGATTAGTTAAGGATTGGGGCCATTATAGTTTGGGGCATGCCCATTTAGTTATGATTTTTTTTTTTTTCCCCTTAGCCTTTATTTTCTTGATGTACCTTATTTGTCGAGTTATTAAATTTTCGTTTACGTGTCACAAAAAATCAAGAAAGTCTTAACATGAAGAAAGTACAAAAATAAATCACTAAATACGACAAAACAGGCTTAAGGGAGGGGCTGTGCCGCACACCTTTTCGTCTTTTTGTATGATTCTTTTATTTGTTTATTTTTGTTTATGGAGGTACTACATGCACCAATTAGTGTACTAACTAGTGTATCAACTAGTATTATGTCATTATTGTTGACCCTACTTATTATACAAATTACAAATACTAAAAATTTCTAAAATTATGTCACATTATCTGTTAATATATTAGTTAGTATACTAATTGGTACATATAGTATTATTCTTTTGTTTATGTAGCAAAACTATTTTTGTGTACTTGTTTATGTTATTGCACTTCAATACCCTCCCGACCCTCCTTTTCTAGGCTTTTGTGGGGGAGAAGCATCCTCTTTGTAGAAAGCTTTCAACTTATTTGGTCTAAGAAATTCCATTTTTTAACCTCTACCTACATGATAAAATGATTTTTCTACATAACATTTTGATGGGTCCAAAAATTAATCGAAATGACTAAGTTTTTTTATTTGCAAAGGATTTTCTAATAATCAAGTCAAAATGTACTAACTTTTTTTTTTTTTTGGGAACAAAGAAAAAAGATGTTCCATGAGAGTATCATAATATCTGTAGACCCTTGCTCCAGGATAGTCGCTTAACAACAGGATTTAACCCAAAAATAAATGGAGGGAGTGGATTGTATAAAATCTTGTTTTTCGCATAATTTTGTTTAATTGTTGTCATTATTTGATTGTGATTTGATAACTTTTTTAAGAAACTAAAAATGTTTGTCTAAGAAAGATATCTCATGCTTTAAATTTTTGAAAGACACAACTGATGAGAAAATCAAAGGTAAGGACCACATAGTAGCATTGTTTGGTACAATGATCTAACCAAAATCTTACCAGAAGTGTGAACAATCTCAGCCAAAATTCATGGTGGGTTGGGGGACCAGAGAAAGTTGTGCAGAGAGATAAACGCCCCTCTCCAAATTAAATTATTGTTACCTCAAGTTTCAAAACCATACCAAAATTTAGGACCCTCAATATGAAATAGACTTGGGAGCTTCTATTTTTTACATTAATTTTTTTTTTTTCACATATCATTTTTTGTTGAAAATTAATTTTAAAACAGAATTATATATCAACTATGAAGCAAAAACTTATGATTTAAAAATCAACTTTCAAATTCAAAGTATAGTCAAACTATAAGTTCTTATTCGGAAATTAATTTTCAAATCATAAGTTTTTATGTGATAGTTTATTTTAAAATTAGAAATATAGATACTGACATTTGAAAGTAGAAACTCTCAATAAATTTGTATTTAATTAATGGAACTAATTTGATTGATCAGAATTATTACACCTTATTAAGAAATCAGTAGTTTGAATCTTTTCATCTACATGTGAGACTTAATTTTCCGTGTATTTATTTTTTCAATTTAGAAGTTTATTTGTACTAATTATATAATGTATTTGATTTTGATTGTTATGCTTGTAATTCATTACATTTTATTTTAATACCCGTGTAGTAGTCTTGTTTGGCAAGTGAATTTTTCACTTTTTTTTTAAACTAAAATTCATAAAAAGATAAAATAATTTAAAATAGTCAATAAACAAAATGTCACATCAAACTCATTATTATTTTATTTTTTCTCTCACAAATATCACATTCAACGATAGAAAAAATTGAACTATCTTCCCAAATATCAAAATTTTAGCCTATTGAAATAATAAAAAATTAAAATAATCTATTAAAATAATCAACTTTCCAAACAAATCCAGGATATAAATCAAGCAAAATGAAATAAAATAAAAAGAGCGATGCTGGGTAGCTTGAAAGTGAACCGACTGGCTCGAATGCCAAAACGACATCATTTTGGCCATTTTTTTTCCCTCCTCGCTTTTCTCTTTGAAACAGAGATGCCAGAAAAGAAAGAGGGAGGAAGAGAGAAGAGAGAGGGGGAACAGAGAGAAAGAGCCAGAACTTCCTCCATCCATCGGCGCCGCCATCACCATCACAAACCCCTCCACCCACTAGCGCCACCATTGACCGTCCTCTGTGTGTATACACAGAGCTTACACATAGATTTGTGTGTATACACAGATCTATGCTCTCTCTCTGTTCCCTCTCTCTTATTTTATTCTTCATCCTCTCATTCTTTTCTCCCACCGGTGCTGCCATCACCGTCGCAAATCCCTCCACCCACTAGCACCACCATCACACAATTCTGTGTGTATACACAGATCTGTGTCTATACACATAGATCTGTATATAGATCTTTCTCTCTCTCTTCTCCCTCTTTTCTTTTCTTCTCTCTTCTTCCTCCTCTCATTCTTTTCTCATTCTTCTGTCTCTTCCAAAAAAAAAAAGGGTTGCTTTCGAGATATGCGAACCCCAACCTTTCAAGCTATCCTGCATTTTCCAAATAAAAATAAGACTTGTCTTCTCATGCGTGTAACAGCTGGCTAGACACAGTTGATGACAAGAGAATATGACAGTAAATAAGAGTGTGAGAGTAGTAGAAAGGAATGGGACTGTAACCACAATTTGTCGTAGGATTAGGTAATCAATCATAATGAAGTCATGTTTTCTTGAACCTTTTTTGGTTCACCTTTTGCGGTTAACTATAAGAATTAACTAGAAACAGAGTAAAAGAGATGGAGTTTTTGGGTGAATAAAATATGGAGTTGTTTTGCTACAGTTTAAATATATATATATATATATATAAATTAAAATTTCTAATATTAATATTTTATAAAATAAAAAATATATAATATTTTTATAATAATTAAGATCTTTCAATATTTTCACAGAAAAAATTCGACATAAAAATTTTGCCCTGACAGAAATTTTCAATTTTCACAAAGAAATTTCAATTTTCATATCAAAATTTCTTTAATTTCACAGATAAATATTATTGTGGAATCTTGGGTAACAATAATAAAAAAACATATTGGACCTCTCCTACTACTCAAAATTAGAAAGAAATGTTTCACTAATTTTCTTAAAAAAAGAAAATAAAGAGAAGTCATAAATAGTATCTAGACTTCAATAAATAAATTGAAATTCAGTCATAAATAGTTATTTAGCATAAATAATCATATATTTTAAAGGGGGATTTGGTAATAGCCCCCTCACTATCTAATTTGTCTTTCAAAAGGACAAGAATTATATAAGTACTTTCAAAACCCCATAATATTTTAAAATTTGTTTCTTTTACTATATTACCCTCATATCTATCAGCTCTCCTATTAAGCCATCTTCACTATATATTTCAGAGTAAAATTTTACTCTGTATGAAAGTAAAATTTCACTCTGTATAAAAGTAAAATTTTACATTTGGAAACTAAAAGTAAAATTTTACTCTGTATGAAAGTAAAATTTTACTCTATATAAAAGTAAAATTTTACTCTGAATATGAGTAAAATTTATACTCTGAAACTAAAAGTAAAATTTTACTCTGTATAAAAGTAAAATTTTATTCTGAAAAACTAGTAAAATGTTAGACTCTACACAAAAGTAAAATTTTACTCTGTATAAAAGTAAAATTTTACTCTGGTTCTGTCAAATGAAAAAAACAGAGCAATAGAACCAGAGTAAAATTTTACTCTGGTTCTGTCAAATGAAATTAGATAAAAAACAACAAAAATAAATCAAAAACAAACAAACAAAAAAAAAATAAATTAATCAACAAATCGACATATCTAATTGAGAAAAAAACTTCAAAAAAACAAACAAACAAAAACAAAACAAATTAATCAACAAATCCACATATCTAATTAAAACGAAAAACTTCTAAAACTCGATCAACAATCACACATCTCAATGAAAAAGAATATATGTGTTCAACAATACTCATACACACAATATATATATATATATATATACATATATTCTACTATTCCTCATCCACATCCTTCCCAACCTCCTGTTCAACTTCTTTCAATCTCGAAGCTTCAGCCTTCGCATTCAACATCGCCAGCATCTCATCAACAACCTCATCATGTTTCTTCTTCGCTTCCAATTGAGCCATCTCCACCGCGCTCCGAATCTCCCCCATCTGCTCCGAAACCCTAGCTTTCGAATCTCCAACGACATCCTTATTCAATTTCAACATACTTAAAGCCTCATCGTTGCTGATTATGAAGATGAAGAGAGGACCTTCTGCTGAAGCTTGGAAGACGCGACTATGGCGGCGGCCTGTCGACGACCTTCTGCTGAAGCTTGGAAGATGCAACTATGGTGATTATGATACAGTTGATGACGAAGCTGATTATATATGCAGAAGTTGAGGGTATAATAGTCCTATAAAATATTTAAATAATAAATTTTGTCCTTTATGCAAGACTTTATAATTATGAGGGGGTTTAGAAAGTATAATTTTTTTCTTAGTCCTTTTAATGAAAGGAAGGTAAAAGGGATTTATAGCTAAATTTTCCTATTTTAAATTTAATCATGTTATTCAAACTGAATGTTATAATTTATTATTTTTTAATACCCTTACATGAATAGTAAACGTAAAAGAACTTGACAATAATTTAGATAGGACTTACCGTAATGTTTAAAGTTAAAATTATTTAAATCAAAATAATCAGGATCAAACTAAAATCTTGATAAAACAATATAGGCTTTGTTTGGGAAGAAGGGTTCGGTTGGATTTGGGGTTATTTTAACCACAAAAAAACAAAATAGACTTTTTTAGTCCAATAAGACAAAACATCACATCCAATCCATAATTATTACATTATTTCTCTCACAAAAAGTCAAGAAAGTCAAAAAGCCCTTCCCAAACGAAATTTTTTAGTCCTAGGTTAAAAAAGTCAAAAAGCCAACCCACTTCCCAAACGAATCCATAATTGATCCTTTTTTTAATACAACTCTGTTACGTAGCTCAAATCGTCATTGGATCGAGGCCCGAATTTCTTTTCTCACTCAATTTTCTGCTGTTGTGCTCAATACACCCACACATTTCATTTTCTCTGTCTCATATCACTGTCTTTTTCCTTCATCTTCTTCATTTTTCTTCCTCTATTCGCTCTATCTCTCTCTCTCTCATCACTGTTTTCAATCTTCTTCATCTTCATTGCAATAAGTAGCGAGTGTTCCATCAAGACAATCACGAAGGCTGTGAACTCGAGTCAAAACATGAGATGCCATGTCTTATTCACTACGAAAATCAAGGGATTCTCAGACAAAACTAAACCTACAATGCATATATATATATATATACATATACATATACATACAATTAATGGGTATATATATATGGATTATCCAAAGTCTAGTGTGAAGATTAATAAAAACCAGAGAGAGAGAGAGAAATTGACCATAAAGTCAAACATCCACCTAATTAATAAAGAACATTGATCTGGAATATGAGAAGTCTACAATTTTCAAAACCCACCAACCCACGCAATATATAAACACACATACATATATATATATATACATATAGACTCAAATAAAATCAAATACATATATAAAATAAGTTTAAAATTCTCCAAAATTAAGCATCAAAAATTCCAAACCAAACCCTACCCACAAATTCCATTTCCCATTTCATTCCAGAAATCTTA
This sequence comes from Camellia japonica, assembly GCA_030407325.1. Lineage (NCBI taxonomy): Eukaryota > Viridiplantae > Streptophyta > Magnoliopsida > Ericales > Theaceae > Camellia > Camellia japonica. The sequence continues at coordinate 80,280,421 of JAPPVO010000024.1, forward strand.
TCATTACACAAAATTAGCAAACACAGAGAGAGAGAGAGAGAGAGAGAGAGAGAATAACAAGCCATTGAAGTCCATATCCGAAGAGACCCATTGAAGTCCAGATCTACGAGTATACACAGATTTGTCATAAATCTGTTCTCCCTCCCTCCTTCTCTTCTCCTTCTTCTCCTTCTTTCCTTCTTTTCTCCTTTTCTTCTTCTTCTTCTGTGTGTTTCTGAGAGAAAACAGAGGTGGAAAAAAAAAATTATCCAAAATGACGTCATTTTAGACAATCGAATCATTTGAGCCAAAGACTTTTTAAGCTACGAAACATTTCCCTTTTTAATATTAAAATTCTTTGGGTAAGTATCCTATTATTTGTCTCCAGAGAATCTGGAGTTTATCTCTTTGGATGAGCAAAGGGCCCACTTTTCACCAGTATTCACATTTTCCTCCAAAATAAATAAATAAAAAAAAAATGTTTGGTGGCCTTTTCTTTAAAAGCATAGGCTGACAGTTTGCATGCATGAGATAAAATCACAAGGTCTCTCTCTCCCTCTCCTCTCTCTCTCTCTCTCTCTCTCTCTCAATGTGTTCTTATCTAAGCCAATCATTTGCCAACAAAACTCAACATTATGAAAGCTTTGGTCGTTTTGTGTGATAAGGATTGGTCTTTTTAGCACCGTGAAATGGCCAAAAACACCTCCATGCTTTTCAAGATTGGTTCATATTAATCAAGAGGATCATATGTCAAAGGGTCCTTTTGGTCATTTGAACTCTCTTAACTTTGTGTGGACAATAACGTCTCTCACAGGGCAAGAGAACAAAAAAGTACCCATACAGCAAAATAAAAGGAATGGGAAATAAATAAATAAATAAATAAAAATCATGAGTTTAGGTAAAAAAATATATGGTTTTATTAGTGAAATAATTAGAAATATTTACATAATTTATATGTTAAAGATAGATCAACTATGCAGATTCACTACTACAAAAACAGATAAAGATCACATTTTTTTTGTGTGATGTATGTTATTTAATCACACCTTTTAAGTTTTATTAAAATGTGATCTTTGGGAGTGGGATTAAAAGGAGTCATTTTTAATCACACCTTTTAAGTGTGATTAATAACATCTACATTCACTAGCTTCTCATTTGCTCTTGTGGAGCTTCGAACCATCAACCCTCTTACACCATAAACCTTATACAACACACTCTTTCCACTACACCTCTATAACACCATATGATTATATATGCAACATATATTATTTATATAGTACATAGACCCGTATTAATATAAAGGTATATATATAAAGATAATTATTTTTTATTGAACATAATTTATGTAAAAATAAATTATTTACTAGAAAAAAAAAAGAGACCACTTTTGGCGACTAAACATAATTTTAGTCGCCAAGTATATACTTTTGGTTACTAATTATTTTTTAGTCGTTAAAAAATTTAATTCCCGGGCTAAAATTACCACTTTTGGCAACTAAACTTCTTTTTAGTCGCCCAATGCCTCAGTTTTGGCTACAAAATTTTTTTTAGTCGCCAAAAAATCTCACTATTGGCTACTAAATTTTTTTTAGTCGATAAAAGCCTCACTTTTGGCGACCAAACATCTTTTTAGTCACTTAATACCTCACTTTTGGCTACTAATTTTTTTTAGTCGCCAAAAAGCCTTACTTTTGGCTACTAAAATCTTTTTAGTCAGTAAAAGCCATATATGGGCAACCAAATAGATTTTTAGTCGCCAAAACCTCACTTTTGGCTACTAAATTTTTTTAGTCGCCAAAAATATTTACTTTCGGCTACTAATGCTTTTTTAGTCACCAAAACCTATACTTTCAGCGACCAAATGTGCTTTTTTAGTCGCCAAAAATGCTTTTTCTTGCAGTGGAGTGTGATTAAAAAGTAGTAATGTATATATAATCATACTTTAATTAGAATGTGTGATTAAAAAATATACATATAATCACACTTATTTAAAAAGTGTGATTAAAAAGTAGTAGTGTATATATAATCACATTTTAATTAGAAGGTGTGATTAAAAAATATATAAATAATCACACTTTAATTAGAATGTGTGATTAAAAAATATATATCTAATCACACTTATTTAAAAAGTGTAATTAAAAAGTAGTAGTGTATATATAATCACACTTTAATTAGAATGTGTGATTAAAAAAATATATATAATCACACTTAATTGAAAAGTGACATAAAAATGAATATTATCACACTCAATCAAATTAAGTGTGATTAAAATATGAATCTAATTTTTTTTATCACACTTTCAATAAAAGTGAAATATTTTTTTTTTATCAAAGTATGATCTTTAACTATTTTTTTGTAGTAGTGATTGAACTTTCTTACGTGATTGTGTGTCTTTTTAATGGTATAGAAACACATGACTATTTTATATGAAAAATAAGAATAAAGTGATAAAATGTTTTTTTGCTTTTGAAATGACACCCCAAGTGTCTTATATGCTAAATTTATTGAACTATTTATTCTAGTGGCATATTATTTTTTTGACAACTCAAGACATTTAGATTTAAGATAGACTTGGACACGTGTCAACTCATATAAAAATAAGGGAAAATCACACGCTAATAGGATCTTTGTAAAATAATTACTATTTAATGAACAAATTTATAATTTTAATTATTAAAATTTGTAAAGTTTTCTATTAATCTACAATTATTTTTACAAATACCCACTTATTTGTTATTTCTCCAAAAATCAATGACTACAAAAATGCCTTGTCAATGAATTTTATCACCGCCTAATTAAATACTTATAATTGGTTTCATATAAAAAAAAATAAACAATCATATCGTGCTATATATGTGGTAAATAGTAAAAAAATCTGGTGATATATAACAATCCTCTTAAACGAGAGTTAAGAAGTTAAAACACTTACGAATGTCATCGTTGCTAAATGGTCGGGAATCAAAGATGTCATCGGCGGCATGGTGAAGCCTAGGGGTGTGCGCGGTGCGGTTCAGGCGGTTTGAGAGTGAAATTACAAACCGAATGGCGGGTTAGCGGATTAGCGGATTGACAAATTGCGATTTGGGCGGTTTTTGGCGGATTGGCGGATTGAAGAATGTTTTAGCTAATTATCATACATTTGCATAATATATTACATTAATTTGTATAATATTTCTTAGATATATAACACAAAATAATTTTACATAATATTTTCATATATATAACCACTAATTTGTAATAAATTTCATATCTTAAATCTCTCTCACTCATTTTTTCATTGATATTTCATTGAAAATTAAAAAATATATATGTATTAACTATAGCAGAGCGGAGCGGTTCGGTTGGCAGATTATAAATTTTAAAGTTTAAACCGCGGTTAGCGGTTAGAGCGGTGCGGATTAATACGGATCGGTGTGGTTTTAGCGGATTGGGCAGTATTTTGCACAGCCCTAGTGAAACCGGTGAAAGAGAAGGAGAATCCTAAGCTGGCACTAGAGGCTCGGCTTAGGGTGGCTCCACTGCTGACCTCATCTAGGTCTAGCTTCATTTGGGCACTCATAGTCTTCCTAATGTGTGTGTTCTTACTACTGCTACTAGTGCGCCCTGGCGAGGCTGCTGTCAATAATGTTTTGCTTGATTTCCTCAACAGGGTTCTACTACCAGCCTCAGCCCCTCCCACAGCCTCGCTCGACATCGGTGACTTCATTGCCGCCATTACTGTTTCTAACAGTTGATTTGACTTGGTTCTCAGTAGTCCTCCGAGTGAGCTTGCTTTCTCCATCATTTACACTGTGAAATTTCAAATAATTATGACAATTATTAGTAGTTAAAAGTTGAGAATAATGACAATTACTATATATAGGAGTGATTCAAGTGTACAAAAATTTCTTATGTGTTTTATATAAAATTGAAAAAAAATGTCCTTGAAAATAATTAAAAAGATTTCTCATTATTTTATAAATAGTGGACCTCTTACTAATAAAAAAATATCCATAAAACTTTAATGTCTTAATAATTAAAATTATAATTTTTTTATTAATATGCAATTATCTTTTTAAAATTACACTGGGTGTAATTATCCCAATCATAAATTTACTTGAGCAGCCTTTGAAACCTACAAAGATAAAAATAATAAAATATAAAAAAGGGCAAATTATCAAGGAAAAATTACTCATAAATCCCATTTTAGTAAATGTTACTCTAGTTAGTCCTGAATGTTTTTTCTTAAACCATTTAGTCCTTTTTATTTTTGGTATGGTATATGTTTTTGATATATTATGTATGAAATTTACATTTTTGCCCATATTTGTAATGGTTGTTTCTCTCTCTCTCTCTCTCTCTCTCTCTCTCTCTCTCTATACAAACACCATTATACAATCTGAGTCCATTTTGGACCTCTGTTTTGGGGGTTTCTTCGAAAGCCAAGATCGGAAATGGGTTTGTGATTTGTGCTTCCAAGGGCTCGGACAATCGGCCTCTTACGGGTGTAGTGTTCGAGCCGTTTGAAGAAGGGAAGAAAGAACTCACTGTAGACGCGCCCGGGTGAGAGCCTCCGTGCTACAATTCGGACTCAATTTGTCACGGTTCTTAATCTGAACCAAAGAGTCCCAAATCTGGCAAATCGTTTTGAGAAAACAGATTTTTGTAAAGAAGTGCTAAACATGGACTGCTTTGCCAGATACAGAGTCGCCACTTAAATTTTTTAATGGGGAATTTAGGAAACCCTGACTCGTTTGCCTAAGGCCACGTGTCCATCATCACCAGAGTTGCCTCGGCTCGGGAACTTGGGTACGATTGGGGAAGGTCAGCTATGAGCACCCCCGTTCGCCCAATCAAATATCGGCCTCTACTAATCATGATATCTTGTTTTGAAAACATTATGCGTTCTTATTCCGGTTAATTAGCCTAAAATTACTACGTGATGCGCACAACAAAACAAGTATAGACTAGATCGCCTAATTTGGAACAAAGCATTGCATATCCATTTGTTTGAAAATGGTTTGAGATTTGCTACTCGCAAGTAGGCTAAAATACGGATTTCAACGAATTATTCCAATTTAAACAATCCAACCTTCACCCACAGGCATTCAGGCAGTTATATCACATAAGCAATTAGCCTCATGGCAAGCATGCTGTCATGGCAAACACTCACACGCATGCAAGGATGCTAAAGCATAAAAGCTTACCTAGTACTCCAAGCCAAAACAGAAACTAGTTAGTAATCAATGCATGATCCTAGTTCATGTTAAGATGGCTAATGCAACACATGCAAAATGCAGCTAGAATAGGCTCGGCTAATCTAAGATGGCATATGAGATGCTACAAATAACATGTATTCAACTTGGAATTGAAATACAATGCAGTTAGTATGATGCGCCGAGCCCGGTGCATGCAAACATGCTATCATAAGTCTGCTAATTGAAACATGCCCTAAACTAACCATCGAAAGATAGTAAATAAAAGGGAAGAAAGACGTGGGGTTGGAAGACATGCACACACTCACACACACTTATTACACAATTGCCCTCGCTCGGAGGGTCCGAATAAATATTACAAAACAAATAAATAATTAACTACTCTAGCTAATTAAATATTACAAAACTTCTAATTAATTAACAAATTAACTAAAAAAGGGAAGATGGCCGCAGCCCTGCCTCGGAATGATGAGATGATGCATGCTCGATCCGTCTCGCCCGGAAATCCATCGCCATGACACATGTTGCCTCTGTTTTCCCTGCTCTGCTCCTCTGAAAATTGCACAACTCCCAAGGTATGCTCCATGGACACTGTGGGGCACCACCGACCAAGTGGAATCATCACCGGCCATTGGGAATGGTCATCGACCATTAGTATAGCTCTCGGCTATCCATATTTGGTCGGTCGGCACTGAGAATGGTCGGCCGGCCAAATCTTCCTGCAGAAACCTGTTTTGACAGCAGCAGAGGGCAAAACATGGCATGGCAATGCATTTCAAGCAAATGTATGCACCAACCCACTCCTTATCATGTTCATGACTCAAAGGAGTTTGGGACTCGACCCTCGGACCACCAATCGTGCATTTCAATGCATGATGGCCCAAGAAGCCAAGTTGTGCATTTTGATTTCAAATGTAATGCACAAAAACAAACACATAAAGCCCAATCTCTATCACTTGGTCAAGAGACAAGGCATGCATGCAAGATGCAATGCAACCTAAGTATGGAACTAAGCATACAATACAAACATGAGGGCAAGCATGCAAACATGAACATGGACAACACACAAACATGTAACAACGTGATGAAATTGAGCAAGCATGCAACCATATACAAGACATGCGAGCAACAACATGTGAAGATGATTTTACACTAACTTGGACAGCTCTCTACTAGGTCCAAAACAGTGGCCAACATGCTCAAGAATGGAAACCAAAACGCATACAAATAGGCATGCATGTAAGGTCCAACACTTAGGCACATAGAGACAACTTTTAAGCACACTTAAAAGAGGAACAACATGGGCATATGGCATGCAATGTAAGCTCTGAAAATCATGTTAATGATGGTGCCAAACCAAGCAAACAAGACAAGCATAGCACACAACAAATGGTCTAAAGCCTAAGGCTCACCAAAGAAGCATTGAACTACACTTAGTGCAACCACACATGGCATGAATTAAGTGACTGAAAACAGAGATGTGACATGCTAAAATGAGCCTCAAAACCCACCTAGATGGCATCTAAATGACTTAAGTATGGAAGCATGCACAAGGGCCCAAACAAGGAGCATAAGACAACAACCTCTTAACGCATTAAAGGGGTATCAAATGCAAGCATATAGGCATGCCACAAGGACTGAAATAACATGACAAGTGGTTCCAAACCACTGAAATGATGCAAGGATGGCATGCTAGAGGGGTCAATGCTCAAGGCATACAAGAGAGTTTGCATGGTAGCTATACAAAGCAAAGCATGAATGACTCAAATGACCAAAAACAGTCCCTTAGCATACTAAAACAAGCATAAAAGCTTCACAAAGCTAGGCCAAAACACATGAGCATGGTAGTCTAAATGCTAGGCACATGTTAAGGCAAATCATGGCATTACAAGACATGTATGCAAGCTAAGCATGGTGTGTCTAAACCAATAAAAAACAGTGCTATATCATGGCATAATAAGCACAAATACAACTTAATACATGGCCAACATGAACCTAAAAATGGTGCTCATACATGAGGCAAAAATGGCACATATTGAAGACAATAAGGAGAGGGGATGGCCCTCTCCTTCTTAGGACCTCAAACCACCATTCTCACCACTGAAATCCCTCAAGATTTCAGTGGTGAGGAGGCCCAAACAAAGTGGTCCCGGAGCTCACCAAAAATAGCACAAAATGGGGGCCAAACAAGGCCTAAGAGGGGGAGGTCGACCCCTAACACCAAAACAACCTTAATGAAGTATCTTAAGCATGCAAATATAAGACTTTTTTCAGTTATACACAAAGTCTAAAATAGTAAGCAAGATAGGTAAAAGACTAGTGCAAGATTGGGGAATCTAAAGTAAAAGTGTTACTCTTGAAGAACCCTTGAAGAACAACAAATGCAGCCCCCCCTTCTTCTGATCAAAACCAGTCCAAAACCTTAAGAATAAACCCTCAATGCCTCCCAAAGTCGAAGTATGGTGTAGTAGTGTGTGTCTTAGTGCAAAACTAAGAAGAAATCACCCTTTTTGGCCCTTAAACACACACACAATGAAGAGAGAGAGGGAGATATAGAGAGAGAAAATGTGTATCAGATATATATATATATATATATATTTTGCTCTGGTTTTTTGCTCAACGAAGACAAAGGAAGGGGGAGGCTCCTTATATAGACAAAGGAAAGGCTCCAAGCTTCTTAGAGAAGCTATTGCAAAAAGGTCAAAAGGACCAAGCTTCCAATGGAAGCTATCCCAAAGGTGCAAGCTTCTTGAGGAAGCCAAGACAAGGGGTCAAAGCTTCCTCAAGAAACTTTGAGCAAAGGGTGCAAAAAAAGGGGTCAAAGGTGCAAAACAACCACATATATGCACGGGGGTAGGTCTTATGCATTCCAGCTGGCACAGCTGGCATGCACCATGCCTCAAAAAGGCAAAAAGGTGGTACCGGCCAGAAAAGGAGGCCATCGGCCAAACATATGGTCGGCCGGCCACACCAAATGCCGACCGGCCAATGGTATATTTCACCAATGGCCGGTAGCCTCAAAACACGGCCGGTGGCCTCAAGCCATGGCCGGTGGGTGTCAGGGGTAGCTAACAAGCTACTCTCTACCCTCAGAAACAAAAACACAAGTGTTTGGTGCAAAACCAAACACAGAACAGTCGAGTTGAGAGATCCTGAAGCAAGGCGCGTAGCCGAGACCTTTGGGAACTCAAAACGAAACACGAACATGGGTAATCACCAAGTGTTCCAGCGGTGACGTCCAAGTCTTGAGGATGGTCAAAAATGGGGTGTCTACACTCACACTCGTCCATACTCTCCCTCACTCTTTCATTGCTCGTCAGAAATACTCCGATGGATGCGAATCCGCTAGCGACATCATCAACATCACCAACATCACCAACATCAGCGACATCATCAACATCATCAACTTCACCAACATCAGGAACATCAGCAACATCATCAACACTTGGCCTTCATCAGCGACATCAATAACATCATCAACATCAGCAACATCAACATCAACGACATCATCAGCATTTGGCCTTCATCAGCGACATCAATAACATCATCAACATCATCAACGTCAGCAACTTCAGCGACGTCATCAACATGATTAACGTTAGCAACATCATCAATGTCAGCAACTCCAGGGATGACTGAATCGTCGGCGTAATTTGCAGTGTTTGTGTACGACGGCGATGTTAATGGGGGTAATGAAGCAGATGTTTGTTCACCGACGTTACTGATGTTTTGTGTTTGTGTTTGTGTTTGTTCACCGACGTTACTGATGTTTGCATATATACCCATCTAAACTCACACCGTAATGTTACTGATGTTTGCTACTAATGGTTGCTACTGATGGAAACACATTAAAAGGGATATAATAAATTTTTGGGTATTTTAGTCACTACAACATCACTAAAATCTCACATTTACCCTCTACCAGCAAAAGGTCATGTGTTAATTAAATGGGTAGATACGTAATTAACGTTCAAACAGGACTTATTAGTCTACTAAATAAAAGGTAGGACCAAATGGTTCAACACATTAACATTTAGGACTTATTGGTGTTTTACCCAATTATCAACACCCTTCGAGATTTGATTAAAATAAAAATTTTCTTGAGGTTTAAAAAATTATAAATTGTCCCATGAGGTTTATATTTGTATAACAAATGAGGGGTAATTTGTTATGTAAATATAAATATCATGGGATAATTTATTATACAAATATAAATCTCAAGTAACGAAATATAATTTTTCAAATTTCAAATCCGTATTTTAGGAGAGTTGATAATTTGCCCTATAAAAAAAATATAAAAAGGATATAAAGGAGAAAATGGCCACCCAATGGCCGAGCCAATACAAATCCACAAGACTTGTTTATACTTCTATTTAAAAACGTCTTTTGTCTCGTCTTCTTATAGAATCATCACCTGGAATCATGCTACGCCACTCTCTCTCCACTTCCAAATACAAAACCAGCAACAACCCACCACCACCACCATCATCACCATCTCCAACTCACATCACACAATTCACATATGTTGCTCTCTCACCCAATTCTCATGCCTCCTCAACTGGGCTCACTTCTTGTTAGCAGGTATTTTAATATTATAATGTGTCATAGGTTGGTTTTCTTTTCTTTTCTACCAAGTTTACTTACCATTCAAGTCTTTGCCAAGTCTTGATCTAGTCTCCCCATTCTTATCCACATCCAGTCTTCCTAGTCTTCCAAGATAAGTCTTCGCCAAGTCTTATCCTTTCAAGTCTTCCTTTTCTTATCCACCAAGGAAGACCCTCCTAGCTTTTTCTCCTATATATATTGAGCTATGTCCTATCTTGAGAAATACGAGAAGAAGTTTTGGTTGCTTTTATTATGTCTTGTGTGAGATTATCAGGCAAATAAAAAAGGGTGTATGTGATAAAGCTTTGGGTTCAACTAATTGTGCAATATTGGTTAACCATACGACTTAGTCGGGCTGTTGTATCCTGGGGGGACAAGTCAAGGTTTTTTCTGCTGCGTCGGTGTGAGGCTTTGCCTAACCGCAGAGGGCTTGAATCCCCTTAAAGAGAACGAATTTCCCGTGCCTCAGCCCTTACAATAGTTATTGTAATTTTTATTATTCTTATTTTCTGGTGTTTTATTTGTGATTATCACCAACAATTTTAAGGAGATTCAAATAGCAAAAATCCATGGAGCCAGTACTGGAGAAGCCCAATGAGAATACCGGCGATCTTAACAAGCCCTTCCGGTTCAAGGGAGCTCATTTCAAGAGATGGAAAGGCAAGGTGCTTTTCTACCTCAGTCTCCTCAAGGTGGCTATATCCTGACCGAGAAAAATCCAAACAAAGTCCCCACTGAAGAGATCACCAACGAGGAGTATGCTGCTCATCTTGAAAAAATCAAGAAATACAACACAGATGAGTATAAATGTCGATATTATTTTTTGAATTGTCTTTCAGATCAATTTTATGATTATTATGATACTACTTACACTACTACCAAGAAAATTTGGAAAGCCTTGCAGAACAAATATGACACTGAAGAGGCAGGCGCTAAAAAATATGCTGCAAGCCGTTTTTTCTGCTATCAGATGATAGATGAAAAATCAGTGGTGGAGCAAGTTCAAGATTTTCAGATGTTAGTAGCTAAAGTTAGATCTGAAGGCATCAAAATTGGAGACAATCTTGTTGTAGCAGGTATTGTTGACAAACTACCATCATCTTGGAGGGAGTTCCAGAAGTCAATGCGCCACAAGCAAAAAGAGACATCCTTGGAGACTCTAATCACACGGATTCGGGTGGAGGAGGAAGCACGAGGACAAGATGTGCTTATGACACAAGAGCATTCCATTGCAAAGGTAAATTTAACTTCTGGAAATAATTTACCTAAAGGTCGATTTCATAAAAATAGTCACTTGAAGCCAGTTAAGAAAATCTGGAAAAATACTGGAAGGCCACAAAATAAAAATTACCCGAGGCAAAAGAAATAGAACCAAGAACCCCCTTCACAAGATTTGACAAATGTGACATGTTTTGTGTGTGGCAAAAGTGGGCATATTGCTCGAACTTGCAAATTTCAAAAACAACAGTCTCGACCACAGGCTAATGTTACCGAGGAACCATTTGTGGCTATGATTACAGATATTTTTATGGTTCAATCTGTGGAAGGGTGGTGGGCAGACTCTGGTGCCAATAGGCATGTCTGCTATGATAAAGATTGGTTCAAAGATTTTACTCATTTTAATGAGGAGATGACTGTTATGCTTGGTGACTCCAGTTTAACCAAGGTGCTCGGGTGTGGGGATGTTGAGCTAAATTTTACCTCTGGACATGTACTTGTTTTAAAAGATGTGTTGTACACACCGTCCATGAGGAAAAATTTGATGTCAAGTTATTTACTCAACAAAGCTGGTTTCAAGCATACTATTGAATCTGACCAATATGTAATCACTAAAAAAGGCATATTTGTGGGGAAAGGGTATGCATGTGATGGAATGTTTAAATTAAATGTTGAGAATAAGAAAACACATGTTTCTATTTACATGCTGTCTTCTATGAATTTTTGGCATGCTCGTCTGTGTCATATTAATAGCCGATATGTGGGAGTCATGAGTAGTTTAGGATTAATTCCCAGACTAACGAATAAGTTTGAAAAATGTGAAGTTTCCAGTTAAGCAAAAATAACTAAAAGGCCTCATAAAAGTGTGGTGAGAAATACTGAATTGTTAGAATTAATTCACACTGATTTATGTGAATTTGAAAGAATTTTAACATGTGGTAGAAATAGATATTTTATCACTTTTATTGATGATTTTTCAAAATACACTTATGTATACTTGTTGAAAAATAAAAGTGATGCTTTTGAAAAATTTAAAGAATTCTTTCTTGAAGTTGAAAATCAATTCGGTAAAAAGATTAAAAGATATAGAAGTGATAGAGACCGGGAGTATGAATCTTTTAGATTCAACTCGTTTGCTCAGTCTTTGGGAATAATCCATGAAACTACTCCACCATATTCACCTGCATTGAATGGTGTAGCAGAAAGGAAAAATAGAACTTTAACTGATTTAACAAATGTTATGCTAATTGAAGCATGTGCTCCTTCAAATTTGTGGGGAGAAACAATTTTAACTGCATGTTATGTCATGAATAGAGTGCCACATAAAAAAATAAAAGTTACACCTTTTGAGTTGTGGAAAGGGCATAAGCCAAATTTGAGATATTTGAGGGTTTGGGGTTGTCTAGCTTTTGTTAGACTGGTGGACCCTAAAAGACCTAAATTAGGTGTGAAAGCTGCCACTTATGCTTTTCTTGGATATGCAACAAATAGTACAGCCTATAGATTTTTTGATATTGAAAACAAAATAATTTTTGAATTAGGTGATGCAATTTTTCATGAAGAAAAATTTCCTTTTAAATCTAAAAATGGTGGGGGTCAAAATTATCAAGAAAATATTTTATTTTAAACCGGTTCCTCTACTCCTCTTTTACAAAACCAAGATACTGTAGTTTTTGAACCAAGAATAAGTAAAAAAGCCAGATTAGAAAAAGATTTTGGCCCTGATTATCATGTTTTTAATGTGGAGAAAACTCCATTAACTTTACAAGAAGCTTTGGCATCTCCTGACTCTGTTTTTTGGAACGAGGCTGTAAATGATGAGATGGAATCATTATTATCCAATAAAACTTGGGTATTAGTAGATTTATCACCAGGTTGTAAAACTACTGGCTGTAAATGGGTTTTGAGAAAAAAAAACTTAAATCGGATGGAACTATTAATAAATATAAAGTAAAGCTTGTTGCAAAAGGTTTTAAACAACAAGTAGATCTTGACTTTTTTTATACATTTTCTCCGGTTACTAGAGTTACATCCATTAAATTATTAATTGCAGTGGCTGCAATTCATAATATAAAGACTCATCAAATGGATGTTAAAACAGCCTTTTTAAATGGAGACCTCGGTGAAGAAATCTATATGGATCAACCTGAGGGTTTTGTGGAACCCAGTCAAGAAAGCAACGTGTGCAAGCTCGTTAAATCCCTATATGGCTTAAAACAGGCCCCTAAACAGTGGCATGAGAAATTTAATTCCTGCATGATTGAGAATGGCTATAAAACGAATGAATGTGATAAATGCATTTACTATAAATCTGAAGAGAATTCACATATCATTATTAGCCTCTATGTGGATGATCTACTTATATTTTGCTCTAATTTGCATATCATCGTGGAAACTAAAAATATGCTTAGTAGCCATTTTGATATGAAAGATCTTGATGAGGCTAATTATATTTTGGGAATGAAAATTACTAAAACATGTGATGGTATATTTCTTGATCAGTCGCATTATGTTGAAATTTTTTTGAGAAAATATAATTTTTATAACTGTAAGCATGTTCTTACTCCTTTTGATCCTCATGTGCGTTTATTTCCTGTTGAAAATGATGAGGATGTAATTAATCAAAAGGAATATGTTAGTATGATTGGTAGCTTGCGTTATGCGACTGACTGTACTAAACCTGACATTGCATATGCAGTTTGAGTACTTAGCAGGTTTACGAGCAAGTCTGGCAGTGATCACTGGCTAGCCATTGAGCGTATTATGAAATATTTATCTGGTACCATAAAATATGGTTTGTTTTATAATAAGTATCCTACAGTACTTGAAGGTTACAGTGATGCTGATTGGAATACCTTGTCAAGTGATTCATTATCAACCACTGGTTACTTATTTACATTGGGAGGTGGTGCTATAAGTTGGAAATTGAAAAAACAAACTATTATTGCTAATTCAACAATGGAGGCTGAGCTAATTGCTTTAGCTACAACTAGTGAAGAAGCAAATTGGTTAAGAGATTTGTTAAATGAAATCTCTTGTTGGGAAAAACTAATTCCATCTATATTGATTCATTATAATAGCACCGCAGCAATTGGTCGAGTTAATAACCGTTATTATAACGGTAAACCAGACCTATCAGAAGAAAACACAGTACTGTGAGATCTTATATGAATAATAGCATCATAAATGTGAATTATATTAAATCTGGTGATAATCTTGCAGATCCATTAACTAAGGCCTTAGCAAGAGATAGAGTCTAGAATACATCGAGGGGGATGGGGTTGAAGCCCATTGAATATAGCAGGAGCCATGTATGAGGATACTCAACCTAGGGACCAGAGATCCTGTAACTAGGTTCAATGAGAAAAACGATCATATAATGGCCGTGAGAAATGCACTAAATTACTTTTTACCCATCCCTATGATGTAAGTGCATTTATCCTGTAACGTTGTAGAGGTTGAGTTATTAAAAAAACTCTTAATAAATTTCTGTAGCTCTTATTGAGTGGGGTGTCATAGTTACAGGAGTACCCTTGACAGAATTCACCTATGTGAGTGTGGTAGTGGGGCTGCTGCCTATGAGATTTTGGCTAATTCTCAAACACACTCATGAATCCTGGGATCGCACAAGGCCGTAATGTGCTAGCTTTTAAAGCTTTTGTGAACACTTGGAATATTATGTGTGTGCAATAATTATTTATTTCTCTTAAGCAGTCATAGTTCAATGCTGAGCATACTATTGGCTCTAGAGTAGATATTATTGTTTCACTAATGGAGGTTCAAAGTTGGTTTGAGATATTCTAAAAAAGTGTACTTTTTGACTTATTGGCTTATATGGGTTGGGTTTGATGTGATGTGTTAGAGAGGTGATGTGATTTAAATAAGATGATGTGACTTAAATAGGATAGTGACTTTTTGACTTTTTGTATTATTTAGTAGATGCCAAACTTGGCCTCAATGCAAAGCACACCTACCATGATGCATAATATCCTTATTTGTCTAATAATCTTAGTTTTTGTTACCTATAATATTTAAATTGGTGGGGGAATGTTAGCAGGTATTTTAATATTATAATGTGTCATAGGTTGGTTTTCTTTTCTTTTCTACCAAGTTTACTTACCATTCAAGTCTTTGCCAAGTCTTGGTCCAGTCTCCCCATTCTTATCCACATCCAGTCTTCCAAGATAAGTCTTCCTAGTCTTCCAAAATAAGTCTTCGTCAAGCCTTATCCTTTCAAGTCTTCCAAGTCTTCCTTTTCTTATCCACCAAGAAAGACCCTCCTAGCTTTTTCTCCTATATATATTGAGCTATGTCTTATCTTGATAAATACGAGAAGAAGTTTTGATTGCTTTTATTATGTCTTGTGTGAGATTATCAGGCAAATAAAAAATGGTGTATGTGATAAAGTTTTGGATTCAACTAATTGTGCGGTATTGGTTAACCATACACTTAGTCGGGCGGTTGTATCCTGGGGGACAAGTCAAGGTTAGTTTTGGGTTCAACTAATTGTACAGTATTGGTTAACCATACGACTTAGTCGGGCGGTTGTATCCTGGGGGACAAGTCAAGGTTTTTTCTGCTGCGCCGGTGTGAGACTTTGCCTAACCACAAAGGGCTTAAATCTCCTTAAAGAGAGCGAATTTTCCACACCTCAATCTGTACAATAGTTATTATAATTTTTATTATTCTTATTTTCCGGTTTTTTATTTGTATTATCACCCTACTTCCACCCACAATCCTCAGCTCTTCACTCACCACAAAACCACTCAGTTAGGCACTTTTAGACCCAGTTATCAAGAACCCAAATATTTTTCTGTTGATTCTCTAAAACCCTTGAATTTCAATGGTTTAGGGTTTTGCAATACTCACTTGTCGAGTCCATACAAGATTATACAGTTTGGTTCTTCCACACCCAGAAGTAAAAGACACAATTTTTTGTCTCTTAATTCTCCGGAGACCGTTATTTTTAAAGGCTGCAAATTGGGTAACATGAAATTAGGGTTTTATAATTCTCAGTGTTTCAGACCCAGAAGCCAAAATCAGAGTTTTTTGTGTTTTGATCCCCTGAACAAGCAAGAATTTTCCTGTCGTGGACTTGGTGAATTGAAATTAGGGTTTAATGGGGCGAGTCAGAGGAAAGGGAGCTCCATTGCAAGATCGAAATCAGTGTTGAGTGTTGATAAAGTATTGGAGAGTGATGGAAATGTTGGAGTGGATAGGAATTGCTCCTATGATGCAATTGTTATTGGGTCAGGGATTGGTGGGTTGGTTGCGGCAACACAGTTGGCTGTAAAGGGAGCTAGGGTTTTGGTACTTGAGAAGTATGTGATTCCTGGTGGGAGTTCTGGGTTTTATGAGCGAGATGGTTATACATTCGATGTCGGATCGTCTGTGATGTTTGGTTTCAGTGACAAGGTCAGCTTAATAACCATTATCTTTTTGTTTCTCACACAATGCATTTTATATATTAATAATGCAATCAGAGACTAAGTTTTTAGGGTGAGTAGATTTAATTTCATTAATGCAATTGTGTGTGATATTGAAGAATCTAAATGGTATAGCATGTGCGGAAATGGAGAACAGGTGTAACTTTGGGCCAATTAGAACTGAATCAATTTAGAAAAATGGTTGTAAGTCAGTGATTGACAAATATTAAAGGATACATGAAAAATAGGCCCCTTGGTGTAATTCACTACTCTGCGGGCAGACACTTTATTATGAAACTAAATGACCTAAGGAGGAACTGTCTAATGCTTGATTCCAGCAGAAACAATGGAGATTTCAAAATTTGATTTTATGCTTATGTTTTGCCCACTATCTGTGGTATTGTCAATACTTTATTCAAGTTCTTGAGTATGGTTTTTAGCTTGAACCTTTAGATGAACTTTGGTGACCTGAAGGCTATGTATGGATCTAGGATTTGAGTAGGGATTTGAGGAGGGAAAGGCGAAAGTGAGATAAATGTGAATGAAATATAAGCTAATTTTTTTCTCCACGTCCTTCGTCTTTTCCGTTTCCTATCCAAATCCTAATCCAAACACAACGAAGTGTCTTTAGTGTGGGAATGGCTGTGGACGTCTAAAACTATGATCTTGGCAGGGAAATCTAAATTTGATAACCCAAGCATTGGCAGCAGTTGGGTGTAAAATGCAGGTGATACCTGATCCTACTACTGTTCATTTTCATCTACCCAAGAATCTTTCTGTCCGAGTACACAGAGAATACAGTGAATTCATTGCAGAACTTGTCAGCAAATTTCCCCATGAAAAGGAAGGGATTCTGAAATTCTACGGTGAATGTTGGAAGGTCTGTTTTAACTGAGGTGACTGCAGCTTCCTCTGGGTGTTTTAACTCTACTTGTGATGCAAACTTACATTAAGAATTTGTATACGGATTCAATAGATCTTCAATGCCTTGAATTCACTGGAATTGAAGTCACTGGAGGAGCCAATCTACCTTTTCGGGCAGTTTTTTAAGAAGCCTCTTGAATGCTTGACACTTGGTAAATGTTTATACTTGTGTATTTTTTTCTTTCTTTCTTTTATTTCATTAAAAAGTGTCAAAAACACATGTACGCATTCAAAACAACCCTATAGACCTTTAATCTCAAGGATTTATTCCTATAATTACCTGGTATGAGTGACATGGGGGCTTGCATGTGTGTGGACACTTCATTTGAAAACAAAATTTTAAATTCTCGACAACATTCAAAAAAATTTTCAAGGGATAATTAACCTTCCATGTCACCCAATTATGTAATAAACACAAGAGAAATAATCATCAATATGTTTAGCAGACCTTCGTTCATTGTTTTCGGTGTGCCGTAGTAGTTATATCTAGTAGTCATTCTCCTGTTTCTTGAGTTGATCGGGGTATTTAGGCTCCAGTTGGAATATCTTTTAGGCAGTAATACTCAATAGCAAAGTTGCATGTATTTTGTATTTATATTTTTTGCAGTACAGGGAGAATCTTGGAACAAGGAGTGAGGAACTTGTCAAATTACATGAATTTATAGTTCTGCAAGAAATTCATTAATATGCAAAATGTATTGTTGCAACTATTATGTTACCAATTTTTCCAAAAGCCTAAGCTGTTAGGAAATGGGCCCCAAAAAAAAAAAAAGTCTATCTAACACCCTCCCTCATGTGCAACCCCATCTTGCACGTGGAGAGACAAACAAAAGGAGAACCAAACAAACGGGGACATAATACCAAATGCTAACGGAGAGACTTGAACCCAAGACTTCTCTCAACTAGAGCTCTGATACCATGTTAAGTTACCAATTTTCCCAAAAAGCTAAGCTATTGGAAAATAGGCCCAACAATGTATATCAAACTATTTAGTAGCAACAAGCAAATTCTCATCTCCATTATTTCCAGATTTAATGGAGATTATGAATGGCAAATAATTGCATTACCATTATTTTACAGTTTAAAATGGCCTTTGATAGGGTTGCGTGGAGAAGAAGGATTCATGTAACCGAACCCATTTGATGGGACTTAAGGCTTGGTTTGGTTGGTTGGTACCATTATTTTACAGTTTAGTTGCATGTTATATGAAACCAAAAACAATATATCTGCACTCCTTTTTTTTTTTAATTTTTTTTTATCACATCTCTTACATGGTTAGTAAAATCTAGTGACTGTGGAATAAATACCTGATATGAGTAACTGTAATTGTCTTCTTCTTCAATTCTTGGTTTGACTTGATAGAAGTGCATATTATTGAACTTTAGATCTACCTTCTTTATGCCATCTCTGTGGACGATGATTGACACATATTTCTAGTCTATGTTGGATGTTCATACTGCTTTCAATTTGTTTTCTGTTCTTTCATTTTCTCTATAAGTCACCAAGTGTTGATGACTACCCAGTAGCATCCTGATTTTAAATTTATCTCACATGCTATTGATATTCTCTGCAGCCTACTATTTGCCCCAAAATGCTGGAGACATAGCTCGGAAATTCATAAAAGATCCTGAATTATTGTCCTTCATAGACGCTGAGGTGGGCTGATATTATTCTTTTGATCATATTGAAGGTTTTCCTTATTCATGAGCCTTGGGATCCAAATTATATCCTGTTTATCTCACAACGAAGAACTTATCCATTGTGTTTGCAGTGTTTTATAGTGAGTACGGTTAATGCTTTGCAGACCCCAATGATCAATGCGAGCATGGTAATCTGTCTTCTATTAGCTTCTCAGTGCCCCTCTCTTTGTTCTTTTCCTGTTTCCTCATATATTGTTTCCGTTAGGTTTTATGTGACAGGCATTTTGGGGGAATCAACTACCCTGTTGGTGGGGTTGGTGGAATTGCCAAATCATTAGCTAAAGGCTTGGTTGATCAGGGCAGTGAAATACTTTACAAGGCAAATGTGACAAATATTATAATTGACCAAGGAAAGGCCGTGAGTTTGTCCTTAATGTGAAATAAGTGATACCAAATTTTCAGTACTGGTTACTGCCTAAGGAAAAATGTGATTTTGTTTCTCATGTTATTTGTCTGCAATTTGTAGGTAGGAGTGAGACTGTCGGATGGAAGAGAGTTATTTGCCAAAACCATAGTATCAAATGCTACTTGATGGGATACATTTGGTTAGTTCTTACTGAGACTTTGCCAATCCAATATGATCAATTTTGACCAAAAAGTTTTGCTTTTCCATGTGAATTCTCCCCCTACCACCCCCCCCCCCCCCCCCCCCCCCCCCCAATGGAGACCTGATTGAATTGTATTTCTCTTATTACAGGCAAGCTTTTAAAAAGAGAAGATCTTCCTAATGAAGAACAAAATTTCCAAAAACTGTATGTCAAGGCCCCCTCTATTCTTTCGATTCACATGGGGGTCAAAGCTGAGGTTTTACCACCAGATACGGATTGCCATCATTTTGTTCTTGAGGTGCTTGGTTTCTTTAGAAAACTCATTTGCTTGGTAATTCAAAGGATTTAATGATGAATGACTGCCTGATGCATTCACTTTATTGTTATCCATCATTATCTAGGATGACTGGACAAGTTTGGAGAAGCCGTATGGGAGTATATTTTTGAGCATTCCAACAATTCTTGACTCATCATTGGCTCCAGAAGGGCGCCATATTCTTCACATATTTACAACTTCTTCCGTAGAAGACTGGGAGGTAAATTTATTTTAAGATCTTGATTCTACTTTTTGTTTTGTATATCCCTTTCTCGTTCTTAATACTTAAGTTGGAATATGTATATCATAATGTTTTGACTAAACAAATATCTTGTTTTTATCGTACTAGGGGCTATCTCAAGGGAACTATGAGGCAAAGAAAGAGCTTGTAGCTGACAAAATTATTAGCAGATTGGAAAATAAACTATTTCCAGGGCTTAAATCTTCTATTGTTTTCAAGGAGGTACACCCTCGTACTTGTAAACCTTCAAGTAGTAATTTTGGACAATGTTGAGACACTTAAAACTAGAAATTCGACTTTAGTCACAATAGAAGTGGTATTTAGATGTTGAAGTTCAATGAAGTTTTCTGAGAAGAAACTCAATACTCGAAATTGATTTGTAGAACACTTTCAAATTATCAATTTTGGCTAAATTTTTCTCAGCCTTGTGATTGATCAAATTCACGTTACAAAATTTTAAACTGGGCCATCAGGTGATGTAGTTTTTCAAAATAATCAAATCTCCCTTCTGAAGTTTAGTAATCTAAGAGGGAAAATATGATTCTTGCTATTAAAATGGCTAGCCTTTCCTTTATTGAACTATATTTTTTATGGTGCTTGTATAGTAAATTTTTGGGCCCCCTCTCTCTCTCTAAAAAAAAAAAATCGATCTGTCTTTGGGATTCGCTTGAACCTCCTACTTTTCTTATGTTATTGCTTTTGAATTTTGATTGGTGCTCTTATGGTTGCCATGTCAAGAGTAATAACTAGAAAAATCTAGAGAACTTTGTTCTGTCAATTGATACTTCATCTGAGAATGTGTTTTCTTTGCTTAATTGCTTAGTTAGGTACCCATTTGATGTGCCATAGCATGTTTTTAGCTATTTGTATTGTACCCGTCTCTGTAGCAGTGGTCCCGGATACTACTACTTGATGTTGCTGATATGATGTGATATTAGCTCCAATACTACTGCACAAAATTATGATGCACTAGACATTTAGAGAAAAATGTGAAACCTTCCAAAAAATGGAATTAAACATTGGAAATATTAATAAAGCACAAATTATTATGCGTATTTGGAATATATATTACTTGCTGTTGATAATATCGTATAAGCTATTATGCTTTTATGAAGTATGAGACAAGGAACTGTCACGACCCAAACCCGCCCCTTCAGGTTTAGTATCGTAACCGGCCAATAATCTTCGGATTACCGAAAGCCTCTGACTTGAATAACAAACTATAAGGGGCTAACAGAAGCAAATATAGAAACATACATAGTCCATAGAGTTGTGTAGACATACATGGGACAAAAATATTTAAAATTGATATACATAAACCCACGTATGACGTCATTTACATGTCCATTATTCATCGTCATGATACAAAGTAAGGCAAAAGAACTGTTTACAAAACAACAAAAGTTCGCAAAACTCGACCACTAAACTCTTTCCGGAACCTCCTCAAGAGGCACAATGGTTGGCCAACAAAACAGGGACTCCATGTCATCAACTCTGAGCCTAGTCACGCGCTTGGTCACCTACTTACATAACATATATAGTGAGCGAAAACTCAGTGAATAATAACAGAGTAAAAATTTTAATGAATGATGTCCAATTTCGTATCATATCAAGCAGAGAGATAAGCATAGTCATATCAAAACAGTCATGTTCATATTCGTATTCAAATCATGTGTGGTACATTCATTAGCATTAACATATCACTTTGGTCAAGTATAGCAAGTTCCATAATGGAACCTTCGGTACTGGGTAACATATCTCATACATGGGCCACAATATTGTTTTCCCCGGGTGAGGGCCTCATGACCATAAGCCACAGTGTTATGTCCCCTGGGCGAGGGCCTCTGCCAAGGATACCACAAATACATTTCAAAGATATGGATCATCATTCACGGAATCACAAAATAGCCTTTTGTAACATTCAGAAACAGTTCATATCATATTATAATATTCAGAAAGTATTTCATAGCAAACATAGCTTTACTAAGTTATTACTCACAGATAGTTGCACAGATAGCTTGATAGCAACCAATGGATCAACAGCTTACGACGCGTGACCTACACAAACATAACTGATACACATACTGAAACACACGCTTAGATCGTACTTAACTTATTTCATTTCGTCTTCGTGTGTTTCTAAGTCTTATCCTCATTATTAGGTCTTAATCTTGGCCTAGGAATGCCTAGGATGCTAAAATGCACTTGAAAACACTTAGTCAAATATGCTGAAAACAGGGGCCTCGCTTGAGCAGATGTTCAAAAAATGTGAGAGGTCGCTCGAGTGCAATTCTGGTCGCTTGAGTGGTCTATAAACTTTTCAAAAGTACTGGTTGCTTGATTTTTCCGCTCAACGCATGCTCGACGGTCGCTCGAGCATGAGACTGAGGTCTTCGCTCGAGCGCAACTATTGTCGCTCGAGCGGTCTGCAAAATGTTTAAACTTCTGGGAGCATGCATTTTATGCTCGAGCCAACTTTTGGTCGCTCGAGCGGAGGTGCAAAACATAGAGTGGTTGCGCGGGCATAGGATCCGTCGCTCGAGCGGATGAGCAAAATTCTGAGATTTTCAGATTTGCTTCTAAGCTCAAAACTCATCTTTAACCTTCCAAAACACATCCTTTTGAGCCCAAAGTTGGGAAAACATATATAAATTCATAAAACTTCATGAATTGAAAACAATTTTGCAAAATCGAGGCCTCAAAAACATGTGAATTGCTCAAACTCAAACTTGAAATGTTGAAAACATAACACGTATGAAATGATTTGGCTCTAAAGCTTCCAAAACATGATCAATTGGTATAAAACAAGATGAATTCTCAACACTAAGGTAAAATGATAACATGCATGGGAGAATTCTTTGAAAACTTCCTCAAAATGTCATGATATATACATGCATGCATGCATGCTACACTCCCATATTCATCTCTCTAAGCTCAATTCTAGCATTACACAACTTAATTCTTTGGATTCATGTACTAAGTGACTCAATTCCAAAGTTACAAATTTAAATTCTTACCTTAGATGATCAACTATATTCTAAATAGTTAATTGTTTGAAGTTCCAAGCCAAAACCTCTAAATTCTCTAGCAATTCTCCTAGAGTGAGCTCAATCTTCTCTCCTCTCTCTCTCTCTCTCTCTCTCTCCACGTTTTTAATGTCAAGAAGATGAGTGTAGGTGAAATTTCAAGAGTCTAGAGTCAAATGAGCCTTATATAGGCTTGGTTAGGAAATTTAATTAATTAAGCTTACCACTTAATCAATTGAGCATTAATTATTCTAATTATTTCATTCCGAATCGAATTTCAATTAAACCTACCATAATTTCCTAAAAATCTCAAATAATACGTAAACCAAGTCAATTTCATGATCGGATATCGATAAGACCTTCAATTCGCAGAACAAAGCGGAAACACAAACAAATATTTCTACGATAAATAGATATTGTTGTTGTTACTTGATATCTCTACCCCTCCTCCTCACCTCAATTTATACACAATTGAGGGAGGAGGTGATTGGTTGTCACCAAACCCATTCCACTCTCTAGTGGGTTGGCCATTGGGGTAGTGGAGAAGATGGTGCTACATTATATATTGCCACTATATGTCCACTAACAGCCACTAACATATTATATACATCACTAACATATTATATACATCCACTAACATAATATTAAGGCAATAATAATCAAATTTCCAGCACTCCCCCTCAAGCTGGTTTGAAGATATCTTTCATAGCCAGCTTGCTAGTCAGCTTATCAAATTGCTTCTTGTGTAGTCTCTTCGTTAGCACATCAGCTAATTGTTCACCTGTTGGAAGGTAGGTCATACAGATTATGCCAGCATTGATTTTCTCCTTGATGAAATGTTTATCCACTTCTATATGTTTTGTGCGATCATGTAGAACTGGATTATGAGCTATAGATATAGCTGCTTTGTTGTCACAATAGACCTTCATAGGTGTCGGGTGAGAAAGCTTTAATTCTTCAAGAATTCTTTTAATCCACATTACTTCACAGATTCCATGGGCAACAGCTCTGAACTCTGCTTCTGCACTACTTCTAGCTACCACATTCTGTTTTTTACTCCGCCATGTAACTAGGTTCCCACCTACAAAGGAGCAGTATTCGGATGTTGATCTCCTGTCTGTAACACTTCCTGCCCAGTCTGCATCTGTGTATACTTCAACTTGAAGATGTCCATGTTTCTTGAACAGTAAGCCTCTCCCTGGAGTTCCTTTCAAATATCTTAAGATCTTATAAACGGCCTCAAAGTGCTCTGCCCCTGGTGAGTGCATGAACTGACTTACCATGCTGACTGCAAAGGCAATTCAGGCCGCGTATGAGACAAGTAAATCAATTTCCCTACAAGTCGCTGATATTGTTCCCTCTCTTTGACTTCTTCAGCCTTAGCAGCTTGTAACTTCAAGTTAGGCTCGATCGGAGTCTCCACCATCTTACAACCAAGCATACCTGTTTCTCCAAGGAGATCAAGAACATATTTTCTCTGATTAACGAATATACCTTCCTTGGATCTTGCAAATTCCATTCCGAGGAAATACTTGAGGGCTCCCAGATCCTTAATGTGAAATTCTTTTGCGAGTTTCTCTTTGAGGGCTGCTAACTCTGCTTCATCATTACCAGTTAAAATGATGTCATCAACATAAACAATCAAAATTGCAATTTTACTGTCTTTTGAATGTTTATAAAATATTGTGTGATCTGCTTGACTCTGCGAGAAGCCACAACTGATAACTGCCTTCCCAAAGCGTTCAAACCACGCTCTTGGTGATTGTTTGAGTCCGTATAATGACTTGTTCAATCTGCATACTTTGTCGCTACCAAGTCTCTGCTCAAATCCCGGCGGTAGGCTCATGAACACCTCCTCTTCAAGATCACCATTGAGAAATGCATTTTTAATGTCAAGTTGATGTAGAGGCCAATCTGAATTTACTGCAAGAGATAACAGTACTCTAATGGAATTTATTTTAGCAACAGGAGCAAACGTCTCCTGATAGTCAATCCCATAAGTTTGAGTGAAGCCTTTAGCCACCAGTCTCGCCTTGTATCTCTCAACGCTTCCATCTGCGTTACATTTTATCGTAAACACCCATTTACACCCAACTGTTTTCTTGTCTTTGGGTAGATCAACTATCTCCCAAGTACCACTTCTCCTTAAAGCATTCATCTCCTCCATGACTGCTAATTTCCAATTCGGATCATCCAATGCTTCCTGTATATTCCTTGGAACAAACAAGTGTGAAATCCTAGATGTGAAAGCTCTATGGTTTTTAGACAGTCTTTGATAGGAGAGGTAATTTGCAATAGGATGTTTAATGCAATTTCGGACACCTTTCCTAATTGCTATAGGAACATCAAGGTCGGAAATAGAAGGAATAGGATTACCTAAAATTTCGATGCCAGAACTCGGGTGGACATTCGGGTCATTAGGATGGACATTCGGGTCATTATTCCTCAGATGAAATCGCTTCCTAGTATAAACCTGAAGCTCAGAATTTAGATCATTTTGTAGTACTTCTCCCCCTAAACAAGAATCTTCTTGACTAGGCACCATAGAACTTGGTTCTCCTAAGTGATCATTATCAGACAGATGTGGTTTTTGTGTAGGATAAATGACATTGGGGAGCGGGATAGAAATATCCCAAAAATTGTCTTCTACTCCACTTGTCTCCCCCTGAAGAGAAGTGTTGGGGAAATAGGATTTTGTTTCCACAAATGACACATCCATACTCACATGAAATTTCTTGGTTTGAGGATCGAAACACTTATACCCTTTTTTGTTTGAAGAATAACCCAAAAAACACATTTTATAGCACGGGGGTCAAGTTTTGAACGAAATTGACTGGGAACATGAACATAGGCAGTACATCCAAAAACTTTGGCGGGTAAATCAGAAAACAACCTCGTGTCAGGAAAAAAATGTTTGAGACAATCAAAAGGTGTTTTGTATGTTAACACCTTTGTAGGCATCCTGTTTATCAAATAAGAGGCTGTTAAAATTGCTTCACCCCATAAATATTTAGGAACATGCATGTAAAACATTATAGCACGTGCTACTTCAAGTAAATATTTATTTTTTCGTTCTGCAATGCCATTTTGTTGAGGGGTATCCCGACATGTAGATTGATGAAATATCCCTTTTTTTGCCAAAAACTCACCCAACTGCTCATTGAAATATTCTGTTCCATTATCAGAATGTAAAATACCAATTTTGGTTTGAAATTGGTTTTCAATCATATTGTAAAAATTTGTGAATAAATTGTTCACGTCAGATTTTTTATTCATCAAATAAATCCAACATAAGCGGGTATGGTCATCAATAAATGTAACAAACCATCTTTTACCAGAAAGAGTAGTGATTTTAGAAGGGCCCCAACATCACTATGAATCAAATAAAAAGGTTTAGAAGTCTGGTAAGGTTTTGGCAAATAAGTAGAGCGATGAGATTTTGCAAAAATGCAACTTTCACAATGAAAAGAAGAACAATCAATCCCTTTAAATAATTCTGGAAATAAATGTTTCAGATAAAGAAAACTAGGATGTCCTAACCTATAGTGCCATAGCATTATTTTTCCTCGAACAGAGATTGAACTAGTACTATTAAAGCTCTGAGCTTTTTTATTACTAACAGGTACTTCATCAAAGTAGTAAAGACCTTCAAGCATCCTAGCACGCCCAATCATCATCCCCGAGTTCTGGTCTTGAAATTCACAATGGGATTCAAAAAATGTAACACGACAATTAGAATCCTTAGATAGTTTACTGACAGACAAAAGGTTACAGGCTAAGTTGGGGACGTGAAGAACAGCATTGAGATTAATTTTCTCAGTTAGTTTAATAAATCCTTTTCCTGCAATAGGTGAAAAACTACCATCGGCTATTCTGATTTTGTCATGACCAGAACAAGGGAAATAGGTACTAAATAAATGGGAAAAACTAGTCATGTGATCGGAGGCACCGGAATCTATGATCCACGGAGAGAAGTTTAGACAAGAGAAGGCTTTAGGATTTCTACCTGTTTGTGCCAAAAAATCACTAGGAGTACCGGATGAGGAGTTGGATTTTATCAGCTTTAAGAGTTGATCAATCTGCTCTTTGTTGAAGGGACCGGAATCGGCTTCATTAGCAGTAGGAAAGCCACGATTCTTCTCTCCTTGTTTGCTGCTTTTCCAGTTGACAGGTTTGCCATGGATCTTCCAACATGTTTCGCGCGTATGGCGAGGCTTGTTGCAAAAATCACACCAGACCCGGGGCTTATCATCAAACCTGCGCTGGTAATTTGCAGCCTTGTTGGCCGTTTTCACCGGAATGGCAAGCGGCAGGGGTTGAAGTGGTTTCGGACGTGACTTCCGACATGGCTATGACAGTTTTAGGGCTGCTGTGTTTTTGTTGCTCTGATACCAACTCAAAAATCAATCACACACAAGAACACAACAATATTTACGTGGTTCGGCAATTGCCTACGTCCACGGAGAGCTATCACTATAGAATTTTTCCCGGAGGGAGATTACACTCACACCTCACCTTCACTCTCTATAGAACTCTCAAACTCTCACAATCTCTCACAGATGTGTTATTGTTGTTACTTGATATCTCTAGCCCTCCTCCTCACCTCAATTTATACACAATTGAGGGAGGAGGTGATTGGTTGTCACCAAACCCATTCCACTCTCTAGTGGGTTGGCCATTGGGGTAGTGGAGAAGATGGTGCTGCATTATATATTGCCACTATATGTCCACTAACAGCCACTAACATATTATATACATCACTAACATATTATATACATCCACTAACATAATATTAAGGCAATAATAATCAAATTTCCAGCAGATAGAAACACAATTAATGCAACACACATGCAATTAATTAAGAATTTCATCTTGATTACTTATTAGGCATTCATAATCATATGTTTTAAGCTAATCATAGGTCGGGGTTGTTACAGGAACATTCTGAAAAATTTGTGAAATCTTCTGATAATGGAAAAGACATATCGGAAGATGTACAAGAAAAACACACATTACTGAAGGAATATACACAAACTAAAGAAAAAAGATTAAAAAATAAAATTAGAGACTTGTGCCTTTACACCAATTTTCTTCAAATAGTGCTTTTTTTTTTTACTGCATATTATTCTTTTACCTTCAATATTCCTCTTCCAACCTTTGGATAGGTAAAAGTTCGGGGAGAAAGAAAAAGAATAATATAGGATGAGACCTTCAAATGATATATTGAAATCGCCAGTTTTCTTTCTGATTCAGTAGTCACATTTGATTCAAACCTGTACTAAGAGAGAGAGAGAGAGAGAGTTACTTTCCTATTTATTTATTTCATTTTTTTTGATGAGTAGGAGAGTTTATTGCTTGTGATCTTGACTATGGAAGGGTAATTGAAAAATGGAGGACAGTTTTGAATGTGTAGTTTTTGGACTTGTGAGAAAAAGAAGGTTTACATGGGAGTGGGTTTTTTATATTAAGGGGGTAAAGATTTGGTGTTTGCATATTTACCACCAACTGATCAATCATTACATCAATGAAAATGTAAATGAGCTGTTATTTTTGGGCTTTTGGAAAACAACAATGTGGCAGAACTTGAAAAGTGAAGTCTCATCAAAATGGTTTTGATAATTTCATGTGCACAGAACCAGTCTGCCTTGAGATTTTTTACTAATTTTCTTTTATTTTATTCTCTTCTGATGAGCACAGTATACTAATCATGTTGATATTTTCTACCATAGTGGTGGTCAGATCTAAGTGAAACGGAGTTTGATCCTTTTGTAGTTGTCACTGGCCATTGAATGCATTAGTCTGCCTAAATTTTCAGCATTGTCACGGGCTTTATAATTTTGTTCAAACATTTCTTACTATTGTTGATCATGACAGGTAGGGACACCAAAGACACACAGGAGGTACCTGGGCTCGTGTTAATGGTACCTATGGACCAATGCCACGGGGCACTCCAAAGGGCTTACTGGGGATGCCATTCAACACAACTGTGAGTTGAATCACAAATTCACATGGATGGTTTAGTAAATAGATATTTTTATTTGCATCAGGTCTTTCAATTAATTACCATATTATTTTGGAACTTGCAGGCTATAGATGGTCTGTACTGTGTGGGAGATAGTTGCTTCCCAGGACAAGGTGTTATTGCTGTTGCCTTCTCTGGAATGATGTGTGCACATCGTGTAGCTGCTGACATTGGTAAGCAGATTTTAGATGCCTTCATTTGAACAGAATGTTTGCCATTGGCTGAAAATAAAGTCTGATATTCTTATACGGTTTAGTTATTCTAGAACCAGAAATTTTGGGTAATGGCAGCACTTTGCCTATGATTGGCGGAGCTGTCCTGGTTGACAAAATTGTAATTCTATATTATTGTACTTGAAAGAGCAAAAAAATTTCAACTTCTTTAAGCTCACTTCTGATCACAGCTGTTTATAGATTCCCACAAAGTTGAGTAGTGATAAAACAAAGTTGAATCACCACATTGTTTATTTTTGCTTCAACTTTGAATAGCTTCTTTCATTTAATTAGGGATTTTTCATTTTCCTTTCTTTTGTCCTCAGGACTTGAGAAGAATTCCCCGATATTGGATGCTGCTCTTCTTAGATTACTTGGTTGGTTAAGGACATTGGCATAATCACTACTTATATGATAGAAATACAAGAAACATCATCATCATGTGGAAGGGAAACCGTCGCTCGCATCTGAATTGCAACCACCTACTGTAAGTTGAGGCATGAAGACACTTGCTTTATACCCTTGAGTTAGTTGGTGACCGTCAATGCTGAATCCGTATATTATGCAACATTGATTTTAGTCAATTGTGGAAATTTAAATCTTCAGGCTGTAAATAAAGAAAAGTTTTAGATTGTAATTCATGATTTGATACAGAAGTTGTTTAATTATTGCAAATGGTTCTTCATATAGAAGTTAATTGTAATGTGGTACCCTAATTCATGGATTGGAAAGTTCTAATAAATCATTGACCTGGCTGTGCTTAGTTTACTTGGGTGAATGCACGTTAAATTGAATTTGAAAAATCCTCCCATACCAAGATTTGAAATTTAGTTACAAAATGGAGGTTGCAAATTTTCAAGGAGATGCTATTTGAATTCAACTTACTAAAGCCAAACTAAAACAAAGTGGAATGAGGACAAAAATAAAATAATATGTAGTTAGATCACTTGCTGCTTCAACTACAAACACCAAATATGCTTGTAGCTTTCCAACTACTAAGTTTGAATAACTTTATGAAGAATTGATCAATAATGACCATCCAACACTGAATTTTAAATTCAACATCAATTCTGAGACTTCCAATAATTAAGATATAGAAGTGCATAAACCAATTCCAGTTTCCAATACCAAATGCAAAACTGAATTTTAGAGATGCTACCTGGATTTAATAGATATGTATGAGTAGCAGTTGGTTACAACAGATAAAGAACTCTCACAAATGTGAAGGACCTATCTGTATATTGAGTTCGAAACGTATGTAAAACCATCCACAAGGAAACTTTGGGCAGTTACATCCACGTACATGCCTGTGATAATATATAATATTCTCCTTGGGTGATGATTGAGACCCCCTTCAATCACCACCCCACACACATGTGGCGGGTGGTGATTGGAGGAGAAGGGAAAAAAAAAGAAAAAAAAAGAAAAGTGACCAATCATGGGAAGAGGGGGTCAAGGGGGTGAGAAAAAAAAGGGGTCCAAGTCATTATTGTATTCTTCTTTATGGTATTTTTCGCTACATTAAGGGTTTAGGTTTCTTAGAGGTGCAAAAAAGCTCATAGAAGTTCTGGATCAGTGGTTTAGTTTCCAATTTGTGACCCTGTAACTCAGAGTCTTCTCAAGATAGCTCTTCGATTGGTAGAAAGCACAAGCTAGCTAATGTGCTCAGCTTTGTCCTCACTCAAAAAATCTTCTCTCCTTTAACCTCCCAGCTAGAGCTTCGTCCTTCGCAAAGATAGGTATGCCAAGAGACGGTAACCAACAACCATGGCCAGGAGGCAACTAACTTCAGTTAAACCGCTGTCTATTTTCACTCCATTGATTGAGTCAGTAATGTGTTCGTACTGCACCTTCAGAAGAAGTTTGTATGTGTGATAGTTGAAAGACAGATAGCGGAGCCATGATATGAATACTGGAACTTTCTGCAACAGAAATATTTGTTAATTAATCTAAGACCTCGGTATAGATATTTGTTTTGTTTGAGTACTTTCTTTCCGAGAATTAAAGATGAGGTAAATTTTAACTTTTAAGCAAATTGCATGCTTACTGCCACAAAGTATCCACCGGCCAACATGAAGGTCATTACTGTTACAGAGGCCAAAGTTGTTGCTCTCTTTAAGTCCATCAGTGTAGCCCCAATAGCTAGTCCAAGTCCCTGCCATTGCACCCAAGCTTGTTATGAAGCATTGTAGGAGTAGTATATGGTACCTTGTTGATCTTGTTAACAAATGGTTGCTGACTCTAATATGTTTCCGACTCTAGGACTGGGCTGAGCACATAAATTCATTCAGGGGCTGTTTGGTGCATTTATATGAGCTACTTATATCCTCTCTTTTTGTTTTTGGGAGTTTGTGCCAAACTGTTTGTTTGGTGTAACTTTTGCTCACAGCTTATTAAGAGGAAATAGCTTAAATAAGTTGAAACAATTTGATTATCTAGAAGGTGCTTTTGGCTTCTTCTTTCTGATTACCAACTTTCAACTTACAAGAAGTTGCACCAAACAGGCCCCGAGTCAAAGAGGTGTCAAGATTCAAGCACAAGATCTTACTTTGAATGTTACCATATTAACAATTGTTACTCTAAAAGCTTAAGCTGTTAGACAACATTGCAACTTTTTTGCGACGTATTTATTTTGTCAACAAGATGAATAAAGAAGCATACCTGAGCTGCCACAATGCAGAGGAGCACCGTAACCATGGTTAGAAAAAATGGACCAGCACTCTTTCTCAAGCCTGCCATGAAATAGACCACAAGAAGGAAAAGAATGGGCAGTAAAAGGTCCAGAGGAAGGTCACTTGTAGTCCTAGCCACAAAATATGCGCTTAGTCTGTACATGTCGGCTGCTCGTTCCTTGTTCAGCATGGCTCTTTCTTGAGGAAATGTGAAGATTGCTGTGAAGACTGGAAAAAATCCCCAGAAGACAGCAATGAAGAAAAGCAGCCCTGCCTGCATTAATGCAGATGTATATTATGGTAAAAGGTTCAGACCAAAATGAAGATTTCAATGACCAACGTAAATCAGGTTTCTTTTGTCGTAGAACTATATGAAATTAACTATTAGCTTCTTTTAGATGGGATCATGGGATTCTGTGGAACCTTCTCATTCTTTAACTGACATTTCACATAATTGTTTTATTGAGAGAACTAATCAAATTTAGCCAAAATTAATAGTATTTTCGAATTATAATTAACATGTATAAAGTTTGTAGTTCAAGTTTCTGTTCCCTTCTAGCCCTAGCTCAAACATGGATGAGAGTTCTTTTATGTAATTAGTTCATTTAATTTTGTCTTTTTTTTTTTTTTTTTTTTGGGATACCTTTCTTATTCAGCT
The DNA here is from genome assembly GCA_030407325.1 of Camellia japonica. NCBI lineage: Eukaryota > Viridiplantae > Streptophyta > Magnoliopsida > Ericales > Theaceae > Camellia > Camellia japonica. The sequence goes on from JAPPVO010000024.1 coordinate 80,313,163, forward strand.
TCTATGTTTGGGGATTGAGGAGCATTAGCTAGTTAGGGATTCCATTTTAATTGGTCAACTTGTGCATTTTCACAAGGCAACGATTGCATACCTGATCTTGCTGGTTTTGGGGGCTATTACCATCCGATTGCCACCAGAGCAATCCCAAAATGACCGCAATAGCGATAACTTGTGTAATTCTCAACCAGCTAAAATAGTCATGGCGCCGTTCTTTGAGTCCTCTACAGAATAATATGGAGAACTGTTTCCACCAGCTCGCTCCCCATTCTCGCTTTGAAGTATACACTTTTGACTTCAGTTCTTCATCAATTGGTATAGGAATCATAAGCTTCTTTTTCTCATTGTCTGCTGCTCTTGTCTCATAAGCCCCCACTAGATACTGTTTCCAAATGAAAATAACATCAATAGTCATAATCTAGCACTGACTGTACTAGTCACAATTACAAATACTCTTTCGCGTCATGATATACCATCTCTAAGGGCATAAAATTTTCAGCAGATTTTACTAGTTTTAGCTGGAACTTTTTGAATGACATGTGGTGTTTTTCATTAATATTTGAGGAAGAGTCATTCAATGTGTGACAACCCATCTTTTTATGTTTATGAATTCAATATTACTTTACCTCATGAACAACTGCAGGAGAGGGCTTCCTATTTCTTGTCTCTGTTTCTGAGTTTCCCATTTGCACTCTGTCCTCCAATTCGGATGGTACAGAGACATCATTTATGTTACCATTTGCGAGGTCTAGCAGGAACTCTGCTGGATTCATGGCAATTAGTGGGGAGCATCCGATGGATGAAAAATAAACCATTACTTCTGATGCCTTTCCAAAATAAAGCAAACTTCCTTTTCCAAGAAGGATTAACTTGTCAAATTTGTGGAAGAGTCTGCTAGATGGCTGGTGGATTGTGGTGATCACTGTTTTCCCGCCCTGCCATGAAATTGAAACAATTTAGACCAAACTAAAGTAAGCCTTATGCCCCACTCAAGTAGGGTCGGCTACATGAATCCTTTTCCGTCATTCTGCTCTGTCAAGGGCTATATGCTCAGTTTAAATGAAATAAATTTATATCTTTTTTTATTGCTACATCCCGTGTTAATTTAGGTCTTCTCCTCGTAACATTTCCATTTATGGTGATCATATCACCGTTTCTTACCATTACGTCTATAAGTTGTTCTCTCATTGTCTAGGTGATTTGCTGACGATTAGTGAGTAAAAAAAACTCTGAGAAGTTGGCATGAAGATAGGTTTGATTTGTTATTGTTATAATTTGTATTTTTGTTGTCATATATAATCATGAATTTGCTCATAATAATGTGAAATTGAAGCTTTGGACTTGAAATGCAATATACCTCAGCTATGTCTTGTAAGATTTGAACGATCCTCAAAGCAGTTGTAGAATCCAGGCCAGAGGTTGGTTCATCAAGAAACAAAAGAGAAGGGTTGATTATAATCTCATTGCCAATACAGACACGCTTCCTCTCTCCTCCTGAAACTCCCCGAACAAAAGAGCCACCAATCATAGTGTCTTGGCACCTGAGCACATTGATATTCCTCATTGATCAGCTCATGAGAACAGGTATGATTCATTTGTGTGTGGTCTGTTTTTTGCTATATCTGACTTGAGCTAACACATAATTGAAGATAATAGCATAGCAAAGAAATGAGAATTTACCTCTCCAAGCCCAACTCATCGATTACGTCTATGGCTCGTTTTTCCTTTTCCTGTTTTGTCAATGTCTTTGGAAGTCGTAGGAGTGCTGCATATGTTAATGTTTCCCTCACTGTAAGGTGAGGAAAGAGCACGTCGTCTTGAGTCACGAATCCTATCCTGAAATATATTTCATGTTATTCTAATGTGTGATTACCCTTTATTTTCACATCACTTATCTTTTTTTCTTTTTTTTAAAAGGTAATGTTCAGGCTAAACTTTTATGTGAACATTGAACATTCATCTAGGTGAAAGAAATTATAAAACCAATTTCAGTCAGGTAGGTTTTTGAGGAAATCTGTCTTAATCAGGCCAAGTTTGGTTATGATGAAAGTGGTGGAAAGCGAAGTAAATGGTGGAAAAAAGTTAGAACTTTCCTGAGTTTGTTTAGCATAAAAGTGGTGGAAGTTATAAGAAGATAATTTTTCTATCCATCCCATGATAGCATGATAACTAAGCTTTTAGTTTCTTACAAAAAACACAGAATAACACAAGAAAGTTTAAATTTGTTTATAAAATTTTTAAATTTCAATATCAGCGTGTCTGTGTCGTGTCACGTGTCCGTGTCCATGTCCAAGCTTCTTAGGTTTTACCTTTCTTTGGATTACTTGTAGTGATGATGAATTTCTGTGAATATATGTAACAAAGGCCTATGAGAAAACTTTTATTGTGTATGTATACTACTCTTTCTTAATATGCAGCCCAAGTGATAGACATAGCTTGTGCATTTGAAAGTGTTTTATTTTGCTTTATATGCATAAGCACATTACTTACCTTACTCAGACTGCCTACTGCTGTGTCTTATACCAGTTTTCAAGTCTCATATATAGATTTTTGAGTAGTGAAATATTCCTTGTAACCAAAGATAGGAGTTTTTCAGTAAATTTCCTGAGAACCAAACACGCATAAATACAGTGCTACTAGCTCTTTCATGTATATCTAGATTGTTACCTGCTCTTTAGGAACTTTGAATATGGCTGGTCATTATAAGTAATTGAACCTCCTGGTGTCGACCCTCTCACCCTGCCACCGAGCAGGCTTAGAAGTGTAGTCTTTCCACTCCCCGAAGGCCCCATCAATGCCAAAACTTCTCCAGGATTCACCGAACCAGAAATCCCATTCAATATTTCTTTCTCCACTGTTGATGTCACTCCTTTTATAACCACCTTGTACGTCACGTCCGTAAACTGCATATTCAGAGAAGGAAAAAAAAAAAAAAAGTCTCCATTTACAATATTGGCAACAATAATAGGTGTATGTATATATATATAATTGTCACAAAATAGCATAGTAGTATTTGTACTGAGCATGGCTGTGTTTTTAGTTATCGTCTTTTATACAATATACCTGAAAGCTGTCTCAGATGATGGATTTGAAACCAATTTCACAGTTGATTATGAAGGTGTTTGAACTAGTTCTTATGTTTGTTTCCTAGATGAATATTATTTTATTTTTCAATGAATTATGGGCGTTCTGTTTGCATTGTTGTTTGTGGTGGTGGTGAAAGGAAAGTCTTGTACAAAAATGTCATATAAATAGGACTCTGTACAAGACTTAACCTGACATGATAGCCATGTTCAATTGGGTCGCATTGATCTCTAGCTAATCTCCATCGTTTCCTGTCCAAATACATATAGTACGGAAATTAATCCATGCTCTTTTGTGAAAATAGGGGTTTGTCATCTCGATACATATATATGCCCTGTACATCCACACACACACACAAACACAAAAAAAAACCAAAAAAAAAAAAAAACAAAGGTAGGAATGTCATTGTTATGTTATATATGTTACCTTGAGATAGATAGGCATGGTTGGTTCTGCTTGAATCCTCTTCTTGTGTATGCCAGCTTCAAGATCCTCCGCTGTAAGTAATCATGTTCAGTATTATTTATAAATAAGCAGACTTCTGATTTTGCTTTTCCAATTTTGTTTGATACACTAATATATATACATGCACGTTTGATATTGTCGATTGTTTGAATTACTGGCATTCTAACTGTTGTTTGATCCGGCTTCATGCCTCATGTGGTAATGAATGATTTTGAGGTAGAAATGCTTACTTCAGTCCCAATTTTTGTTTCTTCATGGTGTGAAACTTGTTCTTTATCAGGGAGGGAGAGGACATGAAGAACAGAGGATTTTGTTTTTGTTTCTATCTTGGGTGCTTTCAGTTTCTGGGACTAAGGTTTTAGCATATGATTAGTTGAGGATTGGGGCCATTATAGTTTGGGGCATGCTCATTTAGCTATGATTTTTTTTTTCCCTTGGCCTTTATTTTCTTGATGTACTTTACTTGTTGAGTTAATAAATTTTCATTTTACTTGTCAAAAAAAAATCTAAATTTCTGTCAAAGAAAGTCTAACATGGAGAAAGTACAAAAATAAATTACTAAATTTTACAAAATAGGCGTAAGGGAGGGGGTGGGCCACAGACCTCCATTTTTGTCGAAGACTCTTTTGTATGATTCTTTTATGGAAAATAATTCGGACCCCCACAACCCTAATTGATTTGTGATCACATATTATGCTCTTTTTTTTTTTCCCCCTCTCTCTCCTCCCTCTCTCTCACAAATGTGTGGCAGTATGGGGGTGCTCGGCGTCTGGAGCATAACCGTTCTTTTATTTGTTTATTTTTGTTTATGTAGCGAAACTATTTTTGTGTACTTGTTTCTGTTATTGCGCTTCAATACCTCCCTGACCCTCCTTTTCTAGGCTTTTGTGGGGAGAATTATGCTTAAAGCATCCTCTTTGTAGAAAGCTTTGAACTTATTTGGTCTAATAAATTCCATTTTTTAACATCTACCTACATGATAAAATGATTTTTCTACATAACATTTTGATGGGTCCAAAAATTAATCAAAATGACTAAGTTTTTTTATTTGCACAGGATTTTCTAATAATCAAGCCAAAATGTGTCATTTTTTTTTTTTTTTGGAACAAAGAAAAAAGACGTTCCGGAGAATATCATAACATCCGTAGATCCTTGCTCGGTGTAGCCGCTTGACAATAAGATTTAACCAAAAAATAAATGATGGAGGGAGAGGATTGTATAAAATTTTGTTTAGTTGTTGTCATTATTTGATTGTGATTTGACAACTTTTTAAGAAACTAAAATGTTTATGTCTAAGAAAGATATCTCATGCTTTAAATTTTTGAGAGACACAACTGATGAGAAAATCAAAGGTAAGGACCACAAAGTAGCTTTTTGGGTACAATGATCTAACCAAAATCCTACCCAAATTGTGAACAATCTTAGCCAAACTTCACGGTGGATTGGGGGACCAGAGCAAAGAAAATTTTGCAGAGAGAGATAAAAGCATCTCCAAATTAAATTATTGTTACCACAAGTTTCAAAACCATACCAAAATTTAGGACCCTCGATATGAAATAGACTTGGGAGCTTCTATTTTTTAAATTAATTTTTTTTTCACATATCATTTTTTGTTTGAAAATTAATTTTCAAACAGAATTATATATCAACTATGAAGCAAAAACTTATGATTTAAAGATCAACTTTCAAATTCAAAGTATAGTCAAACTATAAGTTCTTATTCGGAAATTAATTTTCAAATCATAAGTTTTTATGTGAAAGTTTATTTTAAACTAGAAATATAGATACTGATATATGAAAGTAGAAACTCTCAATAAACTTGTATTTAATAAGCGAAACTAATTCGATTGATCAGAATTATTACACCTTATTAAGAAATCAATAGTTTGAATCTCTTCATCTACATGTGAGTTTTAATTTTCCATTTTTTCAATTTAGAAATTTATTTGTACTAATTATATAATGTATTTGATTTTGATTGTTATGCTTGTAATTCATTGCATTTTGTTTTAATACCGTGTAGTGGTTCTGTTTGGCAAGTGAATTTTTTATTTATTTTTTAGCTAAAATTTATAAAAAGATAAAGGGCAAATTACATATACCCCCTCAAGGTTTAGTAAAATTACAGATACCCCTTGAGGTTTGAGAAATTACATATACCCCCTGAAGGTACTATTTGCATAACAAATTATGGGACAAATTGTTATGAAAATATAAACCTCAGGGGGCAATTTGTTATGAACATATAAACCTCAGGGGATATCTGTAATTTCTGAAACCTCATGGGTATCTGTAATTTAGCTAAACCTCAAGAGAGGTATATATAATTTGCCCAAAGATAAAATAGTCTAAAATAATCAGTAAAATAAAATGTCACATTAAACTCATAATTATTTTATTTTTTTCTAACAAACATGACATCCAACTATTAAAAAAATCTATCTTTTTAAATATAAAAATTTTAACCTATTAAAATAATTAAAAATTAAAATAACTTATTAAAATAATCAACTTTCTAAAACAAACTCAGAACATAAATCAAACAAAATAAAATAAAATAAAAATAAGACTTGTCTTCTCATGCATGTAACAGCTGGCTAGACACAGTTGATGACAAGTGGATATGGCAGTAAATGAGAGTGTGACATGAGTGTGACAGTAATGGAAAGTGTAACCACTATTTGTTGTGGGATTAGGTAATCAAATCATAAAGAAGTCATGTTTTCTTGAACCTTTTGTGGTTCACCTTTTGCTATTAACTATAAGAATTAACTAGAAACAGAGTAAAAGATATGGTGGAGTTGTTTGCCACAGTTTAAATATAATAATTTTTTTAAAAAAAAAAATTGATATTAATATTTTATAAGATAAAAAATATATAATATTTTTATAATAGTTGCGTAGAAAAAATTTGACATAGAGAAATTTCGCATTGACAGAAAAATTTCAATTTTCACAAAGAAATTTCAATTTTCATATCAAAATTTATTTGATTTCACAGATAAATATTATTGTAGAACTAAAGTAATTAAAAAAAACATATTGGACCTCAAAATTAGAGAGGAATGTTTCACTAATTTTCTTAAAAAAATATATATAGAGAAGTCATAAATAGTATCTAGACTTCAATAAATAAAATGAAATTCAGTCATAAATAGTTATTTAGCATAAATAATCATAGATTTTAAATTTAGGCCTCGTTTGGGAACAGACTAATTTAGTAACTTTTTGACTATTTGGCTAAAAAGGTAGGTTAAAAAAACTTGTATGTTTGGAATGACTTTTTGGCTAATTACGAAAAGATGTGCAAAAAGTAGAGAGAAAAGAGAATCTTTGACTTTTTGGTATGGGTTGTTGGCTTTTTGGCTAATTTAATAATTTTTTGACTTTTTGACTAAAAATGTAAGTTCCCAAACGAGACCTAGTTTAAATTTAATCATTTTATTCAAACTGAATGTTATAATTTATTATTTTTTAACAGAGTTACATGAAGAGTAAACGTAAAAGAACTTGACAATAATTTAGATAGGACTTACCGTAATGTTTAGAGTTAATATTATTTAAATTAAAATAATCAGGATCAAACTAAAATTTTGATAAACAATATAATTTATCCTTTTTTTAGTATTAAATTTCTTTGGGTAAGTAAACTAAAATCTCTATCCTATTATTTATCTCCAGAGAAGCTGGAGTTTATCACTTTGGATGAGCAAAGCGCCCACTTTTCACCAGTATTCACATTTTCCTCCAAAATACATAAATAATTAAAAAAATGTTTGGTGGCCTTTTCTTTAAAAGCATAGGCTGACAGTTTGCATGCATGAGATAAAATCACAAGGTCTCTCTCTCCCTCTCCTCTCTCTCTCTCTCTCTCTCTCTCTCTCTCTCAATGTGTTCTTATCCAAGCCAATCATTTGCCAACAAAACTCAACCTTATGAAAGCTTTGGTCGTTTTGTGATAAGGATTGGTCTTTTTAGCACTGTGAAATGGCCAAAAACACCTCCATGCTTTTCTAGATTGGTTCATATGAATCAAGAGGCTCATATGTCAGAGGGTCCTTTTGGTCATTTGAACTCTCTTAACTTTGTGTGGACGATAACGTCTCTCACAAGGCAAGAGAACAAAAAAGTACCCATACAACAAAATAAAAGGAATGGGAAATAAATAAATAAATAAATAAATATCATGAGTTTAGGTAAAAAAAATATATGGTTTTATTAGTGAAATAATTAGAAATATTTACATAATTTATATATTAAAAATATAGATCAACTATGCAAATTGAACTTTATTACGTGATTGTGTGTTTTTTTAATGGTATAGAAACACGTGACTATTTTATATGAAAAATAAGAATAAAGTAATAAAATGTTTTTTTTTTTTTGCTTTTGAAATGACACCCTAATGCTGTGTTTGGTTGGGGGATTTGAGAAAGGATTTGAAAAGAGAAAGAAAAAATGTGTGTGAAATTAAGTGAAATATAGACATGTTTTATTCATATTTCACCTACCTTTTCCATTTTCCTTTCCAAATTTCCTTCTAAATCTCTTAACCAAACAGTATAAGTGTCTTATATGCCAAATTTACTGAACTATTTATTCTAGTGACATATTATTATTTTTGACAACTCAAAACATTTAGATTTGAGATAGACACTTTTATATCACTTACATACTTGTCAACTCATCATGAGTATTAACACAAATAAATGACATAAAAAAATCAAGGGAAAATCACACACCAACAGAGTCTTTATAAAATAATAATTATTTCATAAAAAAATTTATAATTTTAATTATTAAAATTTATAAAGTTTTCTATTAATCTGAAATTATTTTTACAAATACCCACTTATTTGTTATTTCTACAAAAATCAATGACTACAAAAATGTGGAATTTTATCACTGCCTGATGAATACTTATAATTGGTTTCATATGAAGAAAAATAAACAATCATATTGTGTCATATGTGTGGTGAATGGTAAAAAAATCTAGTGATATATAATCAGTAATGTTAGGTATCATAAAAAAATTATCATGAAAATGATCATGAAAGATTTATGACCCTTGAATTACACTTAAAATAAAGTACCACACATTAATCAAAGTAATCTAAGAATCATAAATCTTTCATGATCATTTTTATGAAAGTTTTTTCATGATCCCTAACTTTTCTCATATATAATAGTCCTCTTAAACGAGAGTTAAGAACTTAGAACACTTACCAATGTCATCGTCACTAAATGGTTGGGAATCGGAGATGTCATCGGGCGGCATGGTGAAGCCGGTGAAGGAGAAAGAGAATCCTAAGCTGGCACTAGAGGCTCGGCTTAGAGCGGCTCCGCTGCTGACCTCATCTAGGTCTAGCTTCATTTGGGCACTCCTAGTCTTCCTAAGGTGTGTGTTCTTACTACTGCTACTAGTGCGCCCTGGCGAGGCTGCTGTCAATAATGTTTTGCTCGATTTCCTCGATAGGGTTCCGCTACTGGCGTCAGCCCCTCCCACAGCCTCGCTTGACATCGGTGACTTCATTGCCGCCATTACTGTTTCCAACAGTTGATCTGACTTGGTTCTTAATAGTCCTCCAGGCGAGTTTGCTTTCTCCATCATTTACACTGAAATTTCAAATAATTATGACAATTATTAAAAGTAGTTAAAATTTAAGAATAATGACAACTACTATATCTAGGAGTGTTTTAAGTAAACAAAAATTTCTTATGTGTTTTATATAAACACTTATAATAATAATAATATAAATATAGACATATATACATAGCCATAAAATACCCACAAATATGAAACAGGTAAATATGCTTTTCCGATGTACAAAATATAGATATATATGCAACACCAATTTGGTAGTTGAATCAAAATGTCATATCACTATGGTGGGGGCATGAGCATAACAAATCATGTGAGCTTTTGAGATTGCATTATTGATTTTTTATTTTTTTGTTTTTGGACCCACTCTTTAAAATAAGAATAAACATAGAGAATGGTTACAGAATTAGACAAGAAATATATGTTGATGAATGATTTTTTTTAAATGTGAACTTCAGCAACAAACTTTATAAAACATTATCCATTCATATGTATTATATGTTCAGTTCTGTGAGTGATTTGTATTTGTAGCAGAATTGGCAAGATAGACCCCAATATTGTTTTCTAATTCTTTCTATGTTTTTTTCAAGAAAAAAAAAAACGCAGGCAAGAAACAAAGAATATGAATAACAATGATACCATGGATTCAAAATGACTGATAAAGAATTAACAAGTATACTTGTGGAGATGTGGCAACTTTCAAACTGAATGGGAATTCTTGGAAGTAGAAACATGAGACAGAGAGAGAGAGAGAGCCAATTCCTGTTCTCCCCCAAAACATACATAAATCAACATATGTAGTAATTTATAGAAGTATTTTGAAGGCCTCAAGGATAAGAGAAAATTGATCACACATACAAACATTAAACAAGTATATAGATTTGGCATACCTTTCTTTTTGTGGGAGAAAGGAAGGGGCTGGAAGTAGAAGAGAAGAGTTAAGAGGAGATCTCTTTTGGGGAAAGAACCCACTAACTTGTAAAAACTTTCTGTGCTGCAGACTGTGGCTCTCTTGTGCTTTTTATAAGAGCAATTAAGAGGAAACACAAAGTTACAAAAATACCCTGAATTTCTTGTCAAATTACCAATGGATGCATAATCGCATTATTTTGATAACAGCAATGCTAACTACCATGAATAATCTTTCATGAAAATAATCATGAAAGTTTTGTGACCCTTGGATTACATTTAAAATAAAGACACCACACACTAATAAAGGTAATCCAAAAATCATAAATCTTTCATAATCATTTTCATGAAAAAAATTTCATGATTCCTAACTTTTCTCTTTTGATAATACCTAACAAGCAAAGGAAACTTCCTTCAAAAAACAAAAAAAAAAAAAAAACAAGCAAAGGAAACAAGTATGAAACTACAAAAAGTACCTTAATATCTGTGGTGTGTTGGAATTTTTTTACTAACAATAAAATTTTTATTTTTATTTTATCAATTTGACCGTTACAATATAATTATTGGTTTTTCAAAATTATAAATGTTTTTAAAATTAAAGTCTATAGAATGTTGACAAGAACACTAAATAGATCAAATATAAGTGGTAAGCATTACACTATATGCAAGATGCGAGTGTGAAACAAAAGAAATTATTGGTGCATTATTATGCACATCGTACTTTAAAATTAAATTTTTATTTATTTGGAATTCCATAAGACGAGTAGGGCCATTAAAGGTGTTGAAGGGTGGAGGTGCTGAATTCGCATTTGAACTTAGTTATATAAGTTGTATTAGGTGCATTAAAATAAATCTTGTTGTATTTATTTTTTACTCCAAAACTATTTATTTATTTTTGGTTATTACAACAACAGAAACATTACACATGCGGTACCAAAACAACCCTAGTTTATCCATTATTTTTTTAGCTTTCTTTAAGTTTTCAACAAAAATGTCTCAATGCAAGAGCAAACAATCCACCAAACCGAATCACTGAAGGCATCAGGTCTATTCAGGTCAGATATTAAGTTATCAAAAAAAACAAAAACCAAAATTGTTTACAAAAATCAAAATTGTTTACCAAAAATCAAAATTGTTTTATTCCAATAACAAAACTAAATGAAAATTGTAAATCAGTGGGACAGTGAAAAAATAATTGCATTTAGATGAAATCTTTCTTAGTGCAACTCTGACACACATGAAGGATTTGCACGAAACACAGGAAAGATTTGCACGATGCACACACAAAAAAAAGAAATATTTTTTATTATTCTATTGATTTGCAATTTCCTCAAGCTAAATTCAATAAAATGATTTAAGAGATTTATAATATATAAAATAAGAATGTATGTAACTAAAAGAAAGTAGAAAAAAGTTAACATGTGAGATTAGTCATTATCTTACACCTGTTATACATACTACCTGAAAGTACAATTGAAGTGTAACAACTCTAAAATACAATTCAAGTACTTACAATTTTCTACATCTAGTATTCACGTCTACCAAAAAATATGAACTAGTTACAACCAAAAATGGCTCTAAAAAACTAAAAAAATATATCAAGAACTCACTATATCTCACATGGGTAAAACTACTTTTGAGTATGGCGCACCTTTTTTAAGGATCAACAAATAGGTATGCATATACATGAAAGAAACTAATGAGGATTAAAAATGCTATTAACATTATATCAATCATAACATAATTACAATAATGAACTCTAATGATGATTTTGAGATTATGGGTTCAAATCTTGAGGCCATTACTTTGTGCATTATACCAAAAAAGTTAGCTGGGTACTCAATCTTTTCTCTCTCAAATACACATTAATGTTTACTAATTGGGCCTTCTTTTTTTTTTTTTTCTTTTTTTTAACTTTAACCCTAAAAAGTTCTAAATAATTTTACTCTAACCCTTTCAACAATTTTGAAGTCTGCCACTATAATCGACATTTTTTTTTTTGAAAAATGTTTGGGGGCCCTAATTTTGTGGCTCAAAAGTGGCTCAAATGGCCAAAACGACATCGTTTTGGCCATTTGAATGTTGTTTTGTACTCAAAACGACGTCGTTTTGGCCATTTGAGCCACTTTTGAGCCACAAAATTTGGGCCCCCTACCATTGTTGTTTTTTTTTTTGACTCCGTGAATTGTTGAACTTGAAGACAATATGAAAGAGTAGTCGTTGTATGTGATCCACCAAAAGATCAGTCATAGCCAGTGAGTCATCCGTACCATACACGTGTTCGGACAAGCCATTTGTTCCATTTTTTCTTGGAATTTCATGGATGCATATAAGGACACTCATAATATATAAGTCGGTTTGAGTTTGGAGTCAATTAGCAAACTTTTAACATTAAATGTATCTTAACCTTATTAGCTAGCTAGGGACTTGAAGTGAAGCCCTTATCAGATGATAATGAATGTGACACAAGTCATGAATCCATATATGAGGCTTTGGTTCCGTCTCTTACATTCCCTCTCTTAGAGGGCAGGAAAAAAAAAACTAAAAAATAAAAGTTTGGAGTTTTGGTACCTTGTGGGCAGTCTTTTTTTGCTTGTAAATGTAGAAAATATGCATACAAATGCTATCAAATCGTCATCTTGTTGTCATCATCATCGCCATCGTTGTTGTCCTAATTTTTTGCTTTCAAATTCAATTTCAATTTGTTATGAGTGTAATTGCATTGAATATATGTTTTATTTTTTGTACTTCATTAATTATATACCTAGCTTTTTAGACTGTTTTGGAGCATATAAGGAACCACAAAAATATTTGACCGTGGTTAGTTATACCTAATAAGGGTAGCAAAGCCAAAATTGTATGCCGTCAAATGCTAGGAGGACCATGCTATGTAGTTGGAATACTAGCATACTAAATATGGATAGAAATGAGGTTTTTCTACCCTATGCTGTATTTTAAAGATGCTATTTATTGTCACCTACTTCACATTTTTATATTCCCATAAAATTTCTATCTTAAACTTTTTCTATGAATTTATGGGGTAAATCAGTGTTTAATAAAATTGAATGTATTTAATAAAAATTAATTTATTGTGTTTAATAATCCCAATTTATATTACTTTAAAAATTAAGGACCTATTAAAAATAAACTAAAATTGGAAGTAACACTTTTTATTTAATGTTGAATGTAAAATTTTTGATCTCTTATACCACTGCTGAAGTATAAAGGATGAAAAAATGAAGTTGTTTGAATCATTAGGTGTGAATTGATAGAAGGGTAAAGGGTAGAATGGTAACTCCATGCATGTTGTGAGTGGCTGTTAGAGAAGCTTCTATTTACACAATAAATTAGTCTCGTGTATTATATAAAGGAATTTTGAGTTTGAATGATTGAATGAATGATTACACAATTATCTTTATAGAGTTTGCTAGATATCAACTAATCTAATCTAACCTTAACTACTTACTAACCTAACCACAGTTTCGCACTAACAAACTAACGGCTCAATACAATTATTACAACTGTTAGAGCATCTCCAACGGTAGTAGGCATTTTACCTATCTAAATATTACTATAAAGTATATATTTTATTTTACCTATCAACTGTTTTATGTTTTTACTCCAACCATGCTCTTTATTTTAGCTATTTATCCAAATACTATTAATTTTATAGAATGTCACGTCAACAACAAAGATTGAGGGAAATGATCCTAATGATTAAATACATTTTGCCTAGCGTTAAAGGCTAGCTACATGTAGCTAGTGAATATGAGTTGAGCCAAAATGCCTAATCATATGCCTAGTGCACTAGAATTGAAAAAAGTGAATCACACTAGGCATTTTAACTAACAAATATTATATCACAAGTGGGAGAGGTTTTAATCCTCGCACATGTATGAGATTGGTGATGCAGTTGCAACTGCAATTTAGATTGCTCTGAGCTCAATTGTGGCCTTGGCCATGGCTTGAACTACGCCTTTGTCTGCAGTAGGAGCTGCAACCTTGGTTAACATGTGTTTAGTTATTGCATTGGCCATGGCTTGAGCTGCGGCTCTGTCTTTGTCAATTGCTCAAGTTGTTCTTGCTTATCATGTTCCCTCAAACTAGAAGGACTAAGAAGGACTGAAAGTTTGCTTTGAAGATATTGAAACCTTGATACAGATAATGGTTTGGTGAATATATTTGTGATTTGATCAGTAGTAGAAATGTGACAAATATGGAGCTTCTTAGCAACCACTCTTTCCGTAACATAATGATAGGTAACCTCAATATGTTTTGTGCAAGCATAAATATAAGATTGTTAGACATAGCAATTGCGGACAAGTTGTCACACCAGAGAGTGGGAACAAGAACACTGATATGAAGCTCGGCTAGGAAGATGCCAAGCCAACTTAGTTCAGCAGAAGTTTGAGCTGGAGCTCTATACTTTGCTTCTCAAGAAGACCTAGCTACAATTGGTTACTTTTTAGCAAACCAAGAGATCAAATTTGGACCTAGATAGACACAATAACTAGTGGTGGATCTTCTATCAATAAGATTACTAGCCCAATCTGAATCTGAAAACCCATTGGGAATGAGAGGACCACTAGAAAAGTGAAGACTATGAGCTAATGTGCCTTTGAGATACCTGAGGAGCTTTTTGACTGCAGCAAAATGACTATTCAAGGGTGTTTACATGAACTGATAGGCATGATTAACAGAAAAAGCTAAATCTAGCCTTGTAATGGTTAAGTATTGAAGAGCACTAACCAAGCTTCAATAAAGAGAAGACTAAGAGAATGGTAGATCATCAGCTGAAGAAGGATTGGGATTGTTAATAACCATAGAAAAAGAATATGGTTTACAATCACTCATCCCAACTTTGAGTAAAGTGTCTGAGGCATACTTGGTTTGAGAAAGAACATAGCTTGAAACTAATTTAGTAATAGAGATGCCAAGAAAATAGTTGATAAATCCCAGCTCTTTCGTAGAAAATGTGGAGTGCATTTGATTACTGAGAGTGGTGATATAAAAAGGGTAAGAAGAATGTCATCTACATAGATGAAAAGAATAGTAACAGAATTGGATGTCTTCTTGACAAATAAGGAAGAATCACAGTGGCTAACGATGAAATTTTGAGAAAGAAAAAAATTAGAGAAAGTAGAATACCAAGCTCTAAGAGCTTGTTTCAACCTATAAAGAGCCTTATGAAGTTTGCACACAAGTAAGGGCTGAATGGGATGAACAAAGCCTTGAGGTTGTTGCATATAAACCTCTTCTTCAAGCACTCCATAAAGGAAAGCATTGGAGATATCAAGCTACTCAATAGACTAACCAAAATGAAGAGCAAGACATAAAAGAATTCGAATGGTAGGTTGTTTAGCCACAGGACTAAAATTTTATGATAGTCCACACCTTCAATTTGAATTTGAAGAAATCCCTTAGCAACTAGCCTGGCCTTATGTCTAGCAACAGTGCCATCTGAGTTCTTCTTGAGCCTGTGTACCCATTTATAACCAATTTGCTTGTTTATCAGATGGAAGAGAAGCTAGGGACTAAGTGCCTTCAAAGAGCTTCATCTCTTCAACCATAGCAATTTGCCAAGCAAGTGAAGAAACTACTTCTTTGTCAGTGTGAGGCTCATGCTAGGAGGCAATGAAAAGAAGATTGTGGAATTCGAATCTTGGATCTAGTAACCATAAGATGTACATTAGAAGTAGGAAGACAAGGAAGATCAATAAAAACAGAGGAAATAGGGATTTGGGGTCAAGAATAAGAGGTATCTTGACTATGAAGGACAATAGCAGTGGTATGAATGACAGATGATGGAGAGAAAGAAATTGGAGAAGAAGGGATATCAGTTGTAGTGGCAAAAAGGGATACTGCTAGCACATTAGGTGAAGCTTCAAGAGGAGATGCTTCAGGTAAACCAAGCATTGGAGCAGAGTGGTAGCAGTCATACTAAGGACAGTTGCAACTGCAGAAGGAGATAAGGAATAGATATTTGGAAAGGCAAACAAAAAAAAATCAAGCAATTTAGGAATGGTAGAAGAAGAGGGAGAGGAAGAGAAAAACTAAAAAGAGAAGAAATGTTTATCAAAGATAACATGTCTCGAAGTGTAGACTTTACCTATAATAAGATAAAGATACCTATAACCTTTAATAGAAGATTGATACCCTATGAACACACATGGAATTGACTTTGGTTGAAGCTTATGAGATGTATAAGGTTTGAGCCAAGGATAACATCTGCAATCAAATGATCTCAAGAACTTGTAATCAGGTTTATTTTTTAATAAGACCTTAAAAAGAGTAAGATTATGAAGTTTGAGAGTAGGTAAGCTATAGACTAAAAACACTATAGTAGCAAAGACATCAAGTCAATAGAGCAAAGGAAGAGATGAACGATGCATGAGTGTAATAGTAGTTTCAATAAGGTGCCTATACTTCCTTTCAGCCACACCATTTTGAGCAGGTGTGTGTAGACAACTCAATTGATGCTCAATTCCTTTTTGTTTGAGAAATACTTTAAATGAAGTACTATGGTATTCACCTCCATTATCACTGCTTAAAATCTGTAGTTTGGTTGTGAATTGAATTTCAACAAAGGCTTTAAACTCTAAAAATTTAGTAAAAACTTCACTTTTATAATGAAGATGAAAAATCCAAGTGAATTTACTAAAATCATCAATGAACAACACAATAATTGAAGCCTAAAACAGAATAAGAAAATGGTCCCCAAACATCAGTATGAATGAGGGCTAAAGGTTTATTTACAGTGGAGTTGGACAAACTAAAAAGAATCTATGACTTTTAGACATACAACAATGTTCACACAAGCTAGGTGCATTATTGGAAAGCAATGAAGAAGTAGAAGGTAAATCATGATGTACGAGTATGTGATGAAGCTTCTTAGATGAAGGATGGCCAAGCCTAAAGTGCCAGCTTGGAGCAGTTGAAGAAGAGAACAATAGAAGCATGCTTGAGAAGATGTTGCAGCAGATGAAGGTGATGAGGATGAAAATGGATAGAGTCCATTGGAATAGCAGCCTTTACAAGGACCTTCTGAGTATTCTTGTCTTGGATAAGAAAAGAGTCTTCATCAAAAGTAATGGTACAGTGATTATCAACAGCCAACTGATGTACTAAAAGTAAGTTGGATGAAATGGTAGGAACACAGAGTATTTTTGTACGATGAAATGGAAAATAAGGCGTTGGAAGAAGTCCTTTATCAATGTGGGTAATAAGAAGAGTAGTACCATTTCTAATAGTAATTTGTTCATGGCCCTAATAAGGCTAATAAAATGAGAGATTGCGTAGATCATTTGTCATGTGACTGGTGGCTCCAAAGTCAAGAAACCAATTAGAATCAGTCAGAGAAGTTAAACTTGAAAGAGAATCAATGTAGGCCTTGGCATTACCCTGAGTTGTTAATGTGTAAGAGGTTTGAGAAAGTTGAAAAGTAGAGTCCAATCTAAACCAACAGTCTAAGGCTGTATAGTTCACTTTTCCACAAATTTTCTCAACTCACAGTTAGATTGAAATTGGTGCTTGTTTTGCCTTTGTGATACTGAGATGGAGTATTACCTCCCTTTAGATAGTGCCTACTCTGAGTGCCTTGAAACCTTCCACCATCTCTGCCCCTTGAAGAACCCCTTCTTCTATAATAGCCTATATGGCCTCCTCTATTAGTGTAATTTCCTATAGTTACAAAGTATGCAAATGGAATTTTTGAATTTTGTGTGTTTGAGTGAAGAATCAACATGAATAGACTCAAAACAAAGTAATGAACACAAATTTTCCATAGAAATAAGACCAGATACGGCACGTATGATAGTTTTTAATGTATTATACTCATCTGGTAGTCCATTTAAGATTAGCATAACTAGATTTTCATCATCCATAGGTGATGAGGCCAATGCTAACTAATATGCAATAGCTTTAAACTTATTCAAGTAATCATCCATTGATTATCCTTTCTTGATAATGTGACTGAGTTTATTCTTTAATTAGTGTATATGAGATCTGGATAGAGAGGTAAACCTTTTGGCAAGAACACTCCAATTCTATTACCATTCTTATCATCTAATATGTTGTAAAATTGACTCTTCCACTTTATGTAGTTTGTGGAATCAAGCTTTGTGGTGACAAAGGCATTGAGATTCGAGATCAGCAATGTGAGATTTGTAAGTAAAGCTATAGATGTAGTAGTAGAAGAAGAAGAAGAATGAAGAAGAAGAAGAATAGATTGTCACAGTTATGGAGTTTGAAGAAGCCATTGAAGACCTTCTTGAAGGTTTTCTTTATGAATCAATGCTCGTAAGAGCCTAGGGCTCTGATACCATAAAGGAATTCCTAGTTTGATTGATTGAATGAATGATTACACAAGTATCTATATAGAGTTTGCTAGGTATCAACTAATTTAACCTAACCATAACTACTTACTACACTAACCACAATTTAGCTCTAACAAACTAACTGCTCAATACAACTATTACAATTGTTATCACAAGTGAGAGAGGTCTTAGTCCTTGTGCGTGTTTGAGATTGGTGATGCAGTTGTAGCTACAGCTTAGACTGCTTTGAGCTTAATTGTGGCCTTGGCCATGGCTTGAGCTGCGGCTTTGTCTGCAGCAGGGGTTGCAACCTTGGCTACTCTGTGTTTAGTTATGGCCTTGGCCATAGCTTGATTTGTGGCTCTGTCTTTGTCAATTGCTCAAGCTTCTCTTGCTTATCATTATACCCATTTAAAAATTTAAAATTTTATTTTTATCTTTCGACACTCCTTAATATCTCAACTCTATTCTCATTCTTAACTTCACAATTTTTTTTTCTTTACCCCTATTCTCTTCTTCTCTTTCTCTCTTCTATTCTTTTTTTTCTTTCTTCCTCCATCATCTCCTTTTGATTTATTGATTCAAGATGGTAGGTAGTAACGATGGCTAAGTGGTAAGAAGCGGCAACAATAGTGAACAAAGTAGGGAAGAGAGAAACATGATTGTTGTTGAGGAAATGAGGGATGACATATTTAAGAAAGAGGGCAATAGGAAAAGGAATGTAGGGACTGGAGGTCACAGATCTAGGCGAAAGAGTGGCAGAGAGAGGGAAGAGAATTAATGAATCAAGTGGAATAGAAGGGAAATGAGGATGGAAAAGAGAAGGATTAGGAGTGGTAACGATTATTCATGCGGTGAGAAGGAATGGCCGCGAGTAGTAGAGGAAATGAGGGAAGAGTAGTGGCAAATAGGTGATATGTTGGAGGTGATAGGAAAATGATGGACAAATTGAAAAATAATAATGCTACATGTCATTTTTTAATATTACTTTTAATGTATCACTTCATGTGTTAGTATATTATTAGGCCATGTTTGTTTGGGCGGACTCAATTAAATTAGATTAACATTCCCATGACTAATAGTTTTAGAATTGTGTATCTTATCCTATGTTTGGATTGAGTTAGGATTATAAAAAGGGACTAATAGTCTAGACTTTGGCTTAGTCCTCCAATTTATATCACACCCCCCTATATGGGATTGAATAGTCTATCATATGTGAAATACCATATCCGGATGAATTATTAGTCCGTACTTCAATTGTTTAACTAAATATCAGATTAATAATTTTATTGGACTATTAGTTGAATCCCAAGCTCATACACATCCAAACAAACATGGCCTTGGTGTAATAGGTTTCACCACTCATATTTATCTCTAATATAATAGTCACACATATGGTAATGTATTTAAAGAAATTTTGGTCCCATCAAATAACATTATTAAAAAAAATATGGTATATGACGTAAGCGAGTGTGAAGAAAATTTAAGGAAACATTAAAATTCAGTAGTAATTTGAGAAAACAATTATCAATTTATAAAAATAAATAAATAAAATTATTAATATTTATAAATTTTATCACTAATTTAAAATTATTTTTTACAAATACTACCAAAGCGATATTTCTCAAAAAATTAAGAGAAAATATCATTCCCCCCCCCCAAAAAAAAAAATTATACTCCAAAAATTAATTTCACGTATGATCTTTTGATATTGTCAATTTATCTCCACACCTATTTAAATTATGATCAATTTATTTCCTGCCGTCACATTTATATTTATATTTTGACCCTTAATTTTAAATTATAGATCCAAACCCGCCAATTCTTCTCCTCTCTCTCACCCAAACCGCCATCTCTCCTCGCGTAACTAAACAACCATCACCACGACCTTTCAAATCAACATCACAACGCCGCCATTGCCGGCCATTCTTAAAAAAATAAAAAAAGTTATCGGCGAAAAGATATGTTTCGATTCATAAATAATCATACATAACAGTGAAACTCCAAAATTCATATTTAATAATCAAAATAAACCAATCATAGCTAAAATTTTCGTACATTATGAATTTCATTGATAAAATTAAAATATTAAAGACCAAAAAGACATAATATATATATATATATATCTTTAAAAATTAATAGTGTGTTCAAATTTTTTCTATTTAAATGTGACTGTAAGAGATAAATTAATCACAATTTAAATATGTAAGGGGTAAATTAACAATATTAAAAGATCAAATGTGAAATTAATTTTTAGAATATAGTTTAAGAGAGAAAATATTTCCTCAAAAATTAAAGGCGGCATAAATATAACCACCGAGTTGTTAGCTAGCTATATATAAAAGTCTTTGTTTGGAATGAATTTTTTAATTTTTTTTAATTAATTAATTATTTTAATCTAACTAAAAGGATTATATTTAAGATAATGATTAATTTTTTTATAATTAATTTGATAATTATAAAAGAAAAAATAAAATAACTATAATTTTAGCCTCAATTTTGCATGCGAAAGAACCCCTAAATAGTAGGGTGATAGACAAAGTGGTCCCAAAAAGACAATTTTTGGTTGTTTTTAATAAGGCCTTGTCTGTGCCCTCGTGGATGGTTGATTTGAATTGTCTTGAGATAAATCTTGACGATTACAAGGAGGGACTCAAGTAAAAAATGCAAGGAGAGGATCCTTACTCGGTTGAATCTCTCTCTCTCTCTCCAACAATTAGCCATGTCGAATATATTATTCTCTTCACAACAACTAGCCACGTGGCATATATATATGTTATCTCTCTCCTATATTAATGGATTTAACAATAGTAGTAGTAATGCTCTAGTATACAGTACACATAGGTCATGTTTGATTCACAAGACTAATAGTGAAGTATTAATAATCCTATTAAATTAGTGAAGTATTAATAATCCTATTAAATTAGTGTAGTATTCACTATCCAATTGGATTAATATCTATTGAATTAATAATCTCACCCCTACCCCATTATTAATAATCTTACAAATTTGTTGGATTAATAATCCTAAACTAAAATATTAAAACAAACATAGGATAATTGAGCCCACGGATTAATAATCTTAATCCCATGTTCTAATCCACTCAATCAAACATGCCCATAATATATAATTTTATCACAAAATTATATAAATTTTTACAAACTTATATGAATAATCTCACAAATTTGCATAAGTAAAATATAAATTTACAATATAAATTTACATAAGTTTACTTTTACAAATAAATTTATATTTAATTTATATATTTTTATAAAATTCCTTATATAAATTTATGAAAAATTACGTAAATTTATAATAAAATTACATGCCTCCAACATTTTATTGTTCTACAAACGCTATTTCGGTGACAAAAGTTTCATCCACCTAATCTATCTCTCTATTATTATATAAAAATGAATTTTTAATAACAAGAGTTTAAAGGAGTTTTAAAATTTCAAATAAAATTTGTTAATTTTTACAGTGTTAAAATAATTTAAAAAAATACTTATTGACTAACAAGTATTTACATTTTAAAAAATTAAAATATTTATCCACTAACCTTGTTTAAAAGTTTACTATGTTATAACTCTATCAAAATTATTGGCTAATTTAAAAGCATCCATCACCTAAATATATGTTAATTTTTTGTTTAAAAAATACGTATATTCCTAACCCATTCAAAATCACATTCGAGTATATCCTTGTCAAATTTGTTAGTTGTTAAAATCTTCTTTATTTTTATTTTTTAATAACAACTAAATTTGATGATTTTATATTAGGAAAATTTATTAGATTTTTTTTTTTTTTTTAAAGTATTTGTATCCAATTAGTCCATAACATATTCTTATATTTCAAAAAGTCCTATTATTTTGACATTGATCCACCAAATCTTAATTCTCATGTATAAGGTATTTTATGAATAATTTACTTTTACAAATATTTTTTGAACCCTTAGCAATTTGGTGTGCACTATTCCAGATTATTTTATACTTTTTATATATATTAAACTTTAAAAATTCATAATTTTTGTTGTACATATTTTTTTTATGAAATTTATATTTTTGAAACCTAATTAACGAGATCTATCAAATAAGATTTTACTTGAATATGTAATTTTATAAAATAAAAATAAATAAATAAATTTGACAATGTGATTGTTCATAGCATGATACATTTACATTGTCAATGTGAACATTAATACACACTTCACCCTATTATTATTAAAAATATTTTAATAATTATGTCACTCACAGGTCTTATTGAAACAAGAAAATAATTTGAACTTGAAATATAAGTAGGTGAAGAGTGATTTGCGAATAAATTAATCTTTTAGATTTAAAAATAAAAATAATGCCTAATAAATAAGTAAATTTGTTTTGAGTGGTAAATTACATCATTAGTCTTTATAAGAGAAATAGGGGTGATCATAAATCCATCCAATCCGTCCAATCTGATCAAATCGACCCAAATCAATTGATTTTGGGTGGATGCGTGTTTTTCATTAGATGAATGCGGATGAAATATTTCAAAATTCATAGATATGGTTTGGATGGCAAATCAACCATCCCGCATAAGCATGAACCCGATCTGCCAGTAAATGAAGTTCAAAAAAAAAAAAAAATTACTAACAAGTAACAACCTAGAGTGAAAATAATAAAATATATAATTTTGTGAAAATAGAAAATAATACCTTAAAAATATGTATGCGTGGTGCTATGGTCTATTATAGACAAATAAATTTTTTTTTTCTTCAGATTACTAGTTATTGGAGATTGTAAAATTTATAAATTATAATTCAAAAAAAGTCCAAAATTTGTAAAATCCAAACCACCAAACCGATCGCATCCATCCGTCAATCCACACAGCCTGCTCAATCCACATCCGCCAAACTGGTAAACGGATGCGAATTGATTTTTTTCAATCCGCCTAATTTTAAATGAATGATGGATGTGATACCACCCAATCCAACTTGATCCACGACCACCCCTATAGAGAAGTATCACTTTAGTCTTCATAATTTTAATTTGAACAATTTAAATCTCACACTTTCAATTTTGTTAAAATATATCTCTCTATCATGGGTTATTAACATTTTGAACAAAAAAAAGTACTTTGGTTCCCTCTAGATTTGAGCATAATAAATTGTTACCCAAAAAGTAACTTAAGAGGGGGGGTGAATTAAGTTTCTACAAATTAAAATTAATAATACCTCAATAAAATTAACTACTAGTACAACAAATTATTAACAAGCACAATGATGAACTTAGCAGTAAATGATCAAGCAAAATAACAATGAAATATAACTAACATACAGGGTAAATCAAATGATTAACACATAAATATTAGATAGCTATAGCAGCAGTAGGAAAGTAAAGAGATTAGGGAAGATGAGACAAACAGATTTACAGTGGTTCGGCTTCGACCATGCCTACATCCACTCCTCAAGCTTCACTTAAGATTTTCCACTATCTTCTAGCTTCACATGGATGCTAGCAACCTCTTTACAAATGGAGCAATCCTCACGGATTTTACACAGACTTCACAAGCCCAAACCCTTGCAAATCTTAGGTGATTCACAATCACTCTCAAGATTTCAAGAACACAGTGTTTGCAACACTTTTACAAGATGAAATTGTATTTTTTTTTTCAAAGAAAGCTTACAATAAATATCTCTCAAAAATAGATATATAAAATGAAGCTTTGGTTTTTCTGTAAACCTCACACAGGAAAGATGAGCTTAAAACTATAAGGCTCAGTATATAATTTCTGAGAAAAAATGTGAGTGATTATAAATCAAAGAATATTTTCAGGTTTTTTGTAATTTGTTTACATTAGAAGCTTTGGTATATATAATGAAAATTATAGCTTTTTATAGCCATTGTATTCATTTGAATTTATAGCCGTTGTAGTCATTTGAATTTTTAGCTGTTTATAACCGTTGTAGTCATTTGAATTTATAGCCGTTGTACTTCCATCATTACCAATTTGAATATCTTCCACTCCATCATTACAAATTTGAATATCTTCCACTTGAACCTTTTGAACCTTTATAGCCGTTTATAGTCGTTGTACTTCCATCATTACTAATTTGAATATCTTCCACTTGAATCTTTTGAACCTTTTGGCCTGCTGCTGTGCTAGGCTGTTTGAACATTTGTTTTGGGCTGTTTGAATTCCTGATTTAATTAAACATTAAATACATTTTAACAACATTTAGGATAAAGGTTTAGGTGAGAAATAATGAGACAAAATAAATTTTGATTCTATTTTTCTTTTTCAAATAAATCATCAAAATAAATTTTGATTAAAATATAATTAAATAAATCATCAAAATAAATTTTGGATTTTATTTTTCTCTTTCAAATAAATTAAAACATAATTAAATAAATCATCAAAATAAATAAGTCTAACAATCTCCCCATTTTTTATGATGGCACACAATGATGTTTTGATTTGATTTGAGAGTAAGAAAAGCTCCCCCTCAAGTCATGCTCTTTGAATTCATTTCTAAATACATAGGTTAGCACATGTGTAATAAATAAGTTTTAATTAGAGACATGATATGAGACTAAGATAACATCAGATTAGTTTGAAAATAATACCATAATTTGAAAATAATACCATAATACATAACATCATAAGTTTTCTTTCCCTGTGACATTATCAAAAGAAAATCATGAGTCAGAATCTGAAGGAGGAGGAGGAGGAAAATGATAGTGATAAATGGCATCAAAAAATAGATAATCAAAATAGATATACATATATATATATATATATGATTCGCCGTCGTATATTTTTTGTTCGTCGAAAATCGCGTCGGACACGCGTCCTCGCTTTTGCGTCAGCCGACCGACAAAAGCGAGACGGGTCAATCAGTTAATCAGCTACCTCGGCTCTCTCGCCCTCTTGTCATCTTCTCCTCTGTCTTCTTCTGCCTCATTCGCTTCGTGAGAGAGATAGAACAGAGAGACTGAACATAGCAGAAAGACTGCCAAAAACGACCCTCCTTTCGATTACATCTCTCTCTTCTAAACCATGGCTTCCTCATCCCGTCCTCTCACTCTATTTCCGGACCTAAACAATCCCATAAGCTCTGCTGGACCGAGTGCCCCTACTCCTACTCTTCTTGTCATTCTCTTTTTAACCTTCCTATGATGTCAATTGAGCAAATCATGACAACTCAATTAGACATTGAAGCAATCATTTCACACTAACGTCCTGTATGGAGACGGTGACTGCAGTTACAAAATTGGCTCACCGATTGCAGAACAGGACGAGTGAGCTCCATCAGGTTAACGCCCAACTCTCTCTGCTTCAGCTCATGTACAAGGATGCGCGAGCAGAAATAGGCACACTGAAGGCCGAAAATAAAGAACTTAAACGGAAGACCACGTCCATGGCCCGATTTGGAGCAACGTCATTCTTGGCCTTTGATAGTCAACGGGGAGTCGTCGCTCTCGATGAAAGCATGGGGGCAGAGGCGTCAAGGGTCGCCCGAGGTGATAAAAAGAAGAAGAAAACGATAGAAGAGGCGAGTAAGTAAGATCAGCGTATGGCCAGAAAAAAATGAATGGTTTTTTTTTTTTTTTTTTTATCGGCGTGTGGCCGTAAAAAAAATGAATGGTGTTTTTTTTTTATATGTAAATATTTGTATCTTGATTTGTTGTTGTGTTTATATTTAAGTACTGAAAAATGAAATTAAAAAGCAGAGAAAAAAAATAAGAAAATTAAGGCCAAATAAAAAATAATAATGAAAGACCAAATTGTTAATGAGTATATGAGAAGCATTTGAGCATGATCTAATTCTCAATTTCTTAGCAAGAGTATATCAATCTCAAGACTATAATAGACATAACAGTGTATAGATCAAACAAGGTTGCCAACCAAGAGCATAAATACGGAGCTAAAGTTCAAGTCACTCTTCCTTGAGGAAAGCGATCTTCCTCTTACATTATCAACAACTAATCAGCTCAAAGGTCATGTTGTAAGAATTAAGATACCAAAAGCATAGAGATACCAAAATAATCAGTAATACTAAAACAATCAAGTCTCTTTTTCTCCCCCGATGACATTTTCAACAAAATCAAGCACAAAGTGGGAGTATGGTACAACATATAGGACGAAAGAATGTAAGTCTCATTATAACACAAATAATCATCCATATCAAGGTAGCTCTATGATACCAAAAAAAAATGATAGTAAATAATGATCATACAATTGAAGCTCATACCATTTAACAATAATGGGCAAAAAAAAAATAGTAACATGTGAAGGTGCAAGCCCATAAGTTTGATATCAAAAACAGAATAAAAACTGAGGGGATTTTAAAAAATAATCAAGTTTAAATTCTTCCCCTTGTTTCATTTGGCAAAATCAATAGGAGATATGATAAATGAAAGCTCATAACTGAAATGTTCTCGTCAATAATATCAAATAAGATGCCAAAATGATACTAACATGCAATCTATTAAGGATACTAATATGCAATCTAGAAGATTTAACAATCATAACTCAAGCATTATGTAGAATACCAAATATTACTCATAATAGGTTAAACTCAATATAATCTCATGGAGCTAATGTAATTCAAAAAAAATGAAACATGTTTAAGGTATAGCAATCCATATGCCAAGAAAAATCATAAATTTCAATATGTACCACACATTTAAGCATAGGCATGATTTTTAGGCAAGAGCATCATCAAAGAGTATACATTACAAATCATATGAAGCATAATCAATCTTTTTCATATCAAAGTAATAACAGTATTAGCTCAAAGGATATAAGACAAAATTTTTACCTCAAAACTTAAGAGAGTATATGAGGCATACGTTAGGTTCAAGAGATGGAAGTTTTTCAATCTTCAATTTTTTTTTCATGAGGAGTTCATCTCAAAAGGGTTTAACAAGTATGTTACAAAATGATTTCTCCCCTAAGTTGGTGCTACCCTTTTCTAATGTGATTTGTGTAAATATAGCATTCATAGAACAATCACTATTACTCAATAAAAATGCAACACAAATCACTTCTTATCACAAACTCAAAAAGTGAAAAATAATTCAATGATCAAACAAGAGTTTGGAATGATATTTTTCAAAATTTTCAAGTTGTAGCACATAGCATAATATATATAAGAAAATAGTGTTATGCTCGTTGTTTTATTAAGAAATGATGCAACAATCTCATTTAATCACATAACATTATCAAGAGGCATTTTCATCAATTCAATCCACATGCTCAAGTGTGATAAAACATTTTACTTAATGTGAAACACAACATGAATGCTATAAACAATTAATTCAACAATTTATCAATTAAAAGCATTTCATGAGATGTATACCAATATAATCTATATTCAAAAGATATTCAATAGGATAGATGCAATGTCTCTACAAACGTATGATACTTCTTTTCATTTAGATATTGTTGATGGATCATAATCAAGGAATTTCACAATTCATTCAAATATTCCAATGTAAAGCATATAAGCATGAAATTTTTATATTTAGCATATTCTTGAGATCACAAATGTAGACTTCAAAATATAGATAGTATACATCTCAAAAACATGCTATGACATCAAAATTGATTCTACAAATATATGACTCAAAAAGGAATTAACATATTAGTATGAAGTCATATATAAGATGTGAAAAGTATGCTCACAAAAAAATTTATCACTTCTTATCTCTTTTTCATAGCAATGGATGACATGATATAAAATGTTAATGAATACATGAATCATTCATATTCTAATAGGCATTCATCAAAATAATATAATTCTCATTTTTGAGTTTAATGAATGTTTGAAAGAAACTAGCAGAACATGACTTAGCAAACTTAGTACAATTAGGTTACATGGAAATAATGATTAGACACAACTTATTATATACAAATCACACCTTAAAGAATATAGAACTTTAAGTTTAAAGGTGTGTTAGGAGTTATACCTTCATTTAGCTCTTTGGAATCTTACCCATACATTACCTCTATTGTTCATCTTGGTGATTTTCATTTCATCATTCTTCTTCTTGTAGGAGTTGATTTTGCTCTTTAGATTGAACACTCTTGTTGTGCATTTCCTCTCGAAGTCCTTGGTGTTCTTTGAGATTCCACCTACAAAATATCTTGATTTCTTTTTTGGTATCCATACTTTCTTGGGTCCGTGGGGATTTGTCTTAAGAACATTTAATCTCATAAAAGGTTTAGGAGAATCAAAACCAATGTCTACTTTGTCAAAAACACATCTTTTATTTCCAAGAAGCTTGTTGAGGTTTTCTTTTCCTTTTACAAATTTTTCAAGAGTTTTATTTAAATCCTCAACATTGTTTTTCAAAATGTTTTTTTCATTGGCAATAGACATAAAGTCATTTTTCAAAGTAGCATTTTTCATTTTTAAAACACCCACATCATTTGAAAGAGAAGTAACTAATTTTTTTAATTTATAATTCTTAACACAAACATTTCTAAATATGTCATGTAATTCATTGAAAGCACTTTCAAGTTCTACATAATTAGAAATTATCTCATCTTGAGTGGATTCTTCTTCTCCAAGAGCCATGAGACACAGGTTGACTACTCCATCATTTTCTCCCCAAATGGCTTCCTTTTTGCTGCCATCATCATTGAAAGTTCATGAGCCATGAGTGAGCCTAGGAGTTCTTCGATGCCTAATTTTGTTAGGTCTTTTGCTTCTTAGATAGCTGTAACCTTAACTTCCCATTCATTTGGCAAAGACCTGAGTATTTTTCTTACAAGCTCACCATTAGTATAAGATTTACCAAGAGATTTTAGAGCATTAATAATATTCGTAAATTTATAAAGTATCTTAGAAATAGATTCAAATGATTCCGTAGTAAAGAATTCATAATCATGAATAAGCATATCAATCCGAGACTCTTTTATTTGGCTAGTTCCTTCATAGGTGATTTCAAGTTTATCTCAAATCTCTTTAGCAGTAATACACTTAGAAATTTTATTGTACTCATTTGCATCTAGTTCACACACAAGAATAAGCTTGGCTTTAGCATTAACTTGAAGAAGTTTATAATCACGCTCATCAAATTTATTCTCAAGTTTAGGCACATTGATATGGTCTACTACCTTGGTAGGGATTTTTGAACCTTTAGTGATAATGAGCCACAAAACATAATTCGTAGCTTGAAGATATAAAATCATTTTTTTCTTTCCAATGAATGTAATTACTACCATCAAAGAGAGGTAGCATATTGCTAGCTTGTCCTACAACAGAGTAAGTAGAATACATGGTTGTTATGGATAAAAACTCAAGATTGTTAAATCTATACAAGAGCCCCAGGCTCTGATACCAATTGTTACCCAAAAAGCAACCTAAGAGGGAGGGTGAATTAAGTTTCTACAAATTAAAATTAACAATACCCCCAATAAAATTAACTACTAGTACAACAAATTATTAACAAGCACAATGATGAACTTAGCAGTAAATGATCAAGCAAAATAACAATGAAATATAACTAACATACAGGGTAAATCAAATGATTAACACATGAATATTAAATAGCTATAGCAGTAGTAGGAAAGTAAAGAGATTAGGGAAGAGGAGACAAACAGATTTATAGTGGTTCGGTTTCAACCAAGCCTACATCCACTCATCGAGCTTCACTTGAGATTTTTCTCTATTTTCTAGCTTCACATGAGTGCTAGCAACCTCTTTACAAATGGAACAATTCTCCATGGATTTTACACAGACTTCACAAGCCCAAACCCTTGCAAATCTTAGGTGATTCACAATCACTCTCAAGATTTCAAGAACACAGTGTTTGCAACACTTTTACAAGATGAAATTGTATTTTGTTCTTTCAAAGAAAGCTTACAATAAATATCTCTCAAAGATAAATATATAAAATGAACTTTGATTTTTCTGTAAACCTCACACAGGAAAAATGTGCTTAAAGCTATAAGGCTCAGTGTATAATTTCTGAGAAAAAATATGAGTGATTATAGATCAAAGAATATTTTCAGATTTTTTGTAACTTGTTTACATTAGAGGCTTTGGTATGTATAATGAAAATTATAGTCGTTTATAGCCGTTATATTCATTTGAATTTATAGCCGTTGTACTTCCATCATTACCAATTTGAATATCTTCCACTCCATCATTACAAATTTGAATATCTTCCACTTAAACCTTTTGGACCGTTTGGCCTTTTGAACCTTTATAGCCGTTTTTAGTCGTTGTACTTCCATCATTACTAATTTGAATATCTTCTACTTGAACCTTTTGAACTTTTTGGCATGCTGCTGTGTTAGGCTGTTTGAACCTTTGTTTTGGGCTGTTTGAATTCCTGATTTAATTAAATACTAAATACATTCTAACAACATTTAGGATAAAGATTTAGGTGAGAAATAATGGGACAAAATAAATTTTGATTCTATTTTTCTCTATCAAATAAATCATCAAAATAAATTTTGATTCAATTTTTTTCTTTCAAATAAATTATCAAAATAAATTTTAGATTTCATTTTTCTCTTTCAAATAAATTAAAATATAATTAAATAAATTATTAAAATAAATAAGTCTAACAATTTTTTTTTCATTCAAAATTTTAACAATAAATAAGAGATATCACACTACGACAAAACAAAAATATAGAATTTAAATTGAAAGTGAAACTCTGGTCAAACTAAAGGTACCAACCACGTGATTGACCCAAAAAATATATATATATATATATTTTATGAGTTTTATAGAACCCAAAAAATCATGTAACATCAAATTCATACTTTTTCATAACTTTGCACAGTTTCTAAAATTGCAATTAAAATTTTTATTTTGAGTGACAAAATGGAAAAAAAAAATTGTGAAAATATCATTTTTTTTTGGCAAATAATATATTATTGGAGAAATTATAAAATAAATCTGAAGATTTGACCCTTGTAAAAAAATAAATCACGAGTTTTAATTTTATCAATTTAAACACTAATCTTTTGATTTGTTTTGAAACTAAACCATCAGCCTATTTTCATTAAGTAAAATTGATAAAAAAAAATATATATTTGTTGATATTTTAGCTATTAAACTCGATGTTTGAAATATCATTTTTCATTAAATTTAATGACTAAAATATATATTTTTTTTTATCAATTTTACTTAACGAAAATATGTAGATGATTTTCCCTTAAAAAGATAAACTACCAATTGGTCCTGAAAGTTGGAAGTAATTCCTATCAAGTTCTATTGAAAATAAGTCTTAGTAAAATTGTCGCTAAAATAAATTTTTGTGACGATTTTTTGCATATGTCGTTAAAAATTGACAATTAGTGATTTTTTTTGTTATGATTTTTATAAATTGTCTCTAAAATTTACATTTAATAACGTTTTTCAAACTGTCGCTAAAAATTAAAAAATTAGTAATTTTTTTTAGGCAATTTTTTTAAACCGTCACTAAAACTTATAATTAGTGACATTATTATGATAAAATTTTTAAACTGTTTGTAAAAATTAATAATTAGTGATATTTTTTAATAGTATTTGATAAAAAATATCATTAATTCTCACAGGACTTATTGAATAATAAATTCACCTATAAAAATACAGGAAAACACTACTGCTATAAAAATTCATTTTATTTTATTTTTCTATATTACTGTAGAATTTTCAAAAAATAAAAATAAAAATAAAAAAACAAAATATCCACTGTTCATATAAACACAAATGGTTAATTCGGGGCGGTGCCGGCCAAATGAAAGAGAGAGCCACGTTGACATAAAGGACCGCAACTGTTATGTTGTGTGCCTCCTCCTCCTTCGACTCGCTGTTTGTTACCACGTGTACGGCCTCCAGATCTCACCAAAATGACCTTGATGGGCTCTCTGTGTCACCTCACTTTCATGCCACGTGCTCCTCAACCATGGCCCCTTTGTTCTCACTTAGCCACCTGGATTTCCTATATATTAAATATCTGAGTTGACTCCAATAGCCAATGCAACTATAGAGAGGGGCGTTCGTGGTTCGGATTTGGATGATTTGCGGATTAGTTTAGACCCGTCTGTATTTATGCGATTTGGGAAAAAGATAATCCGCAACTGTCCGTAGTGCGATTTGCGGTTTGTGTGGATAGAATTCGCGGATGTACGGGCGGATTGGATTTTTTTCTTCAAAAATTTATTTTTGAGACTTATTTTTTTACCATTTTGTAAATATTTATTTTGGGCTATTTTCTTACCATTTTCTAAAATACTCCAACATTAATAATTAATGAATTAAAACTTATAAAATTAAAAACACAACAAAATCAATTCATAACACAAATAAATCATTTAAAATCTTAAATCAAATCATAAACTAACACAAGCACATATTTCAAAATCCTAAACTATAACTGCATATTTATTAAGGAATTTAAAATTCCAAATCACACTTCATCCGGGACAAGTTCAATTATGTAACAATAATAATATGATCAGTATTTATTCAGTTTCAATTGATATAATACTATTAACAAATGTAATGCTAGAGTAAGTTTAAAGAATAATAGGTATTTTGTTTTGGGCAAAAATATCTAGGTAGGATATAGGAATGAAATCAAGGTTAAGATAAAAAAATAAATAAATAAAAGTGCGGACGGTTTCTTGCGGGTGCGGGTTAAACCCGCAACCCGCCCACAACCCGCAAATATGCCATATTTCAAACCGCATCCGCCTGCATTGTATTTGCGAAACCGCCCATTTGCATGCGGGTTGGGCGAGTTGGATGGTTTTTGCGGATCGGATAAACCGTTGTCCACCCCTAGAGAAAATCATTGAAATATTCAATTTAAATAGCGTATAAGATATTTGATTTAGTAGATATTTTTTTTATTATTGAGATATTACTTTTCATGAAATAGTTAAAAGTTCTTTTCATTGTTTTAGAGAAGATTTTATTTTTAATTTTATCTCTTAATTTATTTGTTGATTTTTTTATTTGTTGAAATTTTTGATTATTTATTTAAATTTATATTTATCTGTTCAAATTTATATCTATCTGTTCAAGTTTTTTCACTATCTGTCTAAAAAAAATTATCTATTTAATTTTTTTAACTAACTGTTTAATTTTTCCCCTTATTTGTTCAAATATCTGTCTAAATTTTTATTATTTATTCAATTTTTTTCCTAAATTCTATCTGTCAAATTTTAGTAAGCAAATCTAGACTGTGTTTGGAAGGGTTTTGGAATCATAGTTCTACCCTTACATTCTAGTATGATATTTGATTTGAGTTTTGGAAAATCAATTCCACCTCTCCTTTTAAAAACTCGTTTCAGGCGGGCTTTTAAATTTTAAAATTTGGCCTACCGGTCGTCTTCCCAGACGTCCGGCCGATTGACCTGAACAGTGCGATTTTATTTTTTTATTTTTTTATTTTTGCAATTGGCACTTGTTTTTATTTTATTTTTTTATTTT
This sequence comes from Camellia japonica, assembly GCA_030407325.1. Classification (NCBI taxonomy): domain Eukaryota; kingdom Viridiplantae; phylum Streptophyta; class Magnoliopsida; order Ericales; family Theaceae; genus Camellia; species Camellia japonica. The sequence continues at coordinate 80,346,956 of JAPPVO010000024.1, forward strand.
ATATTTTTTATAAAACAATATTTTTGGAATTTTATGAGCTTTTAATAGATTTTTGAGTTGTGTGTTTGGTTATGAGTTGTAAGTTTTTATATCAGATATCATGTCATATCAAAAATTTCTCACTCAATTCAAAACTCTTTTCAGAACTCATTCACCAAACAAATTTTCTACACTCAAATCATAATTCCAAAACTCACAAATTCAAAATACAACTCATATTCTCAAATCATATTTAGAAAATTCTACCAAACGCTATCTAAGTTTTCTCTCTTTCTTTGCAACAACATTTATTTGTTGAAATTTAGAAATGCAAATCATCACCAAAAATAGCTCTATCATCTCATCGTCAACCACATCAACAATCTTCTTAAACAACACAAAAATGGAGAACATATCAGGGAATTTTTTTAAGAAACATATCCAAAAAAAATATAAAATTTTTCTTAAAAAAAAAAAGATCTTAAAAAAATTTTAAAAATAAAAAAATTTCTAATACATCAACAACAACACTTGTTCAAAGCCTCAATTTCCATTAATGTTACAAGATGAAATCATCAAATGTTGTTTTGTTCAAGCTTGTTCTTGTCCACGACCATTTAACCTCATTCCCCAATCGTTCACACACACACATACACATGCGCGCACACAGACACACACAAAAGAGATGGCCTTCTTCTTTCTAAGACTCGACTCAACTCGCCAGAGAAGTCACCGGAAACCTCTTGCTTTCACAACCAAGATTTGGATCTGGAACCCAGATCTGGAAAATCAAAAACCAAATCATCTATATGAAACATATATATATATATATATATATAGAAAAAGAGAAGAGGAAGAGAGAGAGAGAGAGAGAAAAGAAAGAGGGCGGCAACGGAGATGGTGGCGATAGTGAAAATGTAAGGACCAAAATAACATAAAAAATGTAAGGACTATCAATGTAACTTATCCATTAAATTATGATATCACATATTAGTATCAACATGATGATTGTTGTATTAAATTTTTACTCTAATTAAAATAACTTAGCTTGTTCATCCTTGGAAAAGACACACATTCTCACACTATATATAATATACATAACATAATCACAACATTCGTAAAATATATAACATGTCATAACTTTTCCATCAAAATAATTCTTAACATTTATATCTATTCATAACATAACCATAAGGCCATAACATAATTATAATATATAATTCATAACTTTTAGTATAGGATGAGTGCATATCATAAATTCCCTTTATATAATCATAAAATGACGTAATAATTCTGACAATGTGCCCACTTTAAAAAAAAAAAAAATGATATATAAATTTATTTTTTAAATTCAATGATGTCTAAGTGAGATGATTGGTTGATCATTAAGAAATATATAAGAGAGAGTTACGTTACATATTTTAATTAATTGCCATACCTTTGAGTTTGACAAATAAATCTAATTTTTAAATTTAAATATTATTACCTTTTTAAAAATATATGTCACATATTTCTCTTGTCTTGATAGAATAAAATTGAGTTACAAATCAATGTAGTTGGTTATCGATAATCCCATGAGATAATTCTCATTACTCTGTTCATTTTTATTTTTTTATATCATACGATAAGATGTGAGTAGAGTTGTATAAAATATTTCCCAATTCACTAAAATCACACCAATCCGTATCAATTCGCACCACTATATCCGCTAATCGCGAATTGAACTTTAAAATTTATAATCCACTTTCGAAACCATTCCGCTCCGTTATAATTAATACATATGAATATATATTTTTTAATTTATAATAAAATTTCAAAATAAAAATGAGTGTGAGAGAAATTTAATATATGAAATTTATTACAAATTAATAGTCATATATATGAAAAAAATTATATAAAATTAGTTTGTGTTGTATATATGAAAAATATTATGCGAATTTGTATTATATGTTATGTAAAAACTTGATAATTGGTTATAATATTCTTCAATCCGTCCAAAATTGTTCAAACTACAATTTATCAATCCGCCAGTTCTCTAATCTGTCATTCGATTTATAATTTTACTCTCAAATTATCCAAATCGCACCGTGCACACTCCAAAATATTAGGAATTAATAAATTAAATTATAATAAAAGACTCAGAATCGCTTTATCAATTCAAATCTTAAATTTCTAATTTTCTCAAAATTTCAAAAAAAAAAAAAAAATTACATAAATCATTGAGTAAAGTATCCTGTCCTACGTCATTCATCTTGACGAATCTCAATATGTAATCCAACTATCCAATCACAAATTCGGCAAAAGATTTGGCTATTCATAATACGTCAACTCACCCAATTCACCAATCAAAATCAATCTATATAAACTTGGCCAATTATCATCATTCATCTCAAGTAAGATAGTCAATTACATTTATCCACCATATTTATGTCCGTTATGATAATCCTATAATAATAAAATAATCATTACACCAAAAAAAAAAAAATTATGAAAATTTTAGAAAGGCGTGGTAATTTTTTTAAAAAATATTTTATGTTATTGCTACGATTAGTTTGTTCAACTTAAAATAACTAGAATGTTATAAAATATTTACTTTGTGATGTGGTAAAGTTTTTCATAAAATTATTCCTTTAAATATTAAAAACAAAAAATATGCCTTAGATGATACTATCAAGAACTAGATTTTTTTTTTTTTTTTTTGCGTGCAAATTCTATGAGAAATAATCATAAAGAAAAAAAAATAAATTTGATCAAAATAAGCAAGGAGTACAATCCTTTAACCATCTAAAATCATAATGAACATGGTGTATAAGGACAATAAACCCAAACCACAATAATATGCATGTGATATGTTCCTAAAAGGGACCCAATCATGCTAGTACAATCTAAAACACATATTTGAAGCCTAAAAAAGAAAATCCCTAACAAGTTAAAAATTCCAAGGTCATGCTCTAAGACATTTAATAACCTAAATATGTAAAGTAAGGCATTATCATGCTAAATAACATACTAGTATGAACTAAAACATGAAATCGATTATTTAACACACAAATTCAAGAAAGGTCATCATTGAAATCATGTCTTATTGTTCATAAAACACTAAAATTGACATATAAAATAAAAGTTGTAAATAACATAAAAATAATTCTAAACAAACTAAAACATATTGAAAACTTACCATGAAAAAATCATAAAAAATATGAAGAAATAAATGAAATCTCAAGTTACTAGAAAAAATCATCATTAAACAAGAAATACACGTCTCGCTCCAGTTAACAGGCATAATTAGATGTTAACTAAGTGGACAGGATTGAACCCAAATAAAAAAGCATGATCAAAAGCATTTTAGTGATAATTATCAAGCCATGACATGAGAGTGAGAGAGAGAGAGAGAGGGAGAGATATCAAACTTGATATAATGACTTGTTGAATTGTGCCATATTAAAAACTACCTAGATAGATGTACACACATACATAGTCCACAAAATTAAGTAATCATATCAAGGAGCACTCAAGAAAAGTATTAGATCCCCTCATCCACTACTCTGTCTTTTCCTCTTTGCATTCCATTGAGGAAAAGAAAATGAAAGGAAAATTTGAAAAGGTGGTGGACACAATGCAAAGCTAATAAGGACATAACAAGATGACAATTGTAAGGACTGGTGCCACTTTTTCCTTCTATCTGCTTCAGAAAAGGGCTTGAAAGTGAGTGATGGATTAAAAGGTGTGGTTTTGTAGGGTTTTATGCAAAAGTTATCAGCCGGATATACTAAAATAAAAAATAAATAAATAAAAAAGTTGGTGTTAGGTAAAGTGTCATGTGCATTGTACCCCTGGGGTTCAAAAAAAGGTATACCAGGTTAATAATTTGCATGTAAAAAGGAAAAAGATGTGGTTCATCCACTACAACACACTTTTTTAGCTTTTATTTTTAATTATGAAACAATAATTATTTTTACTTAAATTGTAAATCTAAATTTACTCTTTGCTACATGTTTTTTTATGTCTTTATCTTACTTGTCATTTATTTACCAAGTAAAAAAGGTCTCATTTATAGATCTTATATTGTTGAATAAGTGGATAAATATAGATAATGAAATGTCTAAAACATTCCACTGAGAGCAATGCTTATCTTGAAAATTAGAACAAATTATGAGCCTACTGGGAGAGGTTATCACTATCCATGGCCGACCAAGTTTTTAGGACAAATTACATGCCAAGCTGTTATAATTTATTTTTTATGTTAATTTGATTTTTATAATTTTAATTTTAATTATCAGTTTTATTTTTAAGATTTTATGTTGTTTAATTGATAATGCTCCTTTAAAAATTGGATTGAAATCGAAAAAATAAAATAATTCATTTACTCTCCTTATAATGAATGAAGGGTTGGTATCCAATTTGAAATAGTTCATTCAGTTTTGAAAATATCATTTTGGCTTTGATTTCTATCCAGTTTTTAACGAACGTTATTAATTAGACCGAATTGACATAGCCTCAAAAATTGAAGGACAAAATTGATACAATGAAAATTATAGAGATTAAATTAACACAAGAAACAAATTACAAAAACAATGAGTATTTTATGAATTCATTTTGTACGCCAATGTCCCTATATTTGGTGACTAAACTACCTTTTTGTCGGCAAATAACTGTATACGGCGACTAAACCTAGAATTAGTAACTTAAAATATAGATTTTTGTTTAGTCGCCTATTACTATATATTTAGTGACTAAATTTTTTTTAGTCTCCAAAAAACAAATATGTCTCGACTAAAATAACATGGTAGCTAAACCGTCAACCTTTGGCGACTAAAAAAAAATTAGGCCCCAAAAAGTATATTTTTGGCGACTAAATTTGTTTTGGTCACCAAAAGTGTAATTTGTTGTAGTGGCTATATGAATAAAAAAAATAATATAGAATAATGTGACTTTTACTATGGCTCTACGAATGAGATACTGAATAAAAATTATGATGTATCTATTTCATTTAACTTAAATAGGGGCATTCTAGAATACATATTGTCAAAAGGGTATATACCATATACAAGTTATGACATTTGTAGTATTAATTATCACAAATGTCATAATTAAATCACTTTCAGTCATAATTAAAATAAAAATAAAAACATAATGAGTTATTAACAAACATCATATAAGATATAACTAAAATAATAATCATAATAAATTATAATTAATACTATAATAAATCAAAACAAAAAATTACAAACATCATAGCTGTTTATATGATATATAGCATTTTAAAGCATGCACTATAGAGATTCCGATTGTTTTGGGAAATGCTAAATAAGTTAATTTTTTTTACCTATTATAAAAAATATATATAAAAAGAAAAAAATTAATGTGACTCAAATAAATTAAAAAGTTAATAAATTAATTTATAAATCACTTCTCAAAAGAGATCTAGGAAGATGTAACAATGCCCTAAACAAAATAACATTGTGGTTGTGGCACAATTGAACCTGTCTTCCAATGTTTTGAAATCCGGACCGGTGAGCGAACCGGAAAAGTGATCAGGTGGACGGGTCACCAGTTCAACCGCCAGGTTGAAGCGGTCGAACCGTGAAGTCATAATTACGTCATAAATATATTAAAATATATATATATATTAAAAATAAAAATGAAAAAATGAAAAAAAAAATTAAATTCAACAAAGTAATAGAATTTTCAAATATCACTGAAAATGAAATTGTAATTTGCAATTTTTATTTGTTGAAGACCTTTCTCTAAATGGGTTGCGCAACCTTTTGACAAGCAAAAATCACTACACAATCTACACATATATCAAAGTTAGAAAATAGAACATATTATAAATACAATCATAATAATGAAAGTAATAAAAGCATTATACTAAAAGCAATTAATATTACCTATTTGTCAAATAAATACACAAACATAATCAAATAAAAATACTATAGTTTACTACATCAATTAAGAGTCAAATTTCAAACACAAACATAAACCAAGCAAACATAGAGATAAGATCTATAATTCCAAATCTTAAAACATAATAATGAGCATCTATCCTTCCTAAATGAAAGTAAATAAATAAATATAAATAATAAAAAAAGTTCAAAACCAATCCACTACAAACACATCATGCTACAAAAACATTACTTTTTTGCCTAATTCCTTGGCAAGCCCTCCATTAGCCAAGCATCGTCATTCTCATTTTCATTATTGCTTGTGCTAACTCCACCACTTTGAGCATTAGATCTATCATCCATGTTGACATCACCAAATGATCCAAGGTCAATATCATCTCCAACCTCTAAGACCACATCATCCTTATCATCTTTTACAATAGTTACGACAAAATCAATAAGTAATCAATTTAATAATAACAAAAACATTGTTATATAATAATGAAATAATTAATTACTAACCATCACGTAGACCATGACATTGCCTCTTATTTTGTGGAGCCGAACTTTCTTGATAAAGCATTTGTTCCAACTCATCAAAATCAAGAAGAGAAGGCTCTTCTTCATCTTCAACAATCCAAAACTCGGTTTTGTCAATACTTTCAATGTCAACTGGATCATAGTTCTTCATTTTGTTAAAATGCTTATAATTTTCACTTAAAAGTAAGATTACTTAAATAAATATTTTATTAGTAAATATATGACAAGGTAAATGGTTCATTTACCTATTCTTCAACCGCAAATTATAATGAATGTATACAAGATCATTAAGCCTTTGATGTTCCAATCTATTCCTCTTCTTCATATGTATATGTTCAAAAACACTCCAATTCATTTCATATCCAGAAGAGCTACTAGTTTGGCTAAGAATTTGAATAGCCAACTTTTGCAAATTTGGAGCACTATGGCTAAATAACCTCCACCATTCATCTTATTATTAAAAGAAAAGAAGAAATAAATAAATTAGATCTAATATTATACTTAAATAATTATTAAGGGTCTGTTTGGTAACGTTTACGTTTTCAGTTTATATTTACAAAAATTTTATAAACTGGTTTTTGTTTATTTTAAGAAAAACATAAACTACAAACGCGTTTGGTAATTGACAAAATGTTTAAAAAAAATTTAAAATATAAAAAAGAGTGAGAAATGGCAAGTGGCGGCGAAAGACGGTGGTGAAAAGTGGTGACGGTGGGTAATGGGTAGCGGGTGGTGGTGGTGGGTGGGTGGGTAATGGTGGCAGGTGGTGGGTGGTAGTAGCAGGTGGGTGGCGGATGGCGGGTGGTAGTGGGTAGCGGATGGCGGGTAGGTGGTGGTGGTGGATTGGTGGGTGACGGTGACGGGTGGTGGGTGGTGGTGACACGTGGGTGGCGGATGGCGAGTGGTGGCGGGTAGGTGACAGGTGGTGATAGTGGGTGGGTGGTGATGGTGGCGGTGGTGGGTGGTAGCGAGTGGGTGGTGGTGGTGGTGGTGGCAGGTGGTGAGTAGTGGTGGCAGATGGTGGTGAGGGGTGGGTGGTGGGTGGTGGTGGTGGCGGGTGAGTGGGTGACGGTGGCGGGTGGTGGGTGGTAACGAGTGGGTGGTGGTGAGTGGTGGATGGTGGTGGCAGGTGGGTGGCGGGAGGTGGATGGTGGTGGCAGGTGGCTGGTGAGTGGTAGTGGCGGGTAGGTGGCAGGTGTAGTGGCAAGCGGTGGATGGTAGTAGCGGGTGGTAGGTGGATGGCGGGTGGATGGTGGGTGGTGATGGTGGCGAGTGGGTGACAGGTGAGTGGTGGCCGGTGGTGGCTGGTGGCTGGTGGGTGGTAGGTGGCTGGTGGTGGCGGGTGGGTGGTGAGTGGTGGTGGCAGATGTGGTGAGGGGTGGGTGGTGGTGGTGGTGGTGGTAGCGGAAGACGGTAGTGGAAAATGGTGGCGGGTGGTGGCTAGTGTTGGGTGGTAAAAAAAAAAAAAACTCAAAACTCAAAACGGAAACACATTTTTTGAGTTTACATTTTTTGGCTAAATTTATAAACTGAGACCACTGATTTATAAATCAAAAATTTACCAAACAAGTTTTTATTTGAATTTTTAAAATTTTTGTAAATATAAACAAAAAATTGAAAACTTAAGTGTTACCAAACAGCACCTAAGCAATCACAATGAAAAAAAATCAAATGTAATAAATAATTTTACCTGGTTGTGCTGTCTTTGATGGAATAATAGCAAGCTCTCTTCCAAAACTTTTTAATTGATCTCGAAACAATTTTGCTTCATCCAAGAGTTTTGTCTTGTTACATGTAGCTTTTGTTTCTATCACATCAAGAGCACTTGCCATAACCTCTGATTTTTTGCAAAATGAAGATTGATCATATTGAAAAGCTGGATTCAACCAATAAGCCGTAGCATGGATATATTTGTGTAATGTCCTATCCCAACGATCTTTGATAATACTTGTATAAGGCTTATACAATCTTTTTTTTCTTCATGAAAACATTCTTAATTACTAGTCTTGCCCTATACATGCCCTCATATACATATTCCATTGAAGGTTTTTTATCTCCATCAACAATACGCAACAATCTCATGAGTGGCTCAACAATCTTAACAGTGATCAAGCAATCATTTGAAAACTTACTATCTAAAATGATAGCAATAACTTCTTTTGCTTTCTTATCTTTTGCATGCCTTAAATCGACAAAATCTTTACTTGTCACTAAGGCTTTCAAATCATGCATATGTTTTTGAATACTATGCAATGCAATAAAAGTAGTGACAAAATAGGTTGCTTCTGGGTGCACAATTTTAGTCCATCTTTTCCTTTTCCTCAACCAAGCTATCAACCATGGGCGATTGTAAATTAATCTTGTCACACTTGATTCTCTAGAGGCAAGCTCTTTCACATGATTCAACTTGGAAATATCACTTAACACTAAGTTCAAACAATGTGTTGCATAAGGAAACCAATTAATATTCTTGTAAGTTTGACTAACAAGCCTTCCAGCAGCAACATAATTTGCCTCATTATCTGTCACCATGTGCACAATATTTCTTGCTCCCACTCACTCAATAATTTCTTCAAACAATTTAAAAAGAAGAGGAGCATCTTTTACAACATCAGAGGCATCAACAGATTTAACAAAAGTGATTCCTCTAGGGCAATAGACAAGAAAATTAATGAAAGTTCTATGTCTACCATTAGTCCAGCCATCACCCATAATTGTACACCCAGTATCAGCCCAAGTACTCTTTACAAAGTCAATAAACAATTGAAGCTCTTTCTTTGAGTCATTCAATAAAGGAACTCGAACTTCATAGTAGGTAGGAACTTTATATCCTAGATCAATGGCGATTGCAACATTAAACATGAGCTGAAAGTATATGGAATTGACAACATTCATTGAAACACATGTATCATACAAAAATTTTGCTACAATCATATGTGCACTATGTACAGCTTCTTTAGTTGCAAGGGCACTTTTGATAGTTGGTTGAGAACCCGGAGCGGTCCTTAGTGCAAAAAAATTATCAATTTTTGCAGGGTCCTTTCCTTTTCCTCTTTGTGTCATTATTGCCTTACTTTTATTCCTACTACCACCACCTTCATTAATTAAGATGCCCTTATTGCGTTGTGGAATTATTTCTTCAATTTCAGCATCATCCTCAAATTCGAAAACAGCCCAACCAAAGGGATTAAATTCCTCACTTCGTTTATTTTTCTCAATAATTGCTTTCAAAGCCTTTTCCATTCGATACCTAACATCACCTGGAACTTTCTTACATGGCCCAACCTCACCAAACTTTCCTGCAAGATGTTGCTTCATTCTATTAATCCCTCCACCTTTGATAGTTTTCCCACAATGCAAGCATGTTAAAGTTTTCTTCCCATCGAGAGCTCACCCCTCAGTTACATGGTCCCATGCTGGATTAGATTTACCTCTTGTTGATGATGAGGTATTAGAGTATGCAGTTGAATTATGGCCAGATGAATCTATTTCACCTAAAACAACCCTATATAACACATTTAGTAATATTTGAAATCATAAATTTATTATAAAAAATAGCATGAAATCAGAATTTATTATCATGTAGCTAAACAGAATTTATTATCATTTATTATATGAAAGATTATATATATATATATATATATTAATGTTTCCATTTCTCAACAACCAAACAGAGTAACAATTACGATGATAAAGGTCACTAGCTATGATGAATAATATTTGAAATACAATAATTAAGTCAAGAATCACATAAATTCCATTTCTCAACAACCAAACAGAGTAACAATTAGGATAATAAAGGTCACTAGCTATGATGAATAATATTTGAAATACAATAATTAAGTCAAGAATCACATAAATTCCATTTCTCAACAACCAAACAGAGTAACAATTAGGATAATAAAGGTCACTAGCTATGATGAATAATATTTGAAATACCATAATTAAGTCAAGAATCACATAAACCAATCACAGAAGTCATTCCCAATATTATTCAATTGATTGTATGAAGATAGTACTCAATTGTGAATTTATGTTCTAATTTCTGTTCTTACATAATTAAATTCAAATTCACGAATCCAAATGCAACCTTCAAGAATTATTGAAATTAATACAAATGCCTACCAAGAATAACAATGTTTAATAGAAGCAACAAAAATATAGGTGTAAGTTCAATAAACAAGGACCTCTGTTTTGGTATGTACTATGTTGTTAAGTTGATATCAATATTCATGGAGATCTAAGAATACCAACTACTATTATCACTATTATTGGGACTGCCAGAGTCATGTTTTCCACCTAAAACACATGGAATTATTTAGGTATCCCTAAACTCATTTGAGAAGCCTAACCAGAATCGACAAGGCAGAGCCAAATCTGCTAAAGAATTCAAGCATAATTTTTTATTTTTTTTTTTAGCTGCAATTGAGCCCACGGTGGTGGCCTCATCATGCCCACATTGTAAAAAACTAAACTAATTACCCAGAAAATAAAATTTCATCTGCAACAAACAAAGATGAAAAGAAAGCTCTACTCACTCACACCAAAAAAAAAAAATCAATGGGCTCTCTCTAATCTTATATTAAAAATAAATAAATAAAAAACCAGCAGGAAATGAGAAAAAGCAAAGAGCAGCAGAAGAGGAAGAGAAGGGAGAGAGAAAGAGAATACTTACCAATGAAACAAAGCAACAGTAGAGGTCGTCAGTCGAAGTACTCACCTCACCGGATTTGTGTCCTCCGTAACTTCCATTCACCACCAGAATTCTACGGAGAGAAAGTGAGATTTCAGGCCAAAACCAGCGAGCGAAGTGACATCCTTTTGAGAGAGAGATGAGCCAAAGAAAATCTGTTGTAACCCTAGAATTTGGGATTTTTTGAGTGTTATATATTACTTCAACAAACTCGGTCGGTTCCTCATAACCCGTCCGGGTCATCGGGTTTGCTGGTTGAACTGGTGGGCCATCCAGTTCTCTCATTTAAGAACGGTTCTGAACCTCTTCCGGAATTATAGGGTTGGCCGGACCGAAACCAGGCTCGGTTCCCGGTTCGACCGGCCGATCCGGTCCAGGTTTGACTTCATTGCTGTATTCTCCACTATTAAACATGGTTTTGTTTTGTTTTGTTTTGTTTTAGATGGGATACCATTAAGGCAGGCCAATGTACCGACTTGACTCGACATAATAAAGGTTCGGGTTTCTGACCCAACAATTGAGGGATTATTGAATTTTAAGTTGTTTGTACGTGTCCAACAAATAGTAAGAGATTAAATTAATATAAAACATTAAAAATAAAAAATAAAAATAGTAGATAAATTATAGAATATTATTGAGCAAGCACACAAAAACTTAATAATCAACCATATATTTGATTATAGTTTTCAAATCATAATTTCAAATTAATTTCAAAACACATTTTGAAAATATGTTTGGTAAATCAAAGAGTTTTTGAATTTTTTGTCTACATCCAAACATCCTCCTAAACAGTTTTTGAATTTTTTGGTCTACCCGGTCGTCTCCCGAATATTCTCCCGGATGTCCGGCTGGTCGACCGGCCGATTGACCGAAACAGTTTTTTTTTTTTTTTAAACAATTGGCACCTATTACCTGAAAATAAAAAATAAAAAATAAAAAAAAATTATATTTGTTTTTGATGTTTTTAAGTATAGAAAATATTTTTTTGAGACCAAAATGACAAATTATTTAGACATTTATTTAAAATTAACAAAAAAACAATTCAAATAAAAATTAATTTGTCATAGTAATTTTTTAAAAAAAAATTAAACAAAACAATTAAAAAAATTTCCAACCAAATATACAATCAAAAGTTATTTTAAAGCACTAGTTGAATATTTTTGTTAACAAATAATAATATTTGTTTTTAATATTTTAAATAAAAAATATTTTCAGAATTTTTTTATTTTTTAAATAAAAAAAAATTCAATAATTATTTTTTTGTGAATTGAATTTTAAAAAGAGTTTGGTTATGAACTTTGAATAGAATTTTCAAAGGAGTTTTGACTTGTGTGTTTGGTTATGAGTTATAAGTTTTTAAATTAAGTTTTAAAATTAAGTTTTAAAAACTCTTTTCAAAACTCATAATCAAATACTTAACACTCATTTCAAAAATTCAACACTCAATTCAAAACTCATAATCAAACAATTTTTCTCTTTTCAAATCATAATTTCAAAATTTACAAACTCAAAATACAACTCCACACTCAAATCATAATTCTAAACACAAACCAAACGCTACCTAAGACTTGCTTGATAATATTTATATTTATAGAATTTTTTTTTCTATTTTTGTTTTTAAAAACTTATAAATACAAAAAAAAAAAAAAATTTGTTTTCACTTGTTTAATTTATTTATTTATTTCTTGATTTCTTCCTCTTTCTTCCATTCTTTTCTATCACCACCCATTGCTCATATTGTCAATGACTTCCTCTACCTCTGACACTAACTTCCATTCTTTTCTATCACCACCCATTGCTCATATTGTCAATGACTTCATCTACCTCTTACACTAACTACCTTCACCACCCATTGCTCATATTGTCAATGACTTCCTCTACATCTGACACTAACTACCTTCGACTATTATCTTTTGTTAAAAATCACCTTGACTATTACCTTAGATGGCTAACCAATCACCACCATCTCAAACTATTGATAATCACTTTTAGTAGGGCTGAGCAAGGAATCCGTGAAATCCGTAATCCGATCCAGTCCAGTCCAATCCGATAGGTTTGGATTGGTTTTTTGAATCCGTGGTTCGGTTCTGGATTGAAGAATTAAAAATCCGTAGTCCACGGATTGGTTCCGGATTGAACCCCACGGTTCCGGATTGGAACCGATCCGGACCGTATACAAATAGTCTATATTTTTATTATACATTGTCCCCCATAGTATCTTCTCTTATTCTATATAAAACCTAAACTCAAACCTAAACCCGTATAATATCTTCTTTTATTACTTTTGTTTGTTAGTTTTTAGTTTTAATTTATAATGGTCTAAATTCTTATGGTAAAACCAGTTTTCTTATGGTCGTTTAAATTCTAGAACAGTATATCGCTATTATAAAAAAAAACTTGTTGCTATTGTAGAATTAATATAGCGCTATGTTTATGTTTTTATGAAATTAAAGTGTTATATATATATTTTTTTGTTATTTAATTATGTGAATCGGTGGTCCTAAACCGATCCAATCCGTGTTTAAATGGATTGGTTCGGATTGGTTCCATGATTTAAATGGATTGGATCGGTTCCAATTTTTCAAGAACCGTAGATAACGAATTCACTACAACAAAATTGAATTTTTACGACTTGCGATGCATGCCGTAAAAACTCTTTCACGGCATGCACACAAATGTCGTTATATAACATGCCGTAGAAAGTTGAGCATCATTTACGACATGCAGGTAAAGTTATAAAAAGTAATAAATTAAACATTAATGACATATTTTGTATGTCGTATATAACTTTTTATGACATTTTTGTCATGCCATAAATCATCATACTTTCCGTGGCATAATTTTGCATGCCGTAGAAGGTTATTTTTAAAAAATTAATGGCATACTTTGCATGCCGTATATAATATTTTACGACATTTTCTTGCATGTCATAAATCATCACACTTTTCACGACATAATTTTGTATGCCGTAGAAGGTCATTTTAATATATTTATGACATACTTTGTATGCCGTATATAATCTTTTACGACATTTTCTTACATGCCATAAATCATTACACTTTTCACAGCATAATTGTGCATGCCGTAAAAAGTTATTTTTAATATAATATATATATATATTTATATAGGAATATGACCTTGCCTAACCGTATGTAGACAGTAGTTTATAAAATGTAACCTGTTACAAACCAAGCAGAGGCAGTAACTATGAAGTAAGCAAAAAAATCTAATATCCATACACCAAACAACCTGCCTACTAACTTTTATTCTCAACTTCTATCATATCAAGTTGATGACAACCTCAAACATACAAATCAAAAAAAGTATCCAAATCATAAGATTCATTTATCAACATGATCTACACTATGAAAGATGGCAAACTTTTCCCATCTGATTATGCATTTATACAAATCAACATGTTCACAGCTCTATTTAAGAGTGCCCCCTTCAGCCAAGTGAATAACAAAATGAAATTCATTATCCTAAAATGAAGGCAATTAGATTATCACCTCTGACTCTGTTAGTTTTCGTAGCAAGCTTCCTAGAGAGCTCGAATGAAGGTTTTTGCTGCAAATCATAGTTAACGTATAAGGCAACAGAATGCATGCAGAAACATCAAATCTATCCAAACAAATACATGCAATATGATAAAGTTGAAAACTCAGAGAAATGAAATAAAAAATAAAAAAAAATTTAAGGCTAATCTTTGCCCCTGCAGATGTCCTATCTTATGGACGAAAAAATTATTCAAATAATCAAATAATGCTACAACTTATAGCAAGTAGCAGACCCAAAAAAATATTACTTTCTCCTTTTCTTGCAGGGCATCTTCAGCGGCCTTCATTTTAGCTACTGAATCATCATCACCATTCCTGCTCAAGTGAATAAACTTCTAATCAGAAACTGTATCAACAGAAAAACAACCAAACAAAGGTACATTAATGAAAATATTACAAAAACAACATAAAAGCAACATTTGGTGAATGATCCTTATTATAATTTTCAGTGCATTACAAAATATTACAGAAATAGTGACTTAAAAGAAAATACCACAATATCAACTTCTGTCACAGCATGATGGTTCGAAAATGGTGAGAAACATATTCTTCCTTATAGTGACTCGAATGCTAAATATACAGGACAGTGTGACCACAAAGCTAGTTTGTAATAAGTCAGATTTAGTCTGAAGAAAATTCAGCTAAAATTTAAAGTTAATCAGCAGCTCACCTATGTTCAGCTACTCTCGAGTTTGTCACCTGAAATATTTGAGTTATGGTCAGACACTCTATTTGAATAACAATATTCTGTTTTAATTTTTCAAGGCAATTCATGTGATAATGATACAGTTATTTGCTTAACAATGTCTATTGTTACACAAAGAGGAGCTGACTTTTGACAAATCCATATTAAGGAAAAGCAATGGATCCAACTTCAAAAAATTAATAATGAGATCACATTGCCCGAAGAATTCCTATTTTTTTCCAATAACACTAAACTAACCAACTTGTGAGAAAATGCAGACAAGAGATTTACCTATGGCCAATCACGAAACGGACGTTAATTCCCTTCTCTTGTTCCAATTGAAGAAGTCTCTCTCCTAATCAAACCCAAAAAGCTAGTCAGGGAAAGCCATGAAATTAAGATATAGTAGGACATACACACAAGGACAATATCAAATTATCACCTTGAGGCATCCAAGTTTGTCTGACCGAATCGCGCCTCTTCCTACTACTAAAAGCAGTATTAATTCCAATAACTATGAAAGCCTTCTTCCTTGGCAAGCCCTCATGAGTCAATTCAGAGATGTGAGTGAACTCATCAGATCTTCACATCTCTTCAAAACTTCGAGTACCAGCCAGCTTCATCTCTACACAGACATGTCTTGCATTTTTTGAAAATTTATGTCAACATATTCGTGTCATGTCACATGTTTGTGTCCGTGATTCTTAGAAGTGGGTTATATATATACTGAATTAGTGCTAGTTTTTGTTAATTTTGATTGTTTGTGATTGCAATAGCAAAATAAAAAAGTAAAAAAATTATTTTCCCCCTCTTTTTTGTAATCAACATGTCCCATGTCTATGTCTGTGTCTATGTCCGTGCTTCTTAGTTCACAATTTAATCGCCAAGCTGAAAAGGTAAAGATAACAAATAATGCATACTCATCCAATATCAACAAAAAGTGCTGAAGATGTCAGGAAAAACTATATTACAGGCCAACATTCTCAAATTAGCAATACATCTGCTAGGAAATTCTAGATGACTTTCAAGTATTGTCCATACGAATAAGCATTAAGTCCAGAAGAATTTATTAAAAAGAAAGAAAATAGTGAATTAATTTCCTTACTTTATTTTAAGTGATGGGAAAATAACACTCACAATTAATTTTGACAATTAGCACACCTCAAGCATAACTCACTAATCATCACGTAACTTGCACTAAAATTGAACCTCAAAGAATTTTCTGATGTCTCACACAACCATTGAGAAAATGGCATTAACTGTATCCTAGTAGGTTCAAGGTTCAAGCAAGCATGCACAAGGCCTCAGCTAGATGCAGTCTACAGAAAATTAAATTGATTTATCGGTTGATGCACAGAGATACCGAAAACCATTAGAGAAGTCACTAAATTCCCAGAACCCAGTCACAAATGAGAAATTATCTGCAAATAATGAAAAAATAGTGCAGGGAATGATTTAATTGAAGGCATTGACTTACTTAGTGGGCAATCATCCCTTGGGTGTTTACAGTCAGGACAACAACCATCAAAGGCCAATCTACATATTCCACATGTTTCATCTTGTGCATCCCAAGTCCATGAAGAGACAGCATGCCACCTGCAATTAATAGAGAAGTGAAACTATTACAACCCTTACCATATTAAGTTCATACAAGAAGTAACATGAAAATTGCTAAAGAGAACTTACTCTATTCATGAGCCCCCAATAGTGTTTCGCGAAGGAATAGGTCAAGAGAAAACTAATATTGCAAATAGCTCAAAATATGTGATGATAGCAAAACGTTTTAATTGTTGAATTAAACAAAATCTATACCAACTTATTAGCACAAAACTGGCGGGTAGATTAAAGAATAAAATTCCTTAAACACAATAAACCACTCATGCTATATCATTACAGAGAAAGGACAATTGCAAAACAAACAGCAAATTAAATAATAAACAATAAAAAAATTTATAATAAAAATTATGGGAGAGGAGTTTAATTACTATCTTGCGGATTGGGATACTGTGCACGTTAGTGAAGGAAGAGGGGTTAGGGTTCCCGAGGTTCAGTATTTTCAATATCTCTTGGGTAGACTTCCTCAGAGCTGTCTATGTCTCATGGGAGGGGCTTATGGAAGGGTATCTAGCTTGTTTGAGAGGATTTCTTGAAGTTGGTCAGATTTCGGGTTGGTAGAGGGGATAGGGTGACTTTTTGGTGGCATACATGGTGAGGAGATGAGGTGTTGGAGACAGCTTTCTGTCACAACCCAAACCCGCCCCTATGGGTTCAGCACCGTAACCGGCCAGTAATCCTAGATTACCGAAGGCCTGCTTAACAGTAATACAGTAAAACAGAGTACAGGGGCTTGGCGGAAGCCATTACAGTAAATAAACAATGTCCAATGAGCTGTGACAGTCTGTATGCCAAAAAGATTTTTCATACATTTATACAGAACAGTACGAAACAGTATGCATATATACAACCAGTCAGTACAGGGACTTAATCCCTGATAAACAGTACAGTGCAAACGTTCAGTTTATACAGTAAACAAAACAGTACAGTAAGGGGGAAACTAAAACACCCCATAGCCTAAGCTTGGCAGGCTCGGAACCTCGCAGTGAGGCACATTGGTTGGCTTGACAAAACTGGGAATCTACCCCGACGCTTCTAGCTTTGATCCGGTGCCTGTACACCTAGGGTTGGCTTTCCGAGGAGACGCTCTAGTTCACTGTAGCCCAGAACTCTGTGAGTAACAATTGTGTAAAGATATGTTCAAATGATTATCTTTTGAATACTGAACTGAACTGTTCACTGAACTGACTGAACACACACTAAGTTTCACAATTGGGAAAGATAATAACTTAATCCCTAATTTGCCTCAGTGTGGTTCTACATCTATATCCTCTTTAAGATGCCTTAAATATGCCCTAGGAATGCCTAGGATGGAAAGATGATGCAAAGATGCACTTTTGAACACTTTACAAAATTTTCAGAAAACAGGGGTCTCGTTCGAACGTGGCTTTCTACGCTCGAGCGGACCTGTAAACAAAGGAGCTCCGCTCGAGCGTCAATTCCGTCGCTCGAGCGGACTGTGTGCTACAGTAAAAATGCTGGATGCTCCAATTTTAGGCTCGATGGACGCTCGACCCTCGCTCGAGCGTAAGACACAAGTCCTCGCTCGAGCGTGAGTTTCCTCGCTCGAGCGGACTGTGAATTCATGCAAAGTACTGGATGCTCGCATTTCACGCTCGAACGTAACTTTTCTCGCTCGAGCGAAAGGCAGAATCACAGAGTGTACGCTCGAGCGTAGGCCCAAAATCTGAAAATTCCAGATTTGAGTCCCAAGTTCAAAATCAAGTTTAAAAGCCAAATTTTTGATCCTCTTGGGCTAAAAACCTGGAAAAAACACTTGTAAACACATAACATTATGTATTTCAAAGATCAATTTGGTAAATCAAAGCCCAAGGGTGTTTAATCCAAACTCAATTTCAAACCAATTTCCATGAACATGCTACAAACATGACATGCATGGACTTTAAATCAATTCAAGGCTTCAAAACATGCTCTAATGAGCTCATTCTCTTCAAAACAAGTTGAAAACATGGACTATTCTCAAAACATGGACATGCATGTAAGGAACTCATGAATTACAACCTCAAAACTCAACAATAACAACATGCATGCAACACTTAAGCTCTAATACAACATTACAAGCCATAACTTGGCTCTAGACTTCAACTTAGCTCTAAGCCATGCAAGAATCAACATAAATGCACAATCAAGGAGATGGATTTCTACCTTAAGTCTTGTATTCAAGGTTTAGGAGCTCAATTGGCAACTACACTTCAATTTCCTTCAAGTTCCCAAACAATACACAAGGTTGAAGCCAAAATCTCCCTCAATTCTCTCCCTCTCTCTCTATAGTCGGTTGTAGGCAACAAATGGCTGATGAAATGTGCTTTGGTGATCAAGTGTAAGGCTCAAAAGTATGTGTAAGATAATGGGCCACTAAGTGGCAAAATTGTAATTAATGCAACTCATGTAATTGGCTTATTTTAATCTAATTTAATCATCCTAAATCACATTTCAGACAAGTACACCATAAAATCACATAAATTCTCATGATTATAACTCACTAATCAATTTCTGGTTCGGGCGCCGATAAGGCCTTCAATTCACAGTTCAAACATATAAACATGAACAGATAATCACACACTCAACAGATAGGAAATGCATTTAGACAGATACAGTTAGTCAATCAGGTTCAGATCTCAGTCAGACAGTTCAGTATTCCAATAATTCTATTATCAATCAGATTCAGTCTCAGTTTAGCAGTAATCAGTAGTTAGTTCAGTAATTTATCGGTATATAGTATGGGGGTTGTTACACTTTCCTAGCCATCTTTCTTCATGCTGTGAATAGGGAGGCAACGGTAGCCAATTATTTGCAGCTTCAGGTTATATTTTGGGATATTGGGTCAACAATGAATTTGCAAGACTGGGGAGTAGGATAAGCTGACTAATCTTCAGAAATTACTTATGGTTATGGGGGCTTAGGAGATGACGAGGACTCATAGTAGCTAGGGAATCAGAAAAAGCAAGAGACTATGCTGGTCATAGAAAAGTTCTCAATTTCCACACTCAAAATTTAGATATATTACTTGAAAGGGTAAGTTGTTGGGTGATGAATTATATTTCATTTCCAAGATGAAGAAAGACCCCAAGTGTCTTAACCATTGCCAAAATTTTTCAGCAATCATCAATTTCAATAAAGACCCCCTGTTCCATGAGCTCACATGTGTAGTCGTTCGCCTCCACAAATTTGCAAAAACCACTTTTCTATATTCTCTTGATTTTCAAAAGTAACTCATTATCGAAATTCATGAATAAAACTATGTGAAAGGATTTATCGAAATGATCAAACATATTTATATCAAACAAGGTATCTAATTTAAATTAGTCTACCTGATGTCATTAGTGTAGTCCTGACAACAACACAACAACGTACCACAAGTTTTCAGTTTGTCATCCTTCCTATGGAAAGATAGACAACCGTCACACAAACAGGATCAAAGACTCAGTACAGTCATTTAAACTTCAACTGAGAAAATTATGGCAAATAAGATAATACATGATATTATAAGATAATTTTTGTTTTCACCAAACTAAACAGATTTTGGAAACTGCTCAACCAAACAGAGCCGTTGTCTTATTATGATTAAGACTAAAAGACAAATCAGGAATTCAATATTACTTTCAAAATGAAGTAATTTTGAATCAAACACTCACAAATATAAATTTTGTGACAAATGCAAAACGAATCAAACACTCACAAATATAAATTTTGCATTTGTCTCTCTCTCCACAATTACGGCTATTTCATATCCACAATTACCGAATCTAACACTCACAAATACGAATTAAAAACGAATCATATTATGATAATACATCATCAACACAAACACTACACCGATAAATCGATTAATCACACTGGATGCTGAAATCAAAAACCAAATCTATGAGACTGAAATCCATTAATCGATCGAACCTGGATGCTGAAATCATAGTGGAGAGAGATGCTATGTTATCCCTTAATTGTTGAAATCAACGAGATCAGAAGAACACTACGATCAGTTTGTGCTCACAGCCATCAGGGATTCGATCGCGAGAGAGAGGGATTGAAATCAACAACCACCGAGAACAATGAAATTAGGGAGTCGATAGCGAGAGAGAGGGATTGAAATCAAAAAACCACCGAGAACAATGAAATTAGGGCTTAAGAGAGAGAGAGAGAGAGAGAGATGGGTGTGGAGAAGGAAATGAAATCCCGACTACTGAAGTTGAAAGAATGAAAATAAAATAAAATAATGCATCAGTTGAGTTTATTGGGGACGAATCAAAATTGTACGTAAAAAGTCATTAACCCTTTTGTAATCAAATAGTTTTGTCTTAAAATATAATAACATGATTAATTTTTTTTAAAAATTCTTTTATTTTGTTTCTAAAAGTATAATTTTTACAGATAAATTTTTTTTGTCTCTAAAAATTTGTCTTTAAAATCTTAATTTTTTGTAGTGAATGTTTTTGAGTTTTTTTTTTTTTTTTTTTTGGTTATTGTAAGTTTTTAAATATTTTAAATATTTTTTTAATTTTTAAATTCAAATAATTTACATATACTTAGAATGAAAATATTTATTAATTTTTTTTAAAAATTACTAAATTCAAAAAAATATATAATTTAATACATTTGATATATATTATATTTTTATAAATATTTTACTTTTTAGTTATATCCAAATTAGGCATATCTAAAAAGTAAAAAATAAATAAATTATTAAAAGACACTAAATTATAAAATAATGTATAAATTATTTTTCATGTTGTCCTCAATTAGAAACATTTAAGGAGAGAAGCTTGGTTGGAAATCATTAGCTTTTTTAAATCAAACAAAAAATAATAATAATTGGATTGAAAAAAAAATTAATAAAAGTTTTCACGACATTTTAATGCATGCCGTATAAAGTTATAATATTTCACGACATGAAATGTATGTCGTCTTAAGTACAAATATTTTACGACATATTTTTGTATGCCGTGAAAATAAGCATATTTTACGGCATGCTTTTGCATGCCATAAAAAAAATCTGATTGAATTTTTTTTTTTAGAAGTTTTCACGACATGTTAATGCATGCCGTAGAAAGTTATAATATTTTACAACATGAAATGTATGTCGTCTTAAGTGCAAATATTTTACGACATATTTTTTAAGTCGTGAAAATTTACATTTTTTACGGCATGTTTTTGTATGCCATAAATATATGAATTAATGACTTACATATTATGTATGTCGTTATTGAAAAGATATTAATGGCTTACAAAAAAAAAATGTCGTAGAATGTATTAATTACGACATGCATTTGATGTATGCCGTAAACTTAAAGCCGCGAATAGTTAGTTTTGTTGTAGTGATTGGTCCTGATTTTACCCCAATCCGGTCCAATCCGGACCATGTTCACCCCTAACTTTTAGTCACTATTTTTTGTAGCCAGCTACCGCCAACCACCGGTGGTAACCACTTTTGGCTACCACCTCCTACAGCACACAATCACATCTGGTTACCATTTTCAACTATCAACAATCAATTCTTGTAGCCACCCATTTTCACTTATTTTCAAAATAAAATTTTAGAGTACTGTATACCAATCTATTTTCATTTTTACTTAAAATAAATATAAACATATTTAATGTTTTCTATAAATTAAAACTGTCTGGCCTTTTTTCAACAAAAAAAAGAGGATATGGCTTCCCTTTAGTCCAGATCTTGGACTTGTATGTGACGTCTAGACTCGTAAGTCTCATTTCAATAATTCAAACTGTTCATTTTATAAAACTTTCATATATATCATCTGCACAAATAAATAAATCTAATAATTGTAGAATGTTGAATTTACCATATGTTAATAAATTAAAAGTCGCTAAATTTAGCATTTTCACTTAAAAGTTACTTTTTCTATTTTGGTTTTACATCTTTCTAAATATATTCTCTAACTATTATTTCTCTATATTATTCTATTCATTTTAATTTGGAATTAATTTTAAAAAATTCAACACAATTAATTCTAAAATATAAAAAGTAATACTTTTTTAATGTTTGATTAGGGTAAATTACTAGCTATATTTGTTGAGTCAAAATCATCAAAACTAAAATAGTATGATAGAGGTTAAATTTAAGTCTCATTTGGCAATATTATTTTTTAATCTAAAAGTTAAAAAATCACTAAAAAAATTAAAAACTCAATAACCTATACCAAAATGTCAAAAATTCTCTTTTTTTCTCTACTTTTTGCACATCTTTTCGTTAAAAATTAAAAATTCATCTCAAACATATTAATTTTTTTACATCATATTTTAGTCAAAAAGTCAAAAAGTTTCTAAAAAGCCTGTTCCCAAACGAAGTCATAGTAATTTATTCACTATTTTAGCTAAAAAATAAAAATAACTAATTTGATGGAGATACTCTAAAACCTCGTTTGGGAACATACTATTTTAGTAACGTTTTGACTTTTTACAAAAGGATATGCAGAAAAGTAGAGAGAGTGATATGATAACTTATAATGACTTTTTGACTAAAACCGAAAGTTGTCAAACGAGGTCTAAGATACAAGTGAATGGGTTCTATATATATTTATGGATGTGGATCTTATTGCTTTGTATCATGAGAAAATAAAGTAAGAAATATAATTATATGTAGTAATTTTTATTTAAATGGACAACAAATATATTTTTTTTTAATGACAAATGTGATAAATTGATCATATTATCATCATCAAATCTACTTCTTCTTCTTCTTTTTTTTGTGAATGATATATACGAATAATCTACAAAATGAATTATTCGAATTATTGAAACAGAACTTGTAATAACTCTCACAGGTTCGGACAACATCCTTGGTCTAAATCTAAACTAAGGTCTTGTTTGGAAACAAATTATTTTAGTAACTTTTTGAATTTTTATGAAAAGATATAAAAACATATACAGAAAAATAGAGAGAGTGATGTGATAACTTATAGTGACTTTTTGACTAAAACATATAGTTGCCAAATGAGACCTAAATAGAAAATCAAATCAAATTAAAAACAATAAACTGTACAGGCTATCAAACGACAATTTAATAGACCCATTGGATAGAAATAGAGAAATTATTCATTGTCCCATGGGCAAATTTAGGTGGTGCTCCAATCTATGTATTATTGGTTAAAACAGTGGGTCTCACTATTTATTTGTCTCATTTGAAAAGACAATTAGACACTTGCCTAAACATGAATGAGGTGGAGCATTGCTTATAGGACAATGAATAATTTCTCATAGAAACAATACCCGAGTTAACACAAAACTTGAGGGTGTTTTGTTACAACTTAAAAATATGATCATAACTTTTTTTAATTTAATAATTTATGTTAGATTGTTTACTGCAGTTTCTGTTTATAACTTATTAGGTAGAAATGCTTAAATAATCTAAAATAAAAAAAATAAAAATAAAAAGTTGATTATCCGAAAATTAAGGAGAAATGTTTTTAATTTCTACTTTTTAATTAGGAATATTAATTTATAAATCTATTTTCACCTATATATATTCCACTTAATCTAAATTTTTTTCTTATATTCTAATAAATCATAAAAGTGACATAACTATCAAAATATCCTTAATAATAATAAGGTAAAGCGCCATTAATGTTCAACGTAAACATTCACGATGTTAAATTTATTTAATATGAATGTTCATATCACCAAATTATTAAAAATTTTAAAAATATTTATAAGAGAAATTATTCATAAAACACTTTAAATATAATAATTAAAAATTTAATGAATCAAATATTTAAAATAATAAGATTTTATTAAAATATAAGAATATCTTATAAATGAATTGAAATACAAATAATTAAAAGAAGTATTTTATCTCCCATTTAATTACCATCTTTTTGTAATGATCAACACCAAACATGGCTATTGTACAATAGTACGAGTTCTTGTTGTTGAAGACAGCTTGGTTTGGCTAGTTGCGCAGTATGGATGAGAGACTACGACCCAACAGAATTAAGGGCTCGGGTACCATGCCCTACACGGAGGACGCGGCTAGCCAGTGTAGTCGTAAAATGATGAGAGAGAGAAGCTATAGTTACTTACATTGTGTTTAACGAATTTAAAAATAGAAAGAGTAAATATTTGTGATATTAAGGCCTCGTTTGGCAATCGAATTTTTTAGCTAAAAAGTCAAAAAATTACTAAATTAGTCAACAACCTATACCAAAAAGTCAAAGATTCTCTTTTCTCTCTACTTTTTGCACATCTTTTCATAAAAAGTCAAAAAGTCATCTCAAACATACTAATTTTTTTTAGCTCATATTTTAACCAAATAGCCAAAAAGTTACTAAATTAGCCTGTTCCCAAACGAGGCCTTAGTGCTTGTTTGAGATTTCTTAAGAAAATATATTTTTTTTGTATATTTATATTTGTTTGAATCACATCAATTAATATCTATCAATATTTATCAGCATCTCCTCTCTATATATTTTTTTTATAAAAAGTTAAAAGATACACTTATTTATAACATTTCAAATCATCCCTAAGTAAAATATAAATATATTTTATTTATATTTTTCCTATTTATTAATTTTTTATTTTTAAAAATTTCTATTTAAAATTTTTTTTTTTTATTACAAGAAAATCCTCCTAACCTCCTCAGGTCCAACAAGGTGTCCTATTAGCCGTTCCAAGCGAAGGGACTATAACTTGGGAACTTGCCCCAAGACAAGCTCTGCGTTAAGTCAGGACTATAAACTCCGCTTAAGTCAGGACTCGCACAGCGGGAAAGCATTAGACAACTTGAGATTTAACTTCTTAACCAATTATACTTCGCTCAAAAAATTGACTCAAAAGAAAGGAATTAAACTGGTAACCTTAGGATTTAAACCCCAAATATTAACCAGTGTCACCCACTCTGAGTTCCTATTTAAATTCTAATCAAGCACAATCCAACTGTCTTAAAATTACGTAGCCGACAGGGATGTTGCCGTAGCATGTAGTACCCGGATGGGGTACACTCAGTACCACTACTACTACACCCTGCAGCATTAAAGAATGTGCACGGCTCGGATCCGGGTTGGTTGGGTTTTAACTTTACGGCAGTATCTCTACGTTCACATTCCCTCCCCGTTTCAAAATAATAATCTTTTTTGTAAAAAAAATTATTTTTTTTTATAGTATAATTATTATACTTTAAAAATATTAATTTTTCAAAATTACTCTTTGATAATATATTTTTTGAAAAATATCAATGTCATAATTATACTTTTTATATTGTTAATGAATTTTAAAGAATGGCAAAATAAGAAATTTATACTATTTTTGTACTTGATTTTTGAAAATGAACTAATATTTTGAGATAATGAAAATGGAATAAGCGATTAATATTTTGAGACAGAGGAAATAATTTTTATGATTCGGGTTTGAGGATTATTTTAAAAAGTGTCAAATAAATTAACATTTTAGAAAAATGTTATAGGTCCCAAATTTTCTACTAAATAAATGACCAAACGTCTCACATGGGTGTGATGGACCCCACACTCATGTGAGACGTATAGTCATTTATTTAATAAAAAAATTGATATCCTTAGCATTACCCAACTTTTTATTTATTATGAAAAAATATACAAAAAAATAAAAATAAAATGATGTGATTCAAAAAATCAAAAAATTGGTTTATAAGTCACTTTTTAAAAGAGACCTCAATTGGATAGATTCGGATGAAAAAAATTGTAGATGAATCATTAATCTCTGACTTATAAGGTATTTAGGATAATCTAAATAAATATACTTCTTGAATTTTTATAAAAAAAATATGTAAAAAAATAAAAAGGTGATGTGACTCAAATAAACACACTTATCTAAATAGCCCCTTATAAATTGTCCTATTTTATGCTCAAAAATTTTCTTAGATTCAATGATATGTAAGTGCGATGATTAATTAGACCAAAGGATAATAAGCGCAATGGTACATGAAGTTTTTTAGAACAGTAAAGGTCAGAAGTTTAAGATTCAAGTCAATGGACCATGATCCTTTCATTGCAGTCTAACTTATTAATCTACTAACAATCTATAGTATGGCAAAAAAAATTGAGATAATTAGTTGATAATTAAAAAAAATATAAAGAAAGAAAATTATCTTATATATTTATTAAACTGTTACATTATTGAGTTTAAAAAGTAAATATAATTTTTGGGTCTAAAGTGACATAATTCTCAATTCAATAATGGTTCCTATAAAATTAAAAATGTATAAGTCTTCTAGAGACCACAAAAAGGCATGGTGACAGGATTAATCCGAGTAATTTAAGTCTAGTTTAATATTTTTTAAGATTTGAATAAAAAAAATTTTAAAATGACACAAATTTAGATAAAAATTTAAAAGATCTAATTAAATTTGGTCAAATCTGGGCAACTCTCGGCCAGAGCTAGCCCTGACCAAAGGTGAGCAAGGCAGCCCATCTTGAATAATTTTAACTTTTATGATGTTAGCTAGTTTTAAAATAAATGTTCAAAGTAATTCATGTAACTTCACAATCTAAGTTGTTGTTTGGCAACTTAGTAAGGATTAAATAATACAAAAAGAAAAAATATATTAAATAAGTTAATAAAATAAAATGTCACATCCAAATCATAATCATTTTATTTTATTTTTCACAATTATCACATCCAAACCAAAAAAAAAAACGTTCTTCTCATACAGAGCTAATTTAGCCAGGCTAAATTAGTTCTTCCCAAACGAAGCTTTAATTGAAGGTTTTTAGAACATCTCCAACTCTTTTTTTTTTTTTTTTAATTTGATTATAAATTTGAATAAAAAACTTGATTTAATATGAATGACTCCAACTCTTTCATCAAATTTTCTAGAAAATCTTTCTAAAAATTTTCTTCAATATCTTTTTAAATTTTCATCAAATTCAAATTTAATAAATTCTAAATTTGATTAAAAAAAATGTTTCTCTTTTAAAGACTAAATAAAAAATATATATATATATATATATATTTATAGATCTTATTCATTCTAGGCAAAGCTCACATTACATTAATTTTAAATTTATAGTTTACACCTTTAAAGTAAAAAATTTTAATGAATAATTTTTTTTTATTATTTATATATAAAGGATCCCAATTTTAAGACTCTACCTTAGATCTCAAAAATCTCAGGGTTGACCTTGCTCTCGGCAATTCGAGTTGGGTTTCGACAATCTCTTAGGCCTCGTTTTGGCAAATCGTGATTTTAGTGAAAAAGTCAAAGTTATTAAAAAAATCAAAAAGTTAACAACCTATACCAAAAGTCAAAGATTTTCTTTTCTCTCTATTTTTTGCACATATTTTCGTAAAAAACTAAAAAGTTATCGTAAACATATTAATTTTTTTTATATTATATTTTAGTTAAAAAATCAAAAAATTACTAAAAAAAACTTGTTCCCTTAATATGCTAAATTGCATCCTTACGTGGGACTCACTCACTTTTTTATAAAAAAAAAAACCATACTAGGCAAATATAAATTCATGGCCAAATTCGTTGCCAAAAGTAGTTTTATCCAAATATATATCGCAGCTTAAGCCCAAGGCTGAGAAAAAAATTGCTAACTTCATAGATTAGTCCAAATTCAACCAAATTGTATGATTTAGCATTCGGTTCATGGATTTTATCTAACATTTCATAGAATTGAATAAAGTTATAGAGTGCTTTGAGAAGATGGCTTTAAATTTTTTTTGATTTTTTTTTTTTTTGTGAGAGAAAAAGTAAATTAAAAGCTGAAAAATGACTTTTAATCTACTTCTCAAAATATGCTTATATATAGGCCTTGGTTGACTTTTTGATTAAAAAGATCAAAATGTAAATTAAAAATTTTTTAAAAAAAAGTAATAAAAAAAAAAGCCTTACATATGAGTTATTTATATCATTTCATATAATTAAAAAAGATTTATTTTCAAACATAATCAAATTTTTTTCTTCTATGCTATGTTTGGTTGGGGGATTTGAGGAGGGATTTGGAAAGGGAAAAGGAAAAGGTAAAGGTAGGTAAAATGTGAATAAAACATACCTATATTTCACCTAGTTTCACACACTTTTTCTCTTTCCCTTTCTAAATTCTCCCTAAATTTTCCAACCAAACACAGTACTACGGAAAATATTTGAAAACAAAAATTACATAAAAAAAAATAAACTCCAAACGAGACGATATGATACATCATACATGTTAGATATTTTTTTTGGCAACATACACCTAATACTACTACATCATTCCATTTTCTTGGTATTTGAACATTGAACTTCTTGTACTAGTGTCACATATTGGTTGCTTGACTTTCAGCTCTAGTTTGGCACGAAAAGTTGGGAGATTTTTTTTAGTTAAAGAACCCAAAAAAAAAATAAAGAAAAATGTTTGAGGGTTACAATTTTTGTGGTTTAAATGGTTTTAAATTATTAAAATGATGTCGTTTTGGCATGTTTTGTGCCCAAAACGATGTCGTTTTGACAGTTTTGTGCCATTTGAGCCACAAAAATTGTGGCCATTTACCATTGCCCAAAAATAAAATATATTAAAAAGTTATTAAAATGAAATATTATATTTAAATTATAATTATTTTATTTTTTCTATCATAAAAATTAAAAAAGTTAAAAAACTCAATCCAAACAAGACTTTTAATCCAAGTTAAAAACCCAAAAAACTAACTCACTATCCAAACGAAATCTCAATCCGATTTTGTGATTGGCAAGTTGACTAATGTGTCAAGTTTTTTAGTTTTGAACTGGGTTTCCAAACTGTGACTGAATTACTTTGAGTGCTTGTTTGGAATAATTTATAAAAGTCAAAAAGTTATTAAAAAAATTTTAAAAATTTATACTATTTGAAGGAAACTTGTAGGAGAAGCTTAGAGGGCAAAATTATTATTTTGTCTTTTGAATTCAACTATTCAAAAGTCAAAAAGTCAACAAAGATAGAATGGTCATTTTAATTTTACTACAATATTTTATTACACATCTTTTCGTAAAAAGACAAAAAAATTTCCCAAACATACATCTTTTTTTCTCTACTTTTTTAACTAAAAAGTCAAAAAATACACTTATATAACACATCTCAAACAACCCCAACCAATTTTTGGAGTAGTTTAATATGTTTCATATAGTTTGATTTGATAATAAAATTTTTGGAACCAAACCATAAAATAAACAACCCTACAAGTCACTCACCAAACAAACATGTAAACAAGAGAGGTGTCATCATAAATATAAATCATTAATCACATAATTAAATCACATTTATCCTAAAAATAAATAATTTATTCTTAAAATAATATTTTAAAATCAAATATAATTTGATCATAATATCATATCAATCTAAATATTTTCATGTATGATTTATTCATTTACTCAATAAACGCTATAAGGTGAACGGTTTAAATCACTAAAGTGAAACCACTTAGCCCAATAACACCTCTTTAGTTGCCCAACTAGACAAAACCCGTTTCCTTAATAATAAAGGCACAAATTAAAAAAATTATAAAGATTGTATAAAACTTTTTAACATATATTCAAAAAATAGATGATAAAAAAATCATTAATCAATGTCTTGGACCAATGGGGCTAGTGCACGACTCGAATAAATGAACTAAGCTGAACTCAAAATTGTATAGTCAATTCCTAATTTCTACAGGCAAAAATGAACCGATCAAATGTAGAACCAACCTAATTTGCGAAAATTCACATTGATTAGTCTAATCCCTACTGTATAAAGTTTTAAATTGTTCATATTTTGCTTTATTACATAATGGGATATATCCACAACAAATTATTGGATATTAGTGGTGCTCAACAGAGGTGTAGATGTGATAATTAGCATTATTGGTGTGCTCTATAGTATATACCAACTTCAATACAATGCATTTGTTCATAAACTGTTCAATTGTATAAACAACACATTCATCTGTATTATTGCACAGTTTAAAACACTGTTGAAAAGAAAAGAGAAGAAAAGAAAGATAGGATTATGAAAGTCCAATGCATGGAAAACTGTAAAAGACCTCAACAAGTCCCAAAGAAACACTAAGATCAAATGGTTCTTCAAACAACAGGAAGGATACATCAGTGCAGAAGCAGAGAGAGAGAGAGAGAGAAAGAGAGCAACAGTGCAACAGTAGAAAGTGTTTTTTTATCACATTAATATAATAAAGCTAAATATGACTTTAAAAAATTGTCATGCATTTTTGTTAGGGTTTGATATTGTTTTATGTTGTTTACAAAAATGTCATAATGTACCACTGAAATGCATGATAACCGAAACTAAACATGAAAGAAACTTTTGTCTAAATCAAGTTAATAGTCAGATGACACCACAATCAAATTATCTCAAACCAAATCATTAGATAGGAATTTTTTCTTAATAGTCAGATGACACCACAATCATATTATCTCAAACCAAATCATTAGATAGGAATTTTTTCTTTTTCTTTTTTACATCAACTTTCTATGTGGGAGAAAGAAATCATATCATTATTAGACCTCATATGCTTCCCCTGTGATATAAAGTACCAAAATACTCTTAAAGCTGCTGGGTATTTCAAAAAAATAAAAATATCAACTAAAGATATGGAGTGTTATGAACAGTGTTGTCCAGGATTTCCAAAAAACAAAATGAAAAGACCTAATTCAAGTAATTAATTGAAACCTGAATAGAAATACAAAATGCAAAAAATTCAAAAAGAGATTAGAGCACTCGCTCTCCATCCTTGAAGCCTGACTGATCTTTACAAAGGTATGCTTGCACTTCCAATTCATCGGAGAATCAAAGAGAAAAATTAGACGGAATTACAAAACTTTGAATGTGGTGATGTGGGAATTACCAGGATCAAGGATTAACCAAGCTTGAAGGCTTCCCTCAATCCAATGCTCCCGCTTTTCTGCAAACCCTTCAACCCAAAACTGGTGTCTTGCATCATCGCCACAAATTCATTGTAATCAATACGCCCGTCCTGAAAAACCATCAGAATATGTCCCACAGTATTGAGATCAATGCTCTTCTTATCAAAATAGTTTATATGATATTAAAAAAAAAACTTAGTATGGGTTTTGGCAGGGAAGCAATTTACATTATCCTGATCGACTTCACTGATAATTTCTTCTAAGTGAACATCTCCCAAACCAAACTGCTCACAGGCCTGTTGGAGCTCATCTTGAGTAATGTACCCACTTCCATCTTTGTCAAAATATGAGAAAGCTGCAAATAGATGATCCTCCTTCTGGATTTTATTCAGATGGAGCATTGCAGCTATGAACTCGCCATAGTCTATAGTACCACTGTTGTCAACATCTGCCTGCAATGTCCATAACAAAATGGTCAAAATAATGAGATATAAATGAAGATCCAATGTCACAAGGAGCCAGCGAGGACAATTCATTCCTAGGGAGCACCTATGCAAGCTAAGGCACTGGCAGCACTGAGCTAAGACATTTCATTCAACAAAGAAAGATTTAGCATTATCACTAAAAAATTGCAGAGTTCTGTTAGATAATAAGATTGTGTAAGAGAGAAATTGTGTTAATGTAGAAATGTTATCAATTCGTAATTATCTATGAAGCACAGGTACGGGTACGATACGGGTACGTCGATACGGTAAAATTCAAAAAAAATATGGTACGGGTACAGCTTGGTACACTTGTAAAAAAATATTTATTTTTAATTTAGAGTAATGTAAAAATTAATTAAATGGTTTAATTTGTTAAGGTCCAACATATAATTAACAGTTAATGCCAAAAGGAAAAGTATAAATTAAAATTAAATATTAATATATTAAATAACTTACAAACTATAGTTTAATTTTAAAATCATGCTAAGCATAAAACAAAAACTAAAAAAGAAATCTAGTGAAATGAGTTTTATCTCTGTAGTAGAAGGAAAATATTGTTTCAACTGAGGTACGGTACAGCTTGAATATATACTAGGTACGTCTGGGTACGTCAAAAATTAAAAAAAAAAAACTTGGATACGTGTTTCGTATACCCGGTACGTATGCAGAAGTACCATACGAGGTACGGTACGCCGGTAAGTACCCGGTACGGGTACAACATGTTTTTCGAAGTACCCATGCTTCATAGGTAATTATTGTTCTTGTAAATTGATTTTGGTTAAACACTGTACTCATGCCAGTTAAGTATAAATGCCTTGCTAGCCCCAGCAGGATTGTCATAAATTCATAAAATTTCACACAATAGAACATGCATAGGAATAAGTGATGGACATGGATACAGACACAACATGGACACATTGACCCAACAATTTAAAAAAATAAAAATGTAAGACACAGCACGTAGGGACACACATGAAAGATATAGTTTTATATGTTTATTATTATATGTTCACACATAAAAATTTCATAGAAAGATGACAAAATCATGCAACATAACACTAATTCCTAGAGTTTGAAAGATGAAAAATTAATATGTATAAATCTATATTGTTTTCCTTTTAATATTGTATCCTAAGGTATTTTGTATGAACTTATAATATGTTTCATGTGTATTTGATGGACACTTGTGTCCCCAAGATCAGAAGTGTGCTTGGGATCTAAAAAGATTAATAATAGGGACCCATATGGACGAGTCTCCAACACATATCAGAAAGTTTTCAATGACTGTCAGTGTCTGACACACACTCCACCTTCGTAGAAGTGTACGTGCTTCTTAGATGACTGGTTTTCAGTGTAAATCTTTAAAACAACTGGAAACACACGAGCATAGCTCAAACACAAAAAGGACACAACACAGTGGCAGAACCATTGGACATGCACCGGACTTGTTGAGAATTTGAACGTGAAAGTTTCTATCAAAAGTAGGCTTTTTGCTCGTACAGTAAGTCATGCCCTGCCTTCCCCCAATTTTTGTGGAGAAGTTGAATTTCATGGTTGGACTCATGCCACAGTGCTGGGAGTGCATAGAATTTGCTACCGCTCCAGATCACAACCTTTTTCTTACTTCTACAATAGAAAATTATTATAAAAAAAGCAAAAAGAAAAAAAATATATTTATGCCTACAGAGACTTGGTTCAAGGATGGATGCCTCCAAAACACTCCAAACCTTAGTGGTAGGAAACTCCTACTGTAGTGACGCTATATTACATGAACTCTTCTATTTCTCCCAAATTACCCGTGTCCACCGGATATGACAAGAGTAAGAGTGTGAGATATGTGTCTGACGCCAGTACCTAATTTAGACACTTGGATCCTCTATTTTTTTACGATGTTCGAAGAAGAAGAAACTCACATTCGCTAGTTACAAAAATTCTAGCTTCTCACATGAATGTGAGAAAAATTCTATAATTTCCCTTAATCTTATTTAATTTCAAGTACATTTCTACATAATTTACAATATCTTATATTAGAATATTACACAATATGCAAAATATAAAAGTGTCCATGGCATGTCCCTATTCCCATATCCATTTTTTGGATACTTAACCCAATATCCTAAAACTTAAATTTATAAAGGTCTAATGTTTGGACATGTACTCCCACCGATACTTGTAGCCAAGTCCAGGTAACAAAGGAGTGACGTTTCTTACTCAAAAACCTTGTTCCGAGCTCCTACATAAGAATTTTGCAAGAAACTCACTCCTATCAAAGAAGAAGCTTGCTCCCAACTAAGATAGAACCTCTCAAACTTGCAAATCTCAAATAAACAAAAGAAAAACAACACAAAGTTATTCTAGTATCTTCAATTTACATCATATCTATTTATACTTAAGAAAGACCATTTGTGGTTGACATCAATCTCTAATTTTTATTCATATTTTAACGCATATATATATATTGATAAATAATTTTTAATGCATATATTACAACTAACCTGAAAAAATGTTTGTATTATATATTTTATATATACAATATATACATGATCCTATAGGCGCTCACAACGTTAGAAACTTCTAAGTTCTAAATGCTTGCTCCCCCACTTTGTACAACTAAGCTTCAAACATCTTAACACTACAAGGAAAATAACTCTTGCACCAGAGGCAGGCAGGCTTGGCCAAACACTGCACCAAACGAAATCCACTAAAGCTAGGTTCAGGTTTCTTTACTATAACAAGCTTGGATTGGGGTCAGTTCAGAAACCACTAATCTCAGTGCTACCATGGCTAATGAAGAGTCAAGTAGCTGACTCTTGACAATAGTGGAAACTCAACCAGGAAATATTAAAGGACATTCCACTGGTTCCAACACAAGAAAGAATAGTTTGACAGTGAAAGCTCTATGATAATAAGTGTGGCTTTATATGATGAAAAAAAGCTCTAAAAGTAAAGTGTAATTTGCACTTACTGCTTGCATTAATCCATTAATTTCTGAGTCCTTGAGATTGGCGCCTACTCTTTCCAAGCCCTTTTTCAGTTCCTCAAGTGTGATTTGTCCACTGTTGTCTGAGTCTATCATCTTAAACAGTTCTTTCAATCCTGCGATTTCATCTTCAGACAAACTTTCTGCGATGATCTATAAAGAATGAACACAGATAAGTGATTAAACCAAACACCATGGAACGCATGTAGAATGAAGTTACTAAGTAAAGAACAATATTTTTTTTCTCCAACTACTCTTTCTTTTGTTGGGGGGAGAGAATAACTAAAAGAAAAACTAATTCAAAGATTATACATCAAGATACAACATCCACAAAAAATTTGAGCAAAGAATGCAAGAAATAAATATTCTAAGTCCTACACTACTTTCTTCTAAGAATATTACTAAACATTCCAGATGTTCATGTGCATATAACTGAGCACATACATATATCATATACGGTTTTCTGTTTTGAAATAGGACATTGTGGAAACTATTAAAATCCACTGCTCTAAAAGCTTAACTGTTAAATCAACTTAAGTTATCTACTTTTTAGATATGTCGTCGATATGCCCTCTCATGTGAGCAACACTCCCCTCATGAGTCAAGCATGAAAAGGTTTATAATTCTTAGAAAGGCATCAAGATTTTTTTTTTTTATAGTTCTTGAGCAAGATTTTTTTTTTTTTTTTTTTTGTTGGAGCATCAGGAATTGATCACAAGAATTTAAGAGAGCTGTGTAACTTATAGTTATCACATTTAACACCAATGCACAAGGTTCCTACAGAAATTTTAAACATAAACCTTTCTGTAAATGCATGCCTCTGGTATCCTCATATTTTATCCACATGAAGGATTAGAACTTACCCTGATGGCTATCTTCTTGAGTTTGTTCATTGCAGAGAATTGCTTCAGACGAGATAGGACAGCAGAATCAAGAGGTTTATCAGGAGCTACACCATCAATCTGGACCCAAGGGTGGCCTGAAAAAGAACGTAGCCATTAGTTCAACTAGTAACTTCTTCAACAGAGGGGAGGCAGAAGTAGATTCATCTACTCACTCAGTAGAACAAAAAGGCAACTTTCAAAGTGTATCATAACATAAATTGCTAAAATAATTTTGGATAAATAAAACCTCTGCTTTGAAAACCAAAACTTCCAAAAAGTTCTTTTTGGAGTTCTAGGGAAATATAAAATTGCTTCTTTTAAAGAAAGAAAAAGAAAAGCATCTACAAAATTACTACAGAATTTTTCCAAAAATCACTGCTTTTATTAAAAAAAATAACACACCAACTACCATCACCACCACTACCAAGAATAAAATTCGTGTTTTAAATGTTGGGGCCCTAGGAAAGCTTGTGTGGACGCCTTTTGAAGTAGCTACCATCTTTTTTCTAGATTTTTGCCTTCTCTTGGCCTGACATTGAACCTAATTGGTGACATACTTGAAAGTTTTTCCAAATCATATCCATTAGGAGCGACTAAAGGTTCAAACCAACAGATTTGTTATTTTTGCATACAAATAAAATGTTATTTCCTTATTTGGAAATGTTGTATTCATACAAATGGACATAGATTATGAGATGAATGTTTTAGTCCCTAAGCTACATTGTATATGGTTTTGTAGGTGGATGAGAATCACTTACAGACATGAGATATAAACCATAAGCCTTGTAATTTTAAATTGTTCACCTTTGCCGATAAAAGTGAGCTGTCTACCAGGACAATTGTAACATGATTGACCCTCATACTTGATACAATAGTTTATCTCAACCATTCAAGTGGAAGAATTCAAGTTAATATGTTGATGTTGTTAGGTAGCTTGATATATATTGTTAAATCCATTTCTTGATAGCTTAAGCTTTAAGGACATGTGATCTCTTTACATGGTATCAAAGCTTAGGGATGGCAGTTTGGCCCCCTCAAAACCCACCCAAACGCTGGGCGCACAAATTTCAGTCCAATTAGGTTTTTAATTCTGTTTTTCATATTAATAATTGGAATGTGTTTCCTAAAAGGATACACATGAGCTTCAGTGAAGTTTTAGGAGAAACATTTGTGAAAAAGAAGTTCTTTGAGTTGCATTGAAAACAATGATTTTCAACCTATGAAATTGTTAATCAATTATTCAATCATAAGAGTTTCTAGGGTCAGTTCAGTTCAGTTCAGTCATAAAAAACACACCCAAGGTTGACCATCATGTAACGGGATCACAAGATGCAAAGATAGGAGCAAGGAATTCTCTGGAGCAATTGTGAATCAAGAGTGTCTAACAGGATTAGAGTCACATGGAGTAGAAAGCAAGCAAGGAACTTTGCAAAAGACTGCAGGAGTTAGGTGAACTCGTTAAAGGCTGTAAAGTCCTTTCATCTGTAGGTCCTTAGTCACATAATACAGTAGCATTGCCAGACCAGTTTGAAAAGAGTATATATGTAAGAAAAAAAGAAAATCATATCTATTAAATACGGATCTATCCATGCCTGGAGACCAAAAAACAAAGATTTGTAGAAAAATGCACACTTACAAAGAACTTCATGGGCTGTCAGCCGCTTTTTGGGGTCTCTTATAAGCATTCTCCTCACAAGATCTTTTGCACCCTCAGATATACTAGGCCATGGTTCTGATACAAAGTCAAGGTCGCCTTTTAAAACCTGCTCAAATATTCCCTGCTCCGATTCTGATCCAAATTGCATAGCAATAAAATTAGATGAACACCCAGATTTCTAGAATCATAAAAAGGAATAGGAAAACAAGAAAGAGGGAAAAAGACTTTGGAATTCTTACCATCCCAAAAAGGTGGAACCCCACTCAGTAAAATATATATGATAACCCCGGCACTCCAAACATCACATTCTTGACCATAATGTTTTCGCAAAACTTCCGGGGCCACATAATAAGGGCTTCCAACCACATCAGTGAAGCTTTCATCTGAACGTTGGAATATTAGCACTTACACGATGTAGAGGATTTAAATCAATTGCAGAAAAGAGAAAAAACATGCAATAATGACTTGCACAACAAGACAACAGTGCAAGCATGATTGAGGAGGCCACTTGGGGAACAAATCACTAAGCAGAAAATTACTGATGATATGATACAAACACACATGCAACAGCTTAGCCAAAAATGAATATTAAGATATAGTAAGCTTGTGAAAAATAGACATATCCTTTGGTCATGAACGTAGTCAACAAATGAAATCTATTATGATAAAATGTAAAAATATCTAACCTTCTAGTCATTATAGATCAATTGAATGAATGTTATTCTGTTAAATTCTTGACCACCATCTCATCTAAAAACTTAAGTTGTAAGAGAGATCAGTAACTTCATTATTTATATCCTCAACATGCTCTCTCACGTCTAGCCAGGCTCTCCTCCATAAAGCGGGTCAAACACATGCAAGTATTATAATTATCGGGTAGGCATTAATGTTCAAACACAAGATTTGTTGCCTGCTATGATACCATATTGAATTGTTGACCACCAACCAACTCATCTAAAAATCAAGTTATTTGAGAGAGGAACCTTTTAATATTTATCCATAACACATTCAACAAGGAAATCAATCTTGACAAAAATTGCTTAAGTGCATTGGATATATTGCAAAAACAAATATCCATGTTGCCAAGGCCAAATGAAGCATACAAACAAAGAAAACAATTTTAAATCTTGGATAGGTGATGGTCAAAATTGCAAATAGGAGTGGGCAATGAGTCAGGTCACATTTGCTTCTCATTGCTGACAATCAGATCCAAAACAAATATATAACCCTAAGTCAAGTTTAATTGGCTTTTTTGCCTTTTGTCTTGTTGACTGAAAAGGTGTGACTAAAAAAGTGATGCATTTGGTACTCAAATAAAATAAAGTAAAAAGTTGCTTTTTATTTTTTATTTTTTTTAGCAAATTTTTGCTTTTGTACATCTTAAAGTTAATAGCATTTGACAAACTCCTTTTTTGACTTTCTTACCATAAAATGGTAGAAAAACCTTGGAAAAAAATAAAGTGCTTATTGGCTTTCTGGCCATCCAAAAAAAAAAACTGCCCAAAAAAACATTTGCCAAACATGCATTATCAACGAGAGACACTAGTTGCTAAGGCTTTTAATGTCACCAACTTAACATGGTTTCCCCCTATATTACCTGGATCCAGTACATGGAATAGGAACATGATACGAGTCATACGACACATGTTCTAAAATGTGATATGATAGGAGTATACTTGTATAGATTATTACACTACTAAAAATTAAGGTATTTTTAAATCAACTTTCTATTAATAATTAAACAACCAATACAATATAGTCTATTTTGTTTTCAAATTAATCATGTAAAAATACATTTCTAGGAGTATTATGGCTTTTTCTTTTTCTTTTTTAAATTTCCTCCTACGGGAAACTTCAACAAAATAAATTAAGAAAAAAAATTGGGATTGCTTGAGATCAAAAATTCACTGTTTTGGAATGAAAAACGTAAATCGCTAGGTTATTAGCATTTTCGGGTAACATTGGTTTCCTCTCCTCCATAACAGAGCCTAAGCATTGGAAGTGAAAGTGAAGCGAGTCCAAGCCTAAGAAGAAGCTAATAAATTCACCTAAGACCCAAATGGGTAACCTTAGTTGGGTAACCAAAAAAATTTTCCTGCATCACCATAATGATCTCGCCACAAAACTAACCTCACAAAAAATTGTTAGGTATTAATTGCCTTAATTTTATTCTAGTAGATGAAACTAAGGAAGGAATTAAACTAAATTAGAAATCTGGAAACGAGCGCTCAAATCAAAAGGATTTAAAATTAGTAAGAATAAAATTGAATATAAAGAATGTAATTTTAAAATCAATCGAAGTGGAAATAATAGAGAAATGAAGATTGAAAACCAAAAGATAACAAATAGTGAACATTTTTGTTACTTAGGTTTGCTTATTAATAAGAGGATTATAAGGTTGAGTATGATGTGATTCATAGAATTAAAGTAGGTTGGCTCAAATGAAGGAGTGCTTCTGACATATTATGTGATCGATGAATATACCAATAAATTTGACAGGAAAATTTTGTAGAACAGATATAAGAGCAGTGATGCTCTACAGAACAGTGTTGGGCCACTAAGAAACACACGTATATCAATCAAATGAGTGCAGTAGAAATGAGAATGCTTAGATGGATGTATGGTAAGACTAGAAAAGAGAGAATTAGAAATGAATATATTCATGAAATAGTAGGAGGAGCACCTATGGAAGATAAATGGAAGGCCAAGAAATGGGGTCGGATGCTTGTATATGTTATATTTGTGAGTGTAGACTCTCATGTATGGGTTGATGATACCCAGGCACATACTCTGATGCCATTGCACAATTGTAAGCTTCTGTTGTGAGATGTAAATCTAAATTTCACAATATCACATCTCACTCGTGTTTAAAGAGCCCTTTGGTACTACAGCTACTGCCAGTCATGCCATCCATTCCGGGCGGAGATGGGGTCATGACAGATGGTATTGTTGTAGAGACCAGACTAGCTCCTAGCATTTCAATGAGACTGTAACAGTAATAATCTTTTACTTGTATTAAATGTGAGTATAAAGAATCAAACTGATTGCCTTAAATAGAGTAAGTGAGTTTTCTATCATTTAAAAGTCAGACGAATGTTAGGTACCAGACATTCAAACAGCTACTCCTCCAATGGATCCAAGTCTCAAGTACGAAACCAAGAGAGTTTAACATTTCAGTGATCCAAGGATGAATAAGAAGCTTATAGATAAACCAATATGGTGAAGAATTACTCATCCAGATATTAATATCACTAATAGACTTATCAGTCAAACCGCTCAGCGTCAAACTCAGTGCATAACTAAAATCAGAGTTCTGACACAAACCAAGAGTGTTTCCAGGGGAAATTTCCAAATTCTAACCATTCTGGAGTTTCATTGTTTAGATCACTTAAATCCAACAACAGCAAAAAAAAAAACTGAAAAAATTATACCTGGCCTGAAGAACACTGAGAGCCCAAAGTCGATTGTTTTAAGAGGTGCCTCCTCCTCCTGGTTAACAAAGAGAAAATTCTCGGGCTTCAAGTCCCGGTGCATCACTCCTAAAGAATGGCATGCTTCAACCACACCAACTATTATCCTCGCAAGCTCAGCTGCCTTTCTCTCCGTATAGTGTCCCCTCTGTATTATCCTATCAAAAAGCTCCCCGCCTGCACAAAGCTCCATAACAACATGAACAGCAATAGCATCCTCATAAGCACCCACAATAGATATCACATTCGGGTGACCTGCCAAATGGTGCATTATCTGAATCTCCCTCCTAACATCCTCCACATCCTCTTCGGTCGTCAACTTCCTCTTTGCAATGGATTTGCAAGCAAACTCCTTCCCAGTTGCCTTCTCCACACAAAGAAACGTCGTCCCAAATTGCCCTTGCCCAAGCTTCCTCCCAAGACTATAAACCTCCTTCAAATTACCCGTTTTCCTCTGCAACACAGACTCAACTTGAAGTCCCACACTTGACATTCGCTTAAAATGGCTTGGCATTGCCTTCTTACTTCCCTCCCCTCTTGTAATCGTTATCTCCCGCTTGATAGACTTCATGTTGTCAACACTTTTGGGCTCCTCTCCAGCTATTTTAACCGGTTCTGGTGGCGTGCTTTGCACACGAACCAGAGGCTCAGACCCATCTCCTCCTCCTCCTCCTCCTCCTCCTCCTTTAGAGGAGGCAGAAGCTGAATCTGAAATTTTCTCCGATTTTTTTGCCTCATTGTTGTTGGTGCTGGCATCTTTATTAGGAGGAGGAAGAGTGTTATCTGGTTGCCGGGTTTTCCAAACTGCCGCTGTAACAGACTGCAAGAACCCATTTTTGCCCAAATTGGGTCCAACACAATTGTTCCCCATCAAATACCAATCTCAGAAATCCTATCCCTCTTGAATTCAAATATTCAAATCAATCTCTATTAATCCCATTACCAATAATGACCCTGTTCCGAATTCAATCTCCCTGATCAGATCATCCAACAAAGCCACATTTTGCCCCAAATTCTTCCCCAAATATTCAAACTCAATAATTCAAAAGTACCAAAACGTACAATCTTATTGAACAATCAAAGAATTCTATTCGAACAAGATCTCAGAAATTTAAGCTCTTTTTCGATAAATTCAAAGGAAAAACAGGGTGAACATAAAACTGGGACTATATACACCAACAAAATCTCCAGCTAATCCAGTAATTGATAAAAATAACGAATCGATCA
Source organism: Camellia japonica (assembly GCA_030407325.1). Taxonomy (NCBI): domain Eukaryota; kingdom Viridiplantae; phylum Streptophyta; class Magnoliopsida; order Ericales; family Theaceae; genus Camellia; species Camellia japonica. The sequence continues at coordinate 80,389,436 of JAPPVO010000024.1, forward strand.
ACTAAATTAATCGGAATTTATATGCAAAACCAATGTTGGTGACGATATACAAACCCTAATTTTGAAAAATGAAAACTCAGCAATGACTAATCAAAATCCGATAATTGAACACATATGAGCAAAGAAAAAGGTTGAATCAAAAGGAAAGTGAGAGAAAATGGAGGGAAAAAGGGACGAGTGGGTGAGTCGACTCGGAGCAGAAGCGGAATGAATTTCCCGAATGGTTGGTTTTTTGGGTTTCAGTTAAAAATGGAAGAGGCGACGCCCAGTTCCATTCGAAGATTGCAGAGAGAGAGAGACATGATCAACCATATTAATATTGTTTCCTTCATTTTAGACTATAGTTTTTATTTCTTTAGATGGTTGTTATTATAGTTGGTACTATTATCTTGTTATTATATGGTTTGATTTCACTGTGGTAGTCCATGCATGCATGGGACTGATACGTGCCAGATAATGAAGGTTTAAGAATTATTTTATTTTGATTGTAAATATATGATTATTGAAATTGTTTAATGAGAAAAATAAATTATTATTTTAAAAGATCATTTTTTTCATTTTTATCCACTCATCTTAGATCACCGTCGGAAAAATGGCTAACAACGGTTGAGGAGGTGGTGATAATAGATAAATTATGGAGTCTTTTGGAAAGCACTAAAAAAGCTAACTTTTAGCTTTTTATCCATTTTAAGGTCAAGTTTGGCAATTTAAAAATAATTTATCTTTTTACCTTTTTATCTTTTTTTCCATCACATCATCCTTCTACTTTTCTGCACATCTTTTCAAAAAAAGATAGAAAGTACACTTATTTAGGTCATCCCAAACAACCCCTAAGTCATCTCTCGTATTTTTTACTCATAAAAAGAAAAAATAGACTAAAAATCTAAAAAATCAACTTTTTACTAACTTCTCAAAATATTCCTATATAGACAAATAGATAACATTAGACAAATAAATGTATAGATATAGGAGTAGTATGATATTTTCAATTATTATTGTCTTTTATCGTAAGTCCAGGGTGGTCTTAAGGGGAGGCAACCAAGGCCTATCTCAAGCTCAAAATTGAACAAAATTTAAGGGCCCTCGATTAAGGGTGGATATCATGTCGCATTATTTTAGATTTATGTTATAATTATTTTAATATTAATTCAATCTATTTAATATTTTTTTTCTTTTGTTTTAAGAAAAATTTACCCATAAGTCTTAGTTTCTGAAAAGTTGAACCATTTAGTCTTAAAAGTTTTCTTATGCTCTATTTAGTCTCATTTGCACATCAATCTACTGTTCGAAACATTAATATGATGTTCGAAATCTAATATTCGAAACATTAATCTCATGTTTAAAATCTAATGTTCAAAACATTAATCTGATATTTGAAACATTGTAATGGGACCTTTCAGTCTATAAGAAAACTTTTAGGACTAAACAGTGTATAAGTTATTAATTTGGGATTTATTTATGCATTATAAGCAATAAGACCATTTTTTAAAATTTTTCTAATGATTTTTTCATATCTTGATCTATGTAAATAAATTTAATATATAGTTTTAGTGACGACATATACAAATAGAATTTATGTAGATATTAGTAAATAAAAAAAATTATAAGTACTTATCATTTTATACCAGTACTTTTTTTTTTTTTAATTGTCTGTAAATGGTCTAATTTTTAAAAGTTCATTTTGGGTCATAAATATCTCAGAACCGGCCCCAGTTATGATCCCAAGATATGAGTTTAGGGCTATTGTCACAAGAGTTTCAAAACTAGGTTTATGGCCCAAATATTCATTTTTATTTGGGTAAATTACCACCCTCGCTTTAAATTTGAGAAATATACAATAAATATTGATGTTTGGATGAATTACAATAAATCCTATAAATTTTGCATGATTACATTAAATTTTCTTAAGATTTTTATTAGCATAACACTTGCCTTCATTTTTATCATAAATTCATTAATCATATGGATAAATAATGACGGCATACCTTATATAGAAAATTGTTTGAGGGCTCGAAATGGTTGGCTCAAAACCCAAAATGACGTTGTTTTGGATTTCTTTTTTTTTCTCTCTCTCTCTTTCTCTTTCCCATCTGTTTTCTCTCTATGAAACAGACAGCAGAATGAGACAGGGGAAGGAGAGGAGGAAGAAAAGAGAAGAAGAGAAGGAGAAGACAGAGGAGGGTCGCGACGCCGGGTGGGTGGAGGAGTGGAAGAGAATAAGGAGTGAGAGGGAACAGGGACAGAGAGAGAGTCGGAATCACTGTCGCAAACCACCGGTGCCACCATCACCGTTGGTCGCAAACCTCTCGAGCCACCGGTGCCGCCTATGTGTATACACAGATCTGTGTATCTCTCTCTCTTCTCTCTTTCTCTCTCTCTCTCTCTGTCTCTGTTCACAGATCTGTATGTGTATACAGATCAAACTTAGTTTGAAACAAGGGTGTTATTTTTTGACTTATCTTTTGGCATGCAGATCAAAAGAAAATAAAAAGAAATGAAGTGAGTTTGATGTCATAAAATAAAAAGAAAATAATGAAATGGAGTGATTTTGAACTGTATCAAGATCAAACTGTATACACACAAAGATGAAATGGAGTGAGAAGAGATGTCAAACTTATCTTTTGGCATTGTTTCAAAATCACTCCATTTCATTATTTTCTTTTTATTTTATTTTTAAAAAAATTTTGAATCTCAACACAATGAGGAAAAAAAAACCTTCTCTATTTGGCTTAAACTTTGACCTTGTGAAGATTAAAATTTTACATAGTGATCTGACATATGGAAGATAAATGAGTTTTCTTCAAATGTTCAATCTCTCTTTCTTTAAAAGAATTTTCAGAGACACCAAAATTGCAAAAAAATTGGTAGTATACGTATGTCACAGATTTACATGGAAAAGTTAATGAATAGGTCAATTTTTGTGTACAACTAGTGTAATGGTTTAGGTTTGTCTTGTTTTTTTTTTTTTTTCAAAGATTTGTCTTGTTTGTTTGTGTTCCCAAGCTCTTGTTTGTTTATGAATCTTTTTTGTGCTCAGAGTAAAGTTGAGAGAAAGAGAGGAGTAATGGATTCACAGACTGGGAAAATGGGGTGGAATAAGGGAATAAGAAAAGAAAAGGGAGAAGACTTTGTGGAGGAGGCAGAGTGTTGTCCTTCTAGGGAAACAAGATAAAGAATACTTTTTTTCTTCGTCTTCTTCCTCCTCTGTTCTTCTCTCCTCTGAGTTATGAAAAAAAAAAAAAAAAAAAAAAAGGTGCCAAAACGACATCGTTTTGGCACCTCGAGCCATTCGAGCCAGAGAGCATTCAGGCTACCTGACAGAATAACTCCGCTACATAGCTTGAATTATCAATGGCTCGAATGGTCCGAAATCCCAAAACGACGTCGTTTTGGGTTTTGTTTTTTATCTTAGCGGTAAGATTTATTCTCTTACCGGTAAGATAATTTTTTCGTACCAGGTCTAAATCATTCTCTTACCAATAAGAATGCCAAAACGACATCGTTTTGACATTTGGGGCATTCGAGCTCTCACGCATTTTCCATATATTGCAAATGTATATTTTACCTGACTTAATTTTTTTGTATTTTTATATCATCTGCATTAATTTCAATTTACACTACAAGAAAAGTGGGCTTAAAAGACGGAACTTTTGGCGACGACACATTTGCCGTCGCAAAAAGTGACTTTTTTGCGATGACACAGCTTGCCGTCGCAAAAAATGTGACATTTTGAGACGGTACAACTTGTTGTCGCAAAAAAATTGACCTTCTAAGACAGCACAACTTACTGTCGCAAAAAATCACGAAAAATGTGACTTTTTTTTGCAACAGCACAATTTGCTGTCGCGAAAAATAGAGTATTTGCAACAGCAGGAAATGCTGTCGCGAAAAATAAGAGTATTTGCAATGGCAGAAATTGTTGTCGCAAAAAAAAAAAAAATAGAGCATTTGCGATAGCAAAGATTGTTGTCAGGAAAAAAATAGATTTTTTGCCACGGCACCAGCTGCAGTCACAAAAAAAAAAATGAGTGTTTTACGATTGTAATAGGTACCGTTGCAAAATATATATATATATATATATTGTGACTTTGAGACAGCTTCATATATATATAGTCACAAAATGGTTTAAATAAATACAATGGTATTTTTTTGTCACAAAAAAATAAAAATAAAAAAAACGACGTCGTCTTATTCTTTTGATATAACATTTCTCTTTTTACCTATTTTTTCATCTTCCTGTCTCTTTGTCTCTGTCTCTGTCTCTCTTTCTCTCTCTCATTCATCACTTTTCTCTGTCTGTCTGTCTTTCTTTTTCTCTCTGTGCCTTTGTCATTGTCTCTCTTCTCTTTCTCTCCCTCATTCATCATTCTTCTTTGTCTGTCTGTCTGTCTCTTTCTCTCTGTCTCTGTCTCTCACTCATCACTCTTCTCTGTCTGTCTGTCTGTCTCTCTCTTTTTCTTTCTGTGTTTCTCGCTCATCTCTCTTCTCTCTATCTCTCTCAAATCTTTTAAAAACCGGACCGATGAGCGAATCGGAAAAATGATCGGGTGGACGGGTCACTGGTTCAACCGTCAGGTTGAACCGGAATCAAACCGTGACGTCACAAATATATTAAAATTATATTTAAATAAAAATATAAGTAATAAAATTATAAATTAAAAAAATTAATAATCTTAAATATTTCTCTTAATACTTTTTTTTATTAAAAATATAAAAAAATATTTTAAAATATTATTAATTTTAATTTTGGAAGACGAAATCAAATATTCAATATTCCCTCCATATGATTTTAATTCAAATAATTTGATTGAAAGAAGAGCAAAAATTTTGGAGGGATATCAAAATTTTAAGTTTCCCTCAAATAATTTGATTGAATCCCACATAGATTTTTTTAGTTTTTTTGGAAGAATTTTTTTCTTATAAATAGATAGAAACTTTCACAATAATTTCAAGCTCTCAATGAGATTCCTCACAAGAGGAGACCTTTAAAAGAGAGTTTTCAATTTAATTTTTATTATATATATAATAATAATATATATATATATATAATAAGAAAGAATAAAAGAAAATACAAAAAATTCGTTTTATCAACCTGGTGAACCGGAATCGGGTCAACCGATTCGGCGGTTCGACCGCCGGTTTTTCCAGTTCTCTCAAAATAGACCGGTTTTCCACTACGACCGGTTCAGTGGGTATACTCGGACCGGAACCTCCACCGGTCGATGGTTCAACCGGTTGAATCGGGCGGTCTGGTCCGGTTTTTAAAACCATGTCTCTCTCATCTCTCTTATTTCTCTATCTCTCCTCTATCTCTCTCTTTTTTTTGCTCTCTTTGTCTCTCTCTCTCTCTCTCTTTCTTATCTTTCTCTCTCTCACTCATCACTATTCTCTGTCTATCTGTCTGTCTGTCTCTCTTTCTTTCTCTCTATGTCTCTCGCTTATCTCTCTTCTCTCTATGCCTGTCTCACTCATTTCTCTTCTATCTATCTCTCTCTCTGTCTCTTTCGCTCATATCTCTTCTCTCTGTGTCTCTCTCTCATTCATCTATTTTCGCTATCTTTCTATCTATTTGTCTGTCACTCGTTCATCTTTTGTTTCTCTCTCTTTTTTTTGTCTCTCTCTATCTCTTTCTCTCTTTCTTTCTTACTCATCACTATTATCTCTCTCTCTCTCTCTTTCTCTCTTTGTTTGCATGTTTGTTTGTCTGCCACTCTCTTTCTCTCCCCCACTGTGTTCACCTTGCTCATTTTTTCCCTCATCTCTTCTCTATTTACCGAGCTCCCTCTCGATTTATCGATCAACTGCAATAAAATATAATTTTAGCGACCACTTTGTCTCTCTCTCGTTCATCACTCTGTGTGTGTCTCTCTCTCTATCTCTCTTCTCTATCTATCTGTCTCTCACTCATCTCTTTCTCTCACTACCCATCTACTCTACCACCTTCACCAATACTGCAAAATGTCACTCTACTACCACCACTGTTGCCACTCCACCTCTATGACTACCATTACTACCACCATCGCCACCATTCCACTACCATCACTACTGCCACTACTACTACCATTACCTCTCCTCTACCATCGCCATTCCATCATCTCTACCACTACCACAACTTCACAACTAATCTCACTCGCCATCACCACTACCATCACCTCTTATCCACCACCTTCACTGCTACTGCCGCTCCCATTGAAACTTGATTCAAATTTATTTTTTAAAGACTAAAAATTAGTTTCATGACAAAATTTTAAAAATCAAAACTACCATACTTGTCAATTTTATATAATATTTCGAAGGATATGATCAGCTTGTTTGGTTTAGATTTTCAGTATTTATTTTTTAGGAAATTTAAATTTTTTATTATGTGTGTGTGTTTTCTTATTTTTATTTTTTATGTTTTCACTATTTTTTTTTAAATATTCTAAGCATTTTTATTTTTATTTTTAAATACACCACACATAAATACACTTTAAAAATATAATATTTGTGAATTTTTTTTTATAAAATTCACTAAATACTATAAATATATATATATGAAAATTTAGTATAATTTTCGTATTTTTGTGCATTTATTAATTTTTAAATTTTTTTTTGATAAATATTTTTATTTTTTAGATACATCTAAGTAAGGTGCATCTAAAAATATAAAAAATAAAAATTACTTAAAATTTTAAAAAATCACTAAAAATAAAAATAAAAATATACGAAAAATAAAAAAATTCAATTTTCAAAAAATTAAATCAAAAAAATCGAAATCAAATAATTTTTAAAAACTCAAAAATACATTAAAAAAAAAAAAAATCAACCAACCATGATCTCAAATTTTTACCTCTCTCCCAAATTTAACACTGTTCGAATTTCCCACAAAACCCTATCTCTGATTTCGTTTTCCCTCTCTTTCTTTTCACGCTCAAACAGAAAATTCACCAAAAGAAAAGAGTTGCGATTGGGGGCTCGAAACCGAGCGCCCCGGATGTCCCTAATTTTGTTTTTTTTTTTTTTTTTTTCAGCAGAGGCGACTGGAGGGGAGGGGGAGGGGGAGGGGGAGGGGGAGGACTGGAGGGGAGGGGGCCTAAAAAATGGGCTGGAGGTGAGGCGGGGGGCGCGGCGATCGGGATGGCAGAGGCGACGAGCAGAGGACATGCCGGCGGCGACGAGCTGAGGAGACGACGATCGGCGACGGATCGACGACCTCTTCTCTCCCTCTCCCTCTCCCTCTTCTCTGAGTTGCAGAGGTCCAAAAATGGCGGGAAAAAAAAAAAAAAAAAAAAAACCTAAAGCCCAAAACGACATCGTTTTGGGCTTTAAGGGCATTCAGGGCCGATTTTTTCGAGCTAAAAAAACATTTTCCAAAAGGAAAGCCCTAATTTCCAAACCCACCTAACGCTAAATACACAGTGTACTCTCCGCTCAACTCTTTCCTTATCCACACACACTCACACACACAAATGGCTTCCGCAAATGCTATCTCCACCGCCTCGATCCTCACTTCTCCCAAACAGGTAATACTATCATCACAACTCTTTTTCTGCTGCCGATGCATGCATCCGTATGTATGTATGTATGTGTGTATTGATTGATTGTGTTGTGTGGATTCAGGGGAATTTGACGAGTAGGAGAGTGAATCAACTACTGCAAGGTCAGAAGATGAATTACAATGAGGCGTCCTCGAGTCGACGGTTCGTGGTGAGAGCTGCTGCGAAGGAGATCGCGTTTGACCAAAGTTCGAGGTCTGCTCTTCAGGCAGGCATCGATAAGCTTGCTGATGCTGTTGGCCTCACTCTTGGTCCTAAAGGTATAATATTTCTCTCTCTCTCTCTCTCTGTCACTTCTTCTTCTTCTTCTTCTTCTTCTTCTTCTTCTGTTTCCATTTCTTTGTAGAGTTAGATGTTTGTTATTTTACAATTGTGTTTGTTGATTTGTATAAGGGTGGTGTCTTGTGCGTGTTTTAATGATCCCAACGGAAAAGAAAAAAATGTTCATTTGTCTGCTGGTGTCTAGTTTTGCTCAATTTCTTGTGCTGTTTTTCATTAATAGTGTATTTTCTGTTGTACATATATGATGAGAAGCAATGTTACCTTTTTTCTTTCTCACCTCTTTTAGGATTATTATTGCTTTATTTCTTTCAAAAATTTTATTTAGGTTGCTTGGGTTACAAAATCTAGAGAATCTGAGTTAGAAGTGCCCATTGCTATTCGTCTTACAAGTGAGACTGTTATGTATCCATATTACTCGAAATGGATAAGAGAGAGAGGGCACCGTGACTTTCCATTAAAGCTAAACCAACGGTGTAATGTTGTTCGATGGGAGTTCAGTCATCCTACTCCATTCATTAGGTAATCCCTTACAGACCTGTTGGTGTCCATTTTTTCAATCAGGTTATTTTATTGAAAGCGCACACTTGTTGGCCTTTGATTGACTATTTTTAACAATATCGTTTCATTGTTAGTCAATTACCTTCAGAAAACTGCAAGAAGTTGTGTTTCTTCCATTTAACCTGTTGTTATAGCAGTTTCCTCCCATGCCAGGAAGGTGTTCATTGTTGTTTTTTTTTTTGTTTTTGTTATACACTTTTTCTTTAGATTTTGTATTCTCTGTGTGGCCAAGGTTGCTCCCCTTCTAATTATCCTACTTATTAAAAGAAAAATATATCATGTCTATACTTCTTTCTATCCCCATAAAATTTTATGTGAAAGCATTTCTTCTAACATTTCACTCTGATTTCAGAAGAAAGACTTCTCCATTACTCAATTTAGCTGTCTAAGCTTGAAAGGATTTACTCACTGTTGATCAGTCTTTCACACTCTCAGTTGCAATATCTTTATGTGTTTGTTCTTATTTTTTTAGCATATTTATACTTGAATGTTTACAAAATTCACATTGTTCAAATGATATGTGAAATTCAAACCTTGGCATGTATGTTTTTGCTCTTGTGATTGTAGGAGCCGAGAGTTTCTTTGGTAAGAAGGGCATACGGCTTTTGCAACAAAGGCAGAGGCTGATGCTGAGGTATGGAATCACTCGCATTTGCACTCTTCTTGCCTTATTACTGTCATGCTTGATGCTTCACATCTTGTCTTTTGTAGTGGTTTGTTGTATTGGAAGCTTTACTTTCTAACTCTAATTTGTTGCTGGAATGTAATTATTTATCCCTAGGTCCTTGAGATATTGGAACTATATAGACGAATATATGAAGAATATCTGGCAATACCTGTTGTGAAGGGTAAGAAGAGTGAGCTAGAGAAATTTGCTGGTGGCGACAAGTGTTGAGGTATTACCTTCGTCCTTTGTGACGTTATACTCTTTTTATCATTTTATATTTTTTTCTTGTTTGGCTTTCCCTTGGTGTTTTTAAGTATATCTTTTCATATCATCATTTGTTTACAATTGCTTCCTAGGCCTTCATTCCAAACACTGGGCAAGGTATACAAGGTGCCAACATCACATTGCTTGGGTCAAAATTTTGCTAAAATGTTTGAGATAAATTTTGAGAACGAGAAGGGAGAAAAGTCTATGGTTTGGCAAAATTCTTGGGCATATAGTACTCGAACGGTAAACTCTTCTACTTGTTTTTGTAAATGTATAATGCCCTTTAGTTGCTATCTCATTTTCCTTTTAGACGTCTTTATATCTCTTCTTTGATATTAATTTTGTGAGAAACCATGATGTTTTTCAATGCTTAACCTTTTTTCTCTTTAGTGTATTTGTCTGTTTTCGATTACTTTGGTTGCTTCCTCTTAAATTGTTTTAACCTAGGAATGGTTGGATCCATTCTCAATGACTGCAAAACTCAGCAGACTTCAGAAGTGTTTTTCTAATCTGTATTCCATTTGTTATGGAGTTTTTCTCCCAGTAATCCTGTCTGGATATTTTTTTTGTTTTTGTTTTTGGTGTTTATGCTTAGAATGACAGCTAGCTTGCAGCTTTTTTTGGTTCATAGCTGATTTAAGAGGAAAAGGATGGTCACTATAAAAGCTAAATTACTCATGGTGCAAGGTTGGAAATTTGGACTTCGATAGCTTAAGGGTTGCACTCAATTTTTACGACTTACTTTTTTGGTTGAAAGTCTGCATTTTTTTTTAATCTTGAAAGTTCTTCATTGAAAGACAACATTAAGTACCTTTTTCCAAGTTCAAACATTATTGGACCGAATTATTTGAAGAACAATCCCGATTGGTAGCTCGAATATAGGGGCTCGAATTTGGCTCGAAATTAGGGGGAAGAAGAAAAAGGAGGAGGGAGGAGGAGGAGGGAGGAGAAGGACTGGAGAGGGCCCAATTATTAGGGCTGGAGGCGGAGGAGGGGGACGGAGGCACGATCGGGCGGAGCCGACGAGCTACAAGCTGCGATGGCGGGCGGAGGCGACGAACGAGCTGCGAGCTGCGACGAGGACGGCGGGCGGAGGCGGCGGAGGCTCCCTCTCTCCTCTTCCCCTCTGTTCTTCTTCTGGTTTCAACGAAGAAGAAGAAGAAAAGGAAGAAAGAAAAGGAAGAAAGAAAAAGAAAAAAGAAAAAAAAAGAATGGCAAAACGACGTCGTTTTGCCATTTGAGCCAAAATCGAGCCACGAATTTCGAGCTACCAGTTATTTTTCTTTGAAGAATGTTTGAGATTCTCAGAATTATGAATCTGGAAAACAACTTGTCTGGTTTTGGTAAGCTTAATCTAGTTGTAAATTAGTGGATAGAACACCAAATTCTATGCTTAAACTTCCATCTGAAGTTGCAACTTTCGAAGAAAATGCCTTCTCCATTTGATATCAATACAAGGGACAAAACTGCCAAATTTTAGTGATCTTATTGCCATATTCAGAGAGCCTCTAAATGCAGTATCTTATTATTTACTTAATTATCTTTGTAATTGTATAGTAGTTAAATTTTTATGTTTTTTTTGTAATTAATATATTAACACATAATTATATTGTCATTAATTATTTTTATTTATTTTTTCAGATATTTTCGGAGTAGGAGTTTGCTTCTTGTGGATTTCATGTGAAGAATGCTACTAATTTTTGTTTTTGTACCACGGAGAATGTTGTTTTGAATTATGAATAACATTATATATTTAAACATTATATATGTATTATGGAATATTATATATTAGGGTAATTTTGTTGATGTATAGTTATGAATGCAAGAATATGTTTATTATGGAGAAATTATTATTTCTATATAGGAATTTTTATATTATTATGCAATTATTGGTTTCTTTTGAAATTGTTTTTTATTGAATACAGGTAATTTTAATATTTTTAATTAATTTACAGCAAGGCTTTATTTTTATTTATTTATTTATTTATTTTTTTTTGCGACGGCACCTAATCGTCGCAAAAAATAGGTATTTTTTTTTATTTTTAATAATTATTGCATTTTTTGCAATGGCACAATACCGTCGCAAAAAATCAAAATCTTTTTTTGGCAACATATTCAATGCCGTCGCAAAAAAAAAATAATATTTTGCAATGGCAATTTCTGTCGTCTCAAATAAAACTTTTGGTGACGCTAAAATAGAACCGTTGCCAAAGGTCTCTGTTTTTACACATTATTGGCGACGGTAAAATGCCGTCGTAAATAGTAGCATATGCCGTCGCAAAAAAAAAAGCGACGGCATGATGCCGTCGCTAAAAAGTTTTTGCAACGCTCTCTATTGTGACTCTCGTTTGCCGTCACTAAAAGTTTTTTGAGAAGGCATGATGAGTATTTGCGACGGCATTTTGCCGTTGCAAAAAATCAAAATTTTTATAGTGTTACTTACTCTTACTAAAAGAAATATTAATATAATTATATGTTAAAATTGTAAGATTTACTCTACTTTTTAATTTTTTTTTAAAAAGTCAATATAATTTATCATATTTATTTTCATATATCATTTCTTTTAGCTTCAACTTAGCCTTAACCTACTAACAACATCCACATTCTCCCATTTACCAGCTTCGCCTCAATTTCCACTCTCTATGTTATTTTTCACCATCACCTCCAACATCTCAACTTCGTTCTATTCTTTTCATTATAATTGGTTTGGAAATTGATTATTTTAATTAATTTTTTAATTTTTTATTAAAAAATATGTAAAAAAATAGAGAAGATAATATGATTAAGTATTTTGACTTTTTACTTATTTTAATTAATAGAATAAATTACACTCACCTCCCATGAGATTTACCTCCCTTGTAATTTGAATAATTACACAAATCTCTTACTTTAACTAACATTGTCCAGATTTTCCCATTCCATCAAATTGGAATAAACGGTATTACTTGCCTGTAGTAAATGCCCTTATTACCCTTCTTTTTGAGTACAAAAAGATGATAATACCCTTGTCCCCTCCGTTTACGTTATGCAGCAATTAAATTATGAATTATTTTTTAGGATTTAATACTCTTATTACCCTTGTTTTTTTGGATTTATTTTTTAAAAATATCAGAAAATGTTTAAGAAAATTTTATTTTTTATTTTAAATATATCATTTTTTTATTTTTTTTTATTTTCAATATTTTAGTTTATTTTCTAAAAATTTTAATATTTTAAACTCAAAATACAACTTTACACTCAAATTGTAACCAAAGACATAATTCAAAACTGAATTAAAATTTTATTTTCAAACCTCATAACTAAACAGATAACTCGAAACTCCACACTAGTTTCAAAACACTACACTCAAATCATAACAAAACACAAAACAAAAAATTAAAATACTTAAAAATATATTTATAAAATAAAAAATATTTAAAATATTTTTTAAAATTTTTTTAATATTTAAAAAATATATTTAAAATATTTTTAAAAATACAGCACATAAATGTATGAAATATAATGCACATTAAAATAAATAAATAAATATTTAAAATATAAAATATTTACCCTAAAAAAATTAATCCAAAAAATTTCAAAATACAACTCAAAACTCTTTTTAAAACTTATAACCAAACAAATTTTCTCTTTTCAAAACTCATAACTTAAAATACGACTCCACATTCAAATCATTATTCTAAAAATAATTTTGAAAAAATAATAATAATTATTTTTAAAAAAAATTTCTTTTAAAATAGAGTTTTGAAAAAAGTTTGGTTTTGAATTTTAAATTGAGTTTTGAGTAGTTTTGAGTTGTGTATTTGATTATGAGTTTTGAAAAGATTTTTGAAATTTTTAATTGGAATTGTGATTCTAAAAGAGAATCAAACATGTTTCTTTGTTATTGTTTGGCTAATTAATTGTTTATACTTCTAGTGTTCACCTCACTGTAAACTGGAATTTTGATTGGAGAAATACTATAAAATAAATAAATAAGAATAAATTTTAAGGTAAATTTTAATAGTTGTGGACAACCTACCTGTTGTTGTGTTTTTACATAAAAAGTTGCAATTGTAAAAAATAAATAAATAAATAAATAAATAAATAAATGCACTGATCCAGACGTCCAAGTAGATGACCAGCCAATGTTTGGTATTGGTATATATGGATGCATTGAGGATACTTGAGGACATTATGAGCAGTTAGTGTTTAGCTTTGATGATATCAGTAGGTTCTGTGATGAAGTGTGTAAACGACAGTCAAAAAATAAGAGAATTTTGACATTATCAAGTAAAATAAGAGAGATTATTATAATTATTGAAATTATAGGAGATGTTTCTATATTTGTCAGAAACTTCAAAAGAGGTAAACTTAATTTACCCTAATTAATAAGTCACATGTCAAACAGTGCCTTAAATATGAAAATCCTCTCTCTTTATTCTTCTTATTCGTCCTAGATTTGATAAAAGTGTGTGTCTTTTGTCCTTAATGATTATTTGCTCAATAGGCACAATCATAACTTTAGAAAATCAAAAAATAGTGTGAAGCGGGGATAATGGTGATGTGCAAATAAAAGTTCCTACATTGCCATATTTACCAACTAGATGTATCTCATGTGATGTACGGAAAAATAAATTATACATATTTTATGTGATAAATAAATTATTTTAATCTTAAATTATTAATTATAAATTTTTTTAGAATAATAGTATCACAATCACTTAATAAGATAAATAACTTGTATCAAACTAAACAAAATATTAAAAGAGAAAAAATTTATAAACTCAGAAAAGTTATCATTAATTTACTTGGACTTTTAAATCAATGGTGTATATTATTTGTGTGGGTGATTTTCTGTCCACACTGCCAACTCAGTGATCAGCTGGAGAGAACTGACAGAATAGATGACACCTGGCTAACCTGCAACAGAAAGAGAAGATTCCGGCGGTGGTTCGTCCACCCGGGGGCACTCCGACGATCAAGTCAGTATATCTCTCAAAGATAATCAATAGTGCAAACTCACTGTTCAGAATATAAATTGCATACCTTAGACCTACGGGGGTGCCTCTCTTTTATAGTTTACTCAATCTTAGTCCCACTAGAAGCCTGACTTCTATGGACTCCCATTCAGTGCTTACTTTGGACTCCTTAAGAGATAAGGATAGACTCCCTAAGAGCATTATCCTAATCCATCTTGAAATCTTTCCTCATTTTAGGACCCTTGTCCCTTATCCGCTTATCTTGGATTCCAATATCTTCGAAGGTAACCTCGGCCTTGCCGAGATAACCTCGGCGTTATGACCAGGACACGTGGCACCTCGGCTGACACGTCGGCGTCACCTTGCCACGTGTTGGTACTTAGAAAATATATCCCCACAACTGCCCCCTAGGTTCTATTACCTTGGCATTCTGAGGTGATGGAACCTATATTGGTACCTCCTTGTAGTACGTCGGCTTAAAATTTCTTCTACCGAGATCATTTATTTCAGGCCGACATGCCTCCATTAAGACTAAGGACTTCAAGAGTTCTTTCTAACATATGAGCTGTCACGCATCACTTATTTGACAGTTTTTATCCACGTGTTTCATCCTTACGCGATCGTGCCTGTGACGCGCCTGTAAGCCGTCTTGCGTCTGCGTGCGCCGTCTGACGCATTCGTTGCTCTAGGCACATTAATTCATTTTCGCCGCCGTTTCAAGTTTTAACAAAACTTTTCTCTCTTCTTTCATTTCTTCACTTTTCATTTGATATTCTTGCATTTTCTCTCTCTTACTTTTCCCTCTTGAATCCGCCATTGTTCCAGACTTCAAGCTCTGCAACTGCCTTCATTCCTTTCTCTTGGTGAAGCCTTCGCCGTTCTGTTACTTCTGCAACCGTCGCCTGACTTCGGCGATCTTTATACCGGCTTCGCTTTTTCTGGTAAGCCACAGTTCCCTTCGTTTTTCAATTCTCTGATGTTCTTTATTATTTGTTGCCGTTACTACTTTGTTCAAACATTTGATTTGTGAATCTCATATTTGAGTGTGTTTATTCCACGATTTTGCCCTTGCCCATGTCTTGAATACACGAATCGTTCACCATTTTCTTGCACTTTTGCCACTGTTTTTGACCTTGTACCACTTGTACTCACTGTGTTCTTGATAGTCCATCTTTGTTCTTAATTCTGAAACTTGTTCTTGTTTTCTGTTTTTTGTGTCTTTTCCAGATCTATGCCTTCAATCTTCGTTTCCATAGACTTAGGTTTGGGATTTGTCTGTAGAACCCACAATTTAGGAAAAAACTGAAACCTGTTTTTACCTTAAGTGTTTGCCGAGGTCCTAATAACCCTTTCAAAACATCTTCTGAAACCCAACCTCCTTGATTAAGCCGATATCATGGGTATGTGGAAACATAAGGTAAACACCCCATCCAAACTAGAATACTTTAGACAGGAGTTTGAAATCCCAGCCGACGTTCATCTGAGGTTGGCTGGGGATGATGACTCCATCATGCCTACTGACGACTCCATGCCCTTCCCTGTAGTTGCCTTTATTGAGTGTGGATTTCGGCTTCCACTTAACATCCTTTTTCGCGAGATTCTCCATTATTATAAGTTAAACCCCATGCAACTTGCCATCAATTCTTATCGAGTGATCAATGGTATCATAGCCCTAGCTAAACAGGAAAACGCTAGGATCACCTTAGCCGATATTCAATACTGCTATACCATGTGCGGCCTTAACTTGAAAGAAAAAGGCTACATTTATTACCTTAAGCCGAGGTCCACAGAGTTCAAAATCGTAGCCGACCTCCCAGACTCCAATAAGGAAGCTGGGGACGACTATTTCATTACTTCGGGAAACTGGGAGTTTGCCCCAGATGAAGACCTCCATCTCTTCCCTCGATCAGTCTTTGTAGAGGGTAATGGTAAGAGCCCTGCATTCATACTTACTTGTTTTTAAAGTCTTGCATACTTCATCTGTTTCTTAACGTCTGTTTTCCTTGCAGCTGTTCCTAAGCCACCAAAAATTTTTCGCCAATCCTTCTTTCCCAGCAAGGATTTGAAGAAACTCTTAGACCTGCCAGTCCATAAACGGAAGGCGCCTCTGCTTCTTAATTTCATTCCAACATACAAATTAGCTCTTCCCGACGTTCCCAGGAGAAAAAAGAAGAAGAGCTTATCTCCTCTCTTTGCCACAACTCCACAAGCCGCGTCAACATCTCAGACAGACCAAGGATCAACCTCTGATCCAGCAGAACAGCCATCTACCTCGACTCAATACCTGATCCCACCATCTCAACGCAAATGTCGTCGACGACTTGTTCTTGCAGCCGAGATGGGCCGCCCAAAACCAGTCGCAAAAGACCTCTTAGCCAATATTCCAACTGATGTTGATGCTCAATCAACACAAGCCCTGCCTCCACCGAAGCCGAAAAGAGTTAAAAAGGCTCAACCAAAGGCTAAGATGACTCAGGTTGAAACTGAAGACACTTTGCCAATTTCCAAGCTGGCTCCGAGTGAGAAAACTGTATCTATCCCCGCGAAGAGGTCTGCTGAAGCACTTCCATCCGAATCTACCAAGACCAAAAGGTCGAGGTCATCTGCAACGACCTCGGGGTCTAAGAAGCCAGATGCCCCCTGGGCCCCCGAGATTACCCTAGAAGATAAGCCTGTTATGGCTAGTGATAGCGCCGACGATATCAATGTCGGCGTTGCCCTTAGTACTGCACTGCTTCTTCCAGGCGATTTGGAGCGGAACGCCGAGTTCAGTGAGTACAAGAACTACGCTCTCATACTTCAACGCTCTGTTCAGGTAAGTGTTTTTGCTTGGTACTTTTTCTTTTTTTCTCTTCTTGACTCCCTTCGTTCGACCTCCTTGGAAGGTCGGTAAGAGTGTCTTTCGCTCCCGTTGTGCTGAGGGGCTACGGGGATTGTTCTCTGCCCTCCCTTCTGGGCATTGGCCACTGGAATCGGCGTATCCTACAGCGGGAACGGTGGCTGCATGACGTTATTTTGCATCATGAAATTGATAACCGACTGCAGGTCTGGCAATTTGTTTGCCATCTCCTTGACCTCTTCATTCCTCCGCAGGCATCTATCCTTCCATACTTGGAGGTCGTCTTCGTTGTAGTAGCCACTTCGATTTGGTTTCTTCGGTGCGTCGCTAGTCTGGCCGACGTCTTTCACTCCGTGATTCTGGTCACGAGTTTCTGCGTTGCATTCGTCTCCTGTGATATCAAGGTCAATAGGTCTCCCACTCCCAGTAGGAGTGTCATCCCCAATCTTTTCCTTATGTCCGTTGCTGGCCATCTATTCTCCTATCTTTCCCACAGACGGCGCCAAATTGTGTGGGTGATTTTCCGTCCACACTGCCAACTCAGTGATCAGCTGGAGAGAACTGACAGAATAGATGACACCTGGCTAACCTACAACAGAAAGAGAAGATTCCGGCGGTGGTTCGTCCACCCGGGGGCACTCCGACGATCAAATCAGTATATCTCTCAAAGATAATCAATAGTGCAAACTCACTGTTCAGAATATAAATTGCGTACCTTAGACCCACGGGGGTGCCTCTCTTTTATAGTTTACTCAATCTTAGTCCCACTAGAAGCCTGACTTCTATGGACTCCCATTCAGTGCTTACTTTGGACTCCTCAAGAGATAAAGATTGACTCCCTAAGAGCATTATCGTAATCCATCTTGAAGTCTTTCCTCATTTTAGGACTCTTGTCCCTTATCCGCTTATCGCGGATTCCGATATCTTCGGAGGTAACCTCGGCCTTGCCGAGATAACCTCGGCGTTATGACCAGGACACGTGGCACCTCGGCTGACATGTCGGCGTCACCTTGCCACGTGTTGGTACTTAGAAAATATATCCCCACATTATTATTGTGGGATCAAATTATGAAAAAATATCAACTTTTAATTATAATTTATAAGTAGTTTTTAAAAAAATTTAATCTAAGTTTGTTGCCTTACCCATAAAAAAAACTTCTCAAACAAATCATTAATTGATTATGTTAGCAACTCTCTATCTTTGATTTCCTCTATCAATGACACACGCATATTATATCAAAGTATAAATCCTTCTCCGTAGTTTGAATAATACTTGCATAGTTCCTACATCATTTTAAAAAAATTAATCAAGACAAGAATTTTGTAAGATTATAAAAATTATATAAGAAAATAGTTTTAATCCATTTTATTTATAAAAAAATGATAAAAAATTATTTGAATTGTATTTGAAGAAATATAATAAATGATAGTTTTAATCATTATATACCAAACAAAAAAAAAATTATATAGGTTACTCAACGAATAAATGGTCGAATACAAATAAAGTTATGGACATGGAATTAAATCATATAAGTTCTAAATTGATAATACAATCTAGCAAATCAACTAATAATAACATAGAAATTTTGACAAATATGTAGTACTTCCCTATCATCTTTATATTATATTCATTAATTTCACATATCATATAAAAGTTTTACTCGTTTCGATCCTTCAATAAAATAAGGACCAAGAAAACAAATTTGAGAAGAAATTGATTCTAAACTTTATTATTGAAAAAACAAAAATTTCAAAGAGAGAATTTAGAGATGGGATTGAAGAAATACTATGACAGTCTCATAAAAAAAAAAATAACAATGATCTAATGCAAACTATTTTTAATAACTAATAGAAAGAATATCAAATTATTACCTTGTATAAATATAGTGATGAAAATTAATTTGTGACATTTTTTTGCTGCCTTCTCCCATGTAGCCTTCATTATTTCATTATTAATACTCTTTTCATTCAGAGCTAACTAATTTCATTATTAATACTCTTCTTATCCAGAACTAATAATTTTTTTTTTTAATCTTTATCACTTGGTGGATAATAACGAATAATAAAAATTATCAAGAGAAAGTTAAGAATTTAATAGGAGATAGAGGAGAAAAAAAATATGAGTAAATCAAAATAAAGATTTAGATATATATGTTTTTGATAGATATATAGATTAACAAATCATATCTTTACCTAAATTTTATTATTTTAACTTTTTGTAAATCAATTATTTAATCTCTATCTTTATCTGTAGGCCACGAAATTAATCTTTATTAATCATTTATAAATTTTTATATGTTGATTTATCTATAAGTCATGAAATTAATTTTTTTAAATAATTTTTTTATCTTTATCTGTAAGTCATGAAATAAATTTTCATAAATTATTTATGAATTTTTATATGTTTATCTATAATGAAATTAATTAAAGTACAAATGAAGGAGGAAAAATGAGTAATTTTGTTTTTGTTTTTTTTAAATCAATTATTTAATCTTTATCTTTATTTGTAGGCCATGAAATTAATTTTTATAAGTTATTTATCAACTTTTATATGTTTATTTATGGGAAGAAATTTTAAATTATAATTATCTATAAGTTATGAAATTAATTTTTTTAAATTAATTGTTTAATTTTTATCTTTATCTGTAAACTATAAAATTAATTTTCAGTTTTTATATGTTTATCTATATGGAGGAATTTTGAAATTCAAATATTTATCCATTAGCAATGAAATTAATTTTAATTTTAATTAATCAAACAAATGGAAAATGAAAAAAAATATAAAACATGAAAGGCAATCAAATAAGGTTGCCATGTAGGAAAGAGAGAGTTTTAAAATTATGAGAATTTAGGAACAAATATTTGGAGATTTTTGACAAAACAACTACATTTAGTTATATAGATAGCTAGATAGATAGATAGATAGATGGGATTTAAGGCTTGGTTTGGTTTATCTGGTTTTATATAGTATAGATAGATAGATATAATAATTATAGTTCAACATTATTTGATATAAATTAAATCAGTATGTTTATTTAGGTTGTATCACCTTTTTATTTTTTTTATATTTTTTCATATAAAGTACAAATGTATATTTATTTAGGTCATCCCAAATAATTCTTTAATTATAATTATCATCTTAAAGGTTCAATCATTTACACTTAATTATTATTTTTGCTTATTTTTATCTTTAGTAATTTTTTTTTTTAAATTCAAAAAAACTTTAAGTTTATATATTCAACTCGACAAGATGAACCAAAAATTTATAATTTATAATTTATAAAAAAAAAATGCAAAAACAAGCAATTTTTTTGGCTTATTTTCAGTTTTCCATTTTTTTTTTTGAAATTTTTGAAAAAGATATGCTTTTTAGATTTGTCTCGACAAGACGGACTGGAAAAATAAAAATTTTTGACATAATTTTGAAAATCACTAAAAATAAAAAAATCGAAAAAAGATGTGATTTTTTTTAGATTGTCAAAAGAAACCTATATACAGGATAAACTTTAACAATTAAAAATGAACAGATCAAAGTTAAATTTTATGATAAATTACATTAGTAGTTTTTATTATTTGATTATTGTGTCATTTTAGTTTATATAATTTTAATTAACTCGTTTTTTATCCTGAATTTATAATTTTGTTTCAATTTAGTCCAATTTGTTATCATTGTTAATTTTTTTTGATGAAAAATATGCACATGAAGAGCGTGTATCATACTTTAATAGATAAAATTATAATTATATTTAAATCAGTGAATTAATCTCAACCAATTTAGTGGTCATTTTTTTCAAAAACCTAAATCACCATTATCAATTAAACCAAATTGACACAAATTTAAATTTAAGTGCCAAAATTGAACTAATTAAAATTATAAAAATTAAAATGACACAAAAATAAAATGTAAAGACTACAAATATAATTTTTCATAAATTTTAATAAAACTGTGCAGAGATATCTTAAGTATAAACTTAGGTGGGAACACCTGATTATTGTTTCATTTTTTAAAAACAACAGTTTGTTTGGTTATGATTTTCAAAAAATTATCAGTGTGCTTGGTTTGAGTTTTTTGAATTAAGTTTTTTGAAAATTGAGTTTTTTGATTTTCGTATTTTTTTTGTTTTTAGTTAATATTTTTAAAATTTTAAACATTTTTTTTTTACTTTTTTAGATGCACCTTACTTAGATGTATCTAAAAAATAAAAAATTTATGAAAAAATATTTTTAAAAATTAATAAATACATAAAAATATAAAAAATGTACTGAATTCTCGTATTTTTTTTTTTATATTTTTGGTATTTAGTGAATTTTTAAAAGGTTTTTTTCAAATTTTTTTTACTTTTTAGATATATTTATGTTAGGTATGTCTAAAAATTTAAAAAATTGCTCAAAATATTAAAAAAATTCAGTAAAAACAAAAAAACACGGAAAATAAGAAAGTAGAATTTTCTGAAAAAGTGTTTTTGAAATTTTCAATGTTTTTGAAGTAGAATTTTCCGTATTTTAATATTTTCAATGCTTTTTTTATAATATTTTAAGCAAAAATTTTTTAAAATTTTTAGACACACCTAACACAAATACACTTCAAAAGTATAATATTTGTAAAAATAATCTTTAAAAAATACACTAAATAACAAAAAAATACAAAAAAAAAATGAAAATTCACTATTTTTTTTTTTGTATTTTTGTATATTTATTAATTTTTTAAAATATTTTTTCACAAATATTTACTATTTAGATACATCCAAGTAAGATGCGTCTAAAAAAGTAAAAAAATTGCTTAAAATTTTAAAAATATTCACTAAAAACAAAAAACTCTATTTTCAGAAAATTGAAACCAAACACATTGATTAATTCCTTTCCAAATGCACACTGATAAACAAAACAAAAATGAGTGAAACTCCTACGGGGGATGACCCCTACCACCCCCAGTAAATGCTGATTGATCCAAATTATTTATTTTTTATTTTTTGTCTTCCTCTCGTTGACCCCCACGTGTATGTGGGGGTGGTGGAGTCACCCCAAGTGGAGTCTGTATCAGTTTTGTAAACAAAATTACAAACAGGCGAGCACAGCACCGAGCCCCCCTTTATTTTGATGTAAAATATTTTGAAGAAAATGTTTTGCTCATTTTTTATTGTTTGATTGAACATAAAATAAGTAAAATATTTTTTTAACAAAAATAACTTTCATGAAAAGCCTAAAAATGACTTTTTTTTTAAATTTTCGTAAGTCATTTTTGTATATTTCCAATCCTCTTCGACTGTTTAGTGAGCAAATTCAAAATGGGTTTTGCAGCTGTGGATAATTATTGGTTCTCATCAAGTGTATCAATTCAACATCTAGAGAAATTGCACATAGAGAGAGAAAGTACAACTTTAGTATTAAAAAATATTTTACAAACATCAACCAAACATAAAAAATAGAGAAAATTTATTTTTCACATATAACTATTTTACATAATTTTTTTTTTTTTTGTGTAAAATATTTTATTTCAAAACAAATAGAGCCTGAGTTTTTTAAAATCATAGGTGAACTCTTTAAAAAGATGTCCATACATAATTATAATAGCCAAAAAAAATGTGAATAAAATGTAAATGATTACGTACATATATATCCATTCTTGTTTATATAATTAATAAATTATATAATAAAATTTAATCATAGATCAAGACATGTAAAAAGTATTACAAAATATTAAAAAGATAAAATATGAGTTTGTTTGTTTTATAGTTTAGTAAAATTTAATTTATAACAAAAAAAAAAATTATAACTATAATTCCAAATACAAATTGAACCAATTGTATCAATTAAATATTATTTTTATCACATTTGTAGATGTAAAATTACAAAGGATTAATTACACTTTCCACTCTTTTTGTTTGACTTAAATTTCACTTTATAGTTTTAATTTAAACAAATTGGTCCCTATGCTTTAAGTCTAATTTTAATTTGATCCTTCCGTCTAAATTGGATATTAAAAATAATAATTTTAGAACACTTATCAACTTTTTAAGATTTTAATTTGGTTCTTTCATATAAATTGGAGGTTAAAATTAACAATTTTAGAACACTTGTCAAATTTATAAGGTGAAAAGGTAGACAAAATTAACAAAAATTTAGCCAAAAATGACCAAATTAAAACTAAACTGGAATCAAATTGTTTAAATTAAAATTACAAGTATTAAAGTGAATTTAAGTCAACCTACAAGGATAGAAAGTATAATTAAACCCATTAACAAATTACACTTAAGGTTGCTTCAGAGACCTCTTCTTCCTAGTTAGATAGTTTGACAAGTTTTAGCTAATAACTAATGAAATTGATAATTGAAGAGGAAATTTTCAGTTGTTATTTTGAATTTTTCTTTCTCGGTAGCCAAACAAAATCTCTAGAAAGCAAAAATAACAACATGAGACCAAGTCACAGTGGAAAGTGTAATAGATGTTGTGGACTTGGTTCTTCTGGTGGTTAGCAGGTACCTAATAAGTACTAGAAGACAAACAACGTTCGGGAATCAAACTAGTGACTTGCCATGCCGTCTACGGTTTTATATTTAAAGAGTTATTTGACGGCTGTATATTGAAGAGTGATTTACATTATTAGTGAATACAGTATTATTTTATTTATAAATTTATTTTTTAATTATAAAAATATATTACTTTTATTTTTATAAATTTCATTTAAATCCTTTTCAAAAAGGGTGTATATTTATACGATTTTCATGATTAAAAAAGTCAATATAAACGAATTTATAAATAAAGAAATAAAATATATTTACTAATAATTAAGAGAATTTTAATATAATTAACCATATATAGCATTTATCAATGTTTATCCTTCTTATTAGTTCTTCTTTGTCTTCTTATCTTTTATTCACTTTGTTTGGATTTGATCATATTTGGGAATGAGTTTCCTTCATCCTACTATCTTCTAATAATTTGTGAACTCTATTTCAGTTTATAATGATGATTTAAATTATTTATCTCGTAAGTCTAACAGTAAAGATTCCGTTGTACCAAACATTAGTTTTTTTTTTGGAACATTATTAGACACAAACAAATTATATTTTAATTTTTTTATTTATTTAAAAATTATCAACAACTATGAATTTAAACTTAAAAATTCATTTTATAAAAGAAAATCATCTTTTCATCGATATATATATTTTTCCACATATTGTCTTTATTACGAGATTTTACAATATGAACGGCTTAGGTTATTGTTGTGGGCCTATAATAAGACTTACAAAATAAAATATGGAGAATAGTAATACAGAGATTTTACAATATGAACGGCTTAGGTTATTGTTGTGGGCCTATATTTCTCATAACAAGGTTTAGTAAAATTACAATCGATGATCTAAACTTATTTCACACATAAACTAGATAATACCAAAATTCAATCTCTACTACATGATCTCATTCTGGCTAACTTTTTCAAAAAAAAAAAAAAAAAAAAGTTTAGTAAATAGGCAATTATTGAATAAGTAAGAGAAGAGAAAGGGCCCACAAATGATTCTCTAAAGTTATAAGATTTATTAATGGAAAAGGAAATTTTTAAAAAATAAAGAAATAAATTTAAAAGTTTTTTTTTTAAACCTTATTTTCTTTTTTTCTTTTCCTGTAAAAATTCTTCTATAAATTTTTGACTCAAACATAGAATTATGAAAGAAAAATTACAATTCAATATAAGTTAAAAATAATAATTTCAGATAAGTGATAAATTTTATAAATATTAATAATTAAAATTTTAAGCATTTTTATGAATCTATAATTATTTTCAAAAAATATTACTGAATTTTAATTTTTTTAATTATAAACAGAGGATTTAAACCGATTGCCTAAACCCATATTATGAAGATAAATTTTGTGTAACAATTATAATAATTTAGAAATTGTAATTCAATGATGACATAACACCAAGCGGAAAATGAAAAAATTATCACACTATGTCACATGATGTACTCAACTAATGAGATAATTGCACCCAAATACATAATTGATGGATGATTTAACAGTACTTTTATTTTCTTTTTCTTTTCATTTTTTTTTGTTATTGTTGTTTTGCATTATTTTTTTAAAAACTGGATTTGAAAACTTATTTGATTTATTATCTTTGTTTTCATAGAAATGAAACCAATTCAAAGTTTTTAAAATTTTGAAAACAAGTAAAAGTTTATTTTTTATTTTCAAAATAAATTTTCACCAGTCCTTCCTCTTTTTTCTTTTGCCTTCGGCCACCACCCACCTCCATTCACCAATTGACCAATCTTGGGCCATAAACCACCATCGATCACCATCCGGTCAGCTCCAATCTCCGTTAACCTCTAATGATATTCCAGTCACTACCTTTAATAACTTACTAAATATATTTATTTATGTATTTTTAAAAATCAAATAAGTTTTCTATTTTTTATTTTTATTTTTAATGTTAGAAAACTTACAGTTTATCAAACTAACTTTAAACTTGCACAAACCTATGTCACTACAACCCTTTAGATCAAATATAAAAATTAGAGCATTACTATTCAGGTTTAAAAATTAGATTCTTTTTTTAAATCCAATAATGTACCAAGAATATAATTAGTTGATAATTAAAAATTCTCTAATTATCAACCAGTTATTTTTGACAGGATATAAAAAGTAAATTTGTATATCATTTTTAAAAAAATCATCACATGCCATTATTCTTTAGGGATATAGCCAGGCACATGTCCTATATCTAAAATTGTTTATCAATAATAGAGGTGAGTAGCCGATATTTTAATCTGTCTAAATCGACTGAACCGAACCGATCCGTCTCATTTTAGACGTATGTGTGATGATGAGTGGACGGTTGCAGATTGATTTTTTTCAATCCGCCTAATTTTGGATAGATGGCGGATTTGAAGTTTCTTTAGCCGCAACGAAACCGCCAAACCGTAAGTACCCCTAATAATTTGTAAAACATTGTGTTTTCAATTTGTTTAGATATTTTGTTTGTGTTTTCAATTGAAAAAGAGTTTAGATATTTGTTGTGTTTTCAATTTGGAAATCTTTTTATCAAATGGCAAGGGTTGATATTTGATATTTTTTTGTGAAAAATATAGAGCTTAATTTTGTTTTTTTTTTTTCAAAAATCAAATTAAATAGTTTTTGAATAAAAAAAGTAATGAAATAGTTTTGATAATACATGATTTTCTTATATATATTTATTATTGGTATTTGACAATTTACTTGATAATCTTTTTGTTATATTGAGTTGGATTAATATCCAAAAAAAAAATTGTTGACAAATTATTGTATTATGTTCAAAATTTGTAAAAGTTTAAACCGCCAAACTGATTCACATCCATTTGTCAATCTGCATCCGTCAATTCGGTGGACTGATGCAGATTATTTTTTCCAATCCGCCCATCCGTGAATGGATGACGGATTAGAGATTGGGATACCTACGTGTAGATTCTAATAAGTGGACTTATTGTCTAATAGGTCCTATGAAAAAAATTTATCATAAAAAAGTCACTAATTAAAATTTTAGCGATAATTTATAAAAATCATGACAAAAAAAGTTATTAATTGTCAATTTTTAGTGATATATATAAAAAATTGTCACAAAAAAATTATTTTTAGCGACAATTTTATCAAGACTTATTTTTAATAGGACTTGATAAGAATTCAGTTCAACTATTAGGATTTATTAATAATTTATCCTTAGAGATTTCTTGACCGTAAGCGAACCGCGAACATCCCTGGTCAATAATGTGCCTCTAGAAAGGGAACCAAAAAAATAAATAAATAAATAAATTAAAAACTGGACATACCATAATCATTTGAACAAGATTTGAGTGTCCGTTTATCAATGCCCAACAAATTAAGAAGTTTTGTTGAGATCCTGGGCTGACTTTTGACTCATTCTTTTGTAGATTGATTAACCCATGAAGAAGTCAAAAAGAAGAAAATAAAATAAAAATTTCCCTACTGACCCAAGCTGCAGCACAGCCGGCAATCTCTACTAAGCCATGCAACCATATACATCCAAAATTTTGGTTAGACCATTTCAAAACTAGACCTAGCATTTTTTGTATTTTTCTTATTATCCCAGACACACACACACACACACTATATGCTCAATGAGTTCTATTTCTAGACAGCTTATAAATACACCTTGTCTCTCTACCCAACTTTCAAGTTTCCCAATATTTGAAGTAAAGCTCACTTAAGATATCAAATAGCCAAGAAAAAAAGAGAAAAATAAAAACTTAATATGTCTATACAAAGCTCTGGTGATAATTCAGGTATGGTTTCTAGGGAGATGAATGGAGGAGGTTCAAGGCCAACACCACTCATAGTGAACAAGAACTCCTCAGTGATCAAGAAGCCAGTTCCTAGAAGGGCTCCTGCACCAGTCATTACGTATTTGAGGTCTCCGAAAATTATTCACGTTAGTCCTCAAGAGTTTATGGGCCTCGTTCAACGCCTTACTGGAAAAGATTGATCAATTATGCCGCTTTCTTCTTCTTCTTCTTCTTCTTCTTCTTCTTCTTCTTCCTTTCTTCTTCGTCCGTTGTGTGATTTTTTTTTTTGGGTAATGGAAAGTGTTTGGAATCCATTGTAGGATAGAGAGTCAGTTGAAGGTCAAGAGAAGTGCAATGGTAAATGCTTATGCTTCCTGTCTGCACAGACTTCCTTCAATACATGTGATATTAATTTTTTTCATTTTCTACATGAATTTACACAATGAATGATGTGTGAGACTCACTCTTTCTATAAATAACGCATCATATATTATATGTACGCATCGTTTATTATGTTTATTTAATAAGAAATGAAGAAAAAAAATAGTGAAATTTTTATAATTAGAAAAACCATTTTCTTATTTTTGATTTGCAAAAACTTGGCTGGACTTGTAATTGATGAGATGCTAAACACAGTTGCATCAAACATTATGTGATGTTGTAAAAAAGGAAAAATAAATAGGATAGAAACATTTAAAAGGGAGTACTAGTTTAAGGTTGTATTTGAGATATTAATTTGCAGAAGAAAATGAAAAAAGTTATGAATCAATGAAACATAATTTATTTGTCTTTTAAATCCCTTCTTCTTCTTCTTCTTTTTTTCTTTTTTTTTTCTTTCACAAATCTATGATTATTCAAACATGGCATGAGAGTTTTCAGAGCTAACTATAAGATCATGTTCAGTGAATCATCAAAAAGAATTTTTTTTTTTTTTTTTGAGAGAGAGACAAACCACAACTTAACAAATTGAGCTTGAACTTTTTAAAAAAAAAATGGCAATATGATATGCTTACTCCTTTCCTAAAACATTTTTCCCATGTTTATAATTATTAAACCTAATCCTTTGGTATCTTTACCATAAAGAAAGCCATAGTACAAACATAGAAGTTTAAGCCAGTGAAGTCTCTCAACAAGGAGAATCCCAACTAACTTTTGAAAAAAAAAAATTCAAAACTGTTATATGTCAAAAAAAAAAAAGGGGGGGAAAACAAAAATAAATAAATAAAAATGTTATATGCAATTGATTTTTGTTAATATTTGGTGTGCTAATGATAATAAATAATAAAAATGTCATATGCAATTGATTTTTGTTAATATTTGGTATGCTAACGATTTTTTTTTTGTTTTTTGTAAAACCAAGATATATAATAACAATATATTAGATAAAAGTTTCCCGATTACGAATCCGGGGATATTCACCCCCACACTAGAGTCATCATACAATTGATTAGCAACAGAAATGGGACAGTTGTGAAAAATGTGCATTCCTTTACTGGCCTGATTTGATCCATTTACCAGTAAATCGACGCATTTATTTTCTTCTCAATAGATGTGCTTTACTGATGGGTGACCCAACTTTGCAGAGAAGAAACCTGCAATCACAAACCAAGTTATAAAGTTGATTATGTGAGCTGACTCTTCCACAAGTAAAGTCTGCATAGTTAAAACATCCATTTCTACAATTAAGTTAAAAAGTTTCAAATCTAAAGCCAGCTTCAACCCATCCCCACATAGCGCATAACTCAGCTTCCATACTAGAGATAGCCCCAACATTTTTGTGAAAAACTATGACCCACTTTCCTTAATTGTTTTCCTTTTGATTAAAGTTTTAGAGAAAAATTTACGCTGCGTTTGGTTGGAAAATTTGAGAAAGGATTTGAAAAGAGAAAGGAAAAAGTTAAGTAAAATGTGAATAAAATATACTTACATTTCACCTAATTTCACACACATTTTCTCTTTCCCTCCCAAAATCCCCCAACCAAACACAGCATTAGGGACAAGATTATTTTTTATGAACAAAATATTTCAGTTGTCAAAAGTATTATTGTAGTATTTTTAGTGATGAAATTGAGGCCAAGTTTGACATGTATTAAAAAAGACAAAAAGTCAAAAAATTACTTCAAAAGTTTAAAAATTATCACTATTCACAAAAAAAAAGAAAAAAATTAATTTAACAATAACTACATTTTCAGAGAGCTCTACGGTCCAACAGCGGAGGTGACTTTTGGGAAAAATTGCACGGTTTTAGGTGCACAAATAACACGGTGATGTTCAGCCCGTAGGGGCCCATCATGGGTCCCGTTTTAATAATCTAAATCGTTAATGTGTAGAACTCGTCGAGTACTATATGCCTGTAAAAAATCACTTTGATCGGATATTGGTAAATATATGATCAAATCAGTTAAAATTTATAAAATGGATGATGTTATAGTTAACGGTTGAAAACAAACTAATTCAATCAGATAGCTATCGATATCCGATCAACGTGATTTTTTACAAGCACATAGTACTTGACGAGTTATATACATTCAACGGTTTTGATTAGCAAAACGGGACCCGTGGTGGGCCTCCACGGGCCGAACAGCACCTCCAATTCAAAACCCAAAAAGCAGGGAATCATATCCCAGGTACACTCCGAGCACGCTGTCCGCCTATTTCCTCACCGTACCACCTATTTTCTTACAATCATATTTTTTCATACATATTTTTTCATAAAAAGTCAAAAAATTATCCCAAACAATCATATTTTTCTTCTCAATTTTTTAGTCTAAACAGTCAAAAAGTGCACTTATTTAGGACACCCCAAACAACCCCTGAATATTTAGTGATGAATTTTTTTTTGGGTCTAAAAAAGTAAATATTTTCTCCACCAAATTATTTTGTCCCCAAAAATATATTTTTAGCGACATTTTCAAGAGTTTCTAGTAATTTTTTTTATATAATTTTTTGGAACAAAATTTTAGCGCAACCCTTATGATGACAAAAAAATTGATTCCTAAATATTTTTTACAATAAAATTTTCACTTCCAAGAATGAAAAAATTTAATTATTAAAACTTTTATACGTTGTTGTAGTGGTGATTAATTAGTTTCTAGATTGAAATGGTCATTCCATTTTCTTTGTTATTTTTTTTGGGACTCAATTTAACTGTCACTGTTTCACAGTTTACTCCTTGGGATTCAAAACTTTTAAAATTATGTCATATCATCTGTTAGTACACTAATTAATATATCAATTGGTACATATAATATTATTCATGATGGTTTCTCTAATGAATGCTTTAGACTAAGTTTTGCTCGTGCATTGCATTGATGAGCTTGAAGTCCCCATGCAGACATGCATAACTTCGCCTTAACTCCTAATGATTCAAGTTTCAAATTAGTAATTAATGAAATGCTTGTAAAGCAAGATGTGGTTTGCCACACTATAAAATTTCTAAACCGAAAATGTTCTACAATCAAACTTATTGTATAAATTTTTATATATATTTTTATTTTAAAATTTGAATTGCCTTTCAATAACAAATCATTAGAATTTAAAACGGACTCAGCGAATTAAATATTATGAATAACTTAATTGTCAAATCAGCTTGTATGAAAATTTATTTATATATTATTATTCTTTATAAAAAAGAGAAAATAAAAAGTTGGAATCATAATAAATTAGCAACATGCTAACTTAATAATATATAATGATGGATAAAATTAAACTTTCAATTGGAATGGTCCATGTATCTTTCGCCATTTTAATTTTGTTCTTGTTGATTCAACTGTAGAGGTGTTCAAAAAAATCAGTGGAACTAGTAATCCGATTCAATCTGGTCTAAATCGCCGGTTTGATCTGAATTTTTTAATTACAGTTCTAATTTTGTAAAAAACGATTCAGCTTGCCTATCTATTTTTTGACTTCGAAGAATTCGTTCGAGGGACTTCCGTGCCTATGTAGTTAGTTAGTCAATCGTTTCCTCGTTCCGAACCAATCCGATCCAATCCAATCCGTGTACACTAGCCTATCTGTCTCTCAAATTTTTAAGTAATGTCGTCTGAATCTAATCACATGCAACTTTGGAGGGCAAACAAGAAAATGCAGCACCTTACCCACCTTATACACATGCCCCAACATGATATATATGGTTTTTTTTATAAGTTGGTGTTTGGGTCAATTTGCGTGCATCTCGATTAATCTTAGAGTTCTCGATTAATCTTAGAGTTCTAAAATTAATGATTGAACAAAACTTCAATGGTCTCTTGAGGTGATTTGAATTCGAGATTTTGAATCTTATTCTTATGTTTTTACCGCTCAATCAATCTCTTAAAATTGGTTTTACAAACAAAAGAGAGGAGGATGAAGGAGAGGAAAAGGAGAAGAGATAAAGGGCGGAAGGAGGGACATATACGAAGATGGATCTTATGAAGATAATCACCTTGTTTGGTTTCAATTTGCTGACTTCAATTTTCTAAAATTTGAGTGTTTTATTTTTTGTATTTTTTATTTTTAGTGAATCTTTTAAATATTCTAAGCATTTTTTAAAATTTTTAAATGCACCTAACCTAAATATATCTAAAAAATAAAATATTTGTAAACAAATATTTTAAAAAATCAATAAATACACAACAATACGAAAACACACTTAATTTTTATTATTTATTTTTTGCATTTTTGGTATTTAATGAATTGTTTTAGGAAAATTTCATGAATATTTTAGTTTTTAATTGTATTTATATTAAGTGTATCTAAAAAGTAAAAAAAGTTGCTTAAAATATTTTCAAAAATTTACTAAAAACAAAAATATATGAAAGATAAAAAAATTAATTTTTTAAAATTGAAACCAAACAAAATGAATGTAAGAAGGATAACAAAATGAGAGTTTTATCAAATAATCACGGTTAGATTAATTTGTTTTTGTCTCTTAAAATCAAGGCATAGCATGTTCATTCCAATAGTAAACTCTTTCTTCTTCATAAGTTTTTTTTAAGGGTAAATTACACGCGGATTGAAGTTTTTAAATAAAAATGATCACTAAATTGGTTGAGGTCACTGAGTTGAATAAATTTATAATTTTATCCATAAAAACATAATACATGTCACTTATGTACACATTTTACATCAAAAATACTAACAATTCTAGTAAAAGTAGACCAGATTGAGACAAAATCATTAATTTACGGTCAAAATAAAGTTAATTGAAATTATAGGGATTAAAATGATATAAAAAATGAAAATATTGAGACTACCAATGTAATATGTTTGGCTAGGGGATTTGAGGAGAGATTTGGAAATAGAAAGAGAAAAATGTATGAAATTATGTGAAATGTAAGTGCATTTTATTCACATTTCACCTACCTTTTATCTTTCTCTTTCAAATCCCTTGTCAAATTCTCCAATCAAACA
Organism: Camellia japonica; assembly: GCA_030407325.1. Classification (NCBI taxonomy): domain Eukaryota; kingdom Viridiplantae; phylum Streptophyta; class Magnoliopsida; order Ericales; family Theaceae; genus Camellia; species Camellia japonica. The sequence goes on from JAPPVO010000024.1 coordinate 80,422,210, forward strand.
TAGCATAATTGTTAGAGAACCAAAACAAATACGACCTAATACTTTGTTTGGGACTCAAGAGAGAAAGTAAACGATTATGTAGGTTAGGAGGGAAAAAAAAAATAGAAATGATTATGGCTTCATTTAAGATGTGGGTTAACTTTTTAATTTTTTAATTATTTTAATATGGGATTAGGAAAATCCCGTTTGAGAAAAATATTTTGATTTTTTTAATCTTTATAAGAGAAAAAATAAAGTAATTATAATTTAGATGTGATATTTTATGCTATCTTACCTCTTCTGCTCAATTGCTGCCGCCTCTCCCCGCCTCTCTCTCCCTTCCTAGGCTGTGACTTAACCATCGACACAAATGATCTCCCAAATTTATTTCTTGGTTCCAATTGATTTTACATGATGTTTGATTCAAAATAATTATTTTACTCCATTATGTTTACAAATATATACAATAATGTGAAGTGACGAAATCAGAAAATTAAATTAGAGGAGACATATATTAATTACAATATCAAAAATTTTTACAAAAATATTTTACGTAAGTTTTTACGATTGATTTCGAGAAATATCAAAAAATAATGTTATTTGTAACTAGTGTATTACGGATAATATAAAAAAAATAATATTATTTGTAACTAGTGTATCATGGATAATACAAAAAATATATATATATATATATGGATATAAGTCTTAAAATAAATTATTTAATGATAATTTTTTTTATACAAAATTTGATTAAAAATTCAATATAATGGTAATGCCATGTCATCATTGATATGTGATATCATTAACTAATAGTACATAAACACATAGAAAGTGAACCTCACATGTCAAATGTAACTAACAATCCAATAAATTTCATATATTTATAGTGAGATTACTTGTACTTATATGTCAATAATAATGACATCACCGTTACATTCAAAATTTTTCATAGATAATATAGTTTATAATAGTCTCTTCATTTTCAATTAAAACGACCATTATTGTTCTTATAATTTTTAAAATATCATTGACATTTCACGCTAATAATATTTTTGTAATTTTTTTATTTATAATATTTTCTTTATGTTTGCAAAATTTGAAAAAAAAAAAAATCCCAAAATCTAGAGGGGGCACGTGACCCCCTTGGCCTTCACGCCCTCCGCCGCTGTTAATGTGCATACTTGGTCAGAGGCTATTTAGTTAAAATAGTTAATAAAGACAAAATATATTAAAATAGTTAAAAAGACATAATGTCACATCCAATTCATAATCATATTATTTTTTCTCTTATAACCATCAAATCAATTACAACAAAAAAATCAACTATATATCATTTTAAATAAAATCATTTTAGCTAAGCTAAAAATAGTTAAAAAATGAATTATCAAAATAACCTATTCCCAAATGAGGCTAATGTATATATATATACAAAATTGGTCCTGAAACCTCTGTGGCGGTGTTTGGGAAGCCAAATTTAGGTTTTTTTGGCTAAAATCTACAAAAAGACAAAATAGATTAAAATAATTAAGAAGACAAAATGTCACAGCCCATTTATAATCATTTTATTTTTTCTTTCACAACCATCAAATCAATTACAACAAAAAAATCAACTATCATTTTAAATAAAATCTTTTTATGTAAGCTAAAATAGTTAAAAAAATTAATTATCAAAATAACCTATTCCCAAATGGGGCTAATATATATATATATACAAAATTGGTCCTGAAACCTCAAGTCCTTCCGTGGTGGTGTTTGGGAAGCCAAATTTAGGCTTTTTGACTAAAATTTACAAAAAAACAAAATAGATTAAAATAGTCAATAAGACAAAATGTTACATTAAATCTATAATCATTTCATTTTTTTTCTAACTACAAAAAAAATCCAACTCTCTTTCTAAAATATAAATTTTAACCTACTAAAATAGTTAAAAACTAAAATAACTTACTAAAATAACAAACTTTTCAAACGAGGCCTATGTGTCATGTTCACCTGACTCAATTGAATGCTAACTTGCGTTTTGGTGCTTTTGGCCTATTTTGGGAAGTGGGTTATAATTCACTTCCCAGGTTATAATCCACTTCTCAGATTATAACTCACTTTCTCTCTTACAAAAAAAACTGCTTATAAGTAGCTTTTCACCAAAAAACTGATTATAATCATCTTTTCAAAATAGCCCTTTGGATGAGACCCAAATGAGGTAACACCTAAATTAATGAATCTTTTCGGTGATTTTTTGTTTTTGCTATGTAGAGATGTAGATATATGCTTAGAGTATCCTCAAGGGAAGAGATAACAGAGCATAATGAGGTATTTTCTTGTTAATGTAACTGGTTTTTTCCTCCTCTAAGGGATAATGTCTATTTTGATTTTGACTTTTCAAAACTAGTTGTTTGGCAAGTTGGTTTGTGGCTAAAATAGCTACAAAAGACAAAATAGGTTATTTTAGTCACAACAAACAAAACGTCACGTCCAACCCGGGTGCCTCTATTTGCACACCACAAATCCTTTCAATACACACCATTTACTCAATTCACACCATACACAAATTAAAACTTTTAATTTTATCTCAATACACACCACTAATTTTTGAATAATACCAAATTACCCTCTCTTCTCCAATTAACCCTAACCCTAACCCTAACCCTAACCCAAATCCAAACCCTTACCCTTACCTACCCTTACACAATTACCCTCTTCTTCTCCAATTTGTTGTATCTCTTTATCTGTTAATCAATGTCTTAGGCATGTCTTGGCAATAATAATTCCTTTTGTTACTTTTCTTGATTGTGTAGAGGAGATGTTTTCCCAGTTTATGGTGATCCATTTGTTCCATGTTCGAATCATCCACCATCCGATTATCAGTTGAATTGGGTGTTTGAAAACAAGCTTTCTTCCATCAATACAGAAGAAATAACAAGCTCTTCATCACTTGTTAGTGTTCCTTCCTTGTATAGCACCCAACACCATTCACATCAAACATCTTCTTCGGCAACTATGTCTGTGACAGCTTTATTGCAGAAAGCTACGCAAATCGGTGCAACTTCTACTACTACTGACCCATCATCATTCCTAGGAAGCTTTGAGATTAAGTGCAACAACAACAATGAAGTTCAAGAGCCTGTAGTGGTTGCGGTGGTAGGAGCCTGCAGTGGTTGTCAATAAGTTAGGTTAGGGTTTGTGAATGAAGGAGATGGAATAGAGATGAGGGCAATTTGGATATTTAATTGAAGGATAAAATTGTAATTAAAAAATTATGAATAATGGTGTGAATTAAGAGTAATTGAGGTGTGTAAATAGAGTCACCCGTCCAACCCATAATTATTACACATTTGTCTTACAAAAAAAGTCAAAAAAACCCTTCCTAAACCAAACTTTTTAGCCCAGGCTAAAATAGCCAAAAAAGCCAAAAAGTTAAAAAGTCAACCCACTTCCCAAACGGAGGCTTTATTGAAAGGCAAAAAGATTACCCACTTAAATTGCTCCATTCATCTGATCAAGTACTCTTCTTTTGGTTAGTTTTATGTTTGTATATTGCATCAAATTGATTTGATTTTGTATTTGTATATTACGATTTGAATCATTTAAAAATAATCTTTAAAAAAAATTATATATATTTTTTAAAATAATTTTATTATATATTTTAAAAAAATATTTACAAATGTCACGTCAACATATTCAGTATATCATAAAAAAATTATTTATTCATTTATATATGTTTATAATATTTTTGTTTTAAAAATTGGTTAAATTAACTTGATTGATTAGCTAAAATAAAGAGTACGATTGGAGCGTATACTAACTAAATTAGTTAGATAAAATAAAAAAAGGTTTTTTTTTAATGTACTTCTGCAAAGAATTTAAAGTTGCTCTTGCAATTTGCAGAGTTGTTCCAAGAGGTTGAAAAATTAATATTATGTATAGGGGTGTAAAAATGGCTCGCGGTTCGTGGGCAGCCTGAAATCCGTCGTGGCCCGAGATGAGCTCGACTCGTTTAGGCTCGCTTGGGCGCAGGCCCGAGCCTAGCCCGAGCCCTTGGGCTAGGGCTTGGGCCATTGTTTTGAAGCTCGACTCGGTCCATGGGCCTGGCGGCCAAGCCCATCGCCCTGTTTTAGGCCCACTTAGGGCCCGCGCCCCGAAGTCCAGTCTGCCTAAGGCCCAGTGTATTTTTTGATAGAAAATAATAAAATTTTGGTTAAAAAAAATTAAAAAAACAAAAATAAAAATGGTTAGGCCCGTCCAAGTCTGAGACCAAGCCTAAGGCCCGAATACCACTGGGCTTAGGCATAGGCTTGGGACTGGGCTTAATTTTTTGGCCCGTGGGCCGGTCCGGACCGAAATTTGACGGGAGCTTGTGAGGCTCGACATGGGCCCGGCTCGACCAAATTTACACCCCTAATTATGTAGGTGTTTGGCATCCACTAAAAAGGTGTATTTTTTTTTACATATATACATTTATTTTGGTCACATCAATCAATGTCTATTAACATATTCTCTTTACTTTTCTACTAACTCTGTCTATTTTTTTATATATTTTTTTATTTATAAAAAGTCAAAAAGTGTACTTATTTAGAATATCTCAAACCACCCCATATAGTGTATTTGTTTTTTGTAAAACAAAATTGGATGGAAATTAGTTAAAAAAGTTAGAAATTAAAATACATAATTAGAGAGTTAAAGGAATATAAAAAGGAGAACAAAAATTGACTAAGGCCTCGTTTAGGAGTAGAGCTTTTTAGTAGTTTTTTGATTTTTTTAGCTAAAATGTGATATAAAAAAATAGTATATTGGGGATGACTTTTTGATTTTTTATAAAAAAATGTACAAAAAATAGAGAGAAAAGTAAATCTTTAACTTTTTAGTATGAATTTTTAATTTTTTAATTTTTTAATTTTTTTAGTGACTTTTTAATAAAAATAGCCACTTGTCAAACGATGCCTAAAGTACTAATTGTAACAAAGTTCAAAAAAAAAGAGAGAGAGAGAAAAAAATATGAATTAAAAATTTAAAAAATAATTTTAAAATCTCAATTTTTTTGCCTTTGTTTTCAAAGCACACACTCAATCCAAACGGGGTTGTAAAGTTTTGAATTACCAAAACGACGTTAACGACTGACTTAACTGCGTCGGGCACAGGGAGGGAAATCGAAAAGAGTTCAAACGAGGCCCAAACCCCACTCTCTCTCTCTCTCTCTCTCTCTCAGATTTGCCCTAAACACATCTCATTTGGGGCAAATCAACCCAAAAATCTGCTGCACAAGTTCGAAGCAGAGATTAGGGCACCGATTATTTTCTAGGTTTTAATTTTTTCTCTTTAGTTCCAAGGAGATTTGAATCGCAGGGGTACGAATTTGTCTCCTGAGATTGTTGATTTTTGCTCTTTGTTGTTTGTGGTTTTTCGAATCTCTTGTTTGATTTCTTCACCTATTTTGATCTAAAACCCATTTTCAATCATTTGCGTATCTATATGTAGCAATATCAAAATTCAAGTATCTATCTTTATATACTGATTTGACTGTTGTTTTGAAGTTATATTGTATAGCATATTAGCATGGCGAAGGTTGCTACTCAGGGCCCTGTATCTTCCAGTGCTCTTCATTTTGGTGGGGGGCCTTCAAAGGTTAGCACTGCAGTTAAAAGGAAGACACCTTCAGAATTGAGGGTAAGTTGTCAAATTTCTGATTTTTATTTATATATTCAGCTTCAACTTTGGCTTGCTCTATTTATATTTGGCGGGTTGTCTATTTCCCCGATGGGGAACCCTGAGGTTTAATCTACCATGAACTTGTTAGAGCTGTACAAAATATGGAATAGAACATATATGTTGTGACTCCGCGGTTAAATGGGTTTCAGTCTATTATGGTTAGGACTTAGGGGCCTGTCAAGGGTTCTTTGAATCTCACCATGGTCAATGTTGTTGTGGTAATATATGTTGTGACTCCTCCGCGGTTAAATGGGTTTAAGTCTAATATGGTTAGGGGTCTGTCAAGGGTTCTTTGAATTTCACCATGGTCAATGTTGTTGTGGTAATATATGTTGTTTTTGGATGTTATTGTTACACTACTCTAAGGGACCGAAGCCCTGTAATTTTTGGTTTTTTCCTGATAAACCAGTTGTTTTAAGTAAATTATTTTATATTGTTGCTGTAAACTTTGAATTAAAGCTACGTTTGTCACGGACATTGACGTTGGACATAGATCAGTAGTGGCCCAAGGTTTTTGGAGGTCTCAGACTAAACATTAAAATGAAGCTTTACGTAACTAAGGGCTTTGGAAAGAAGGGACCTTCGAAAATAAGAATTTTTTCAAATTTTCTTGTAGGCCTTAGGCGACAGCCTAAGTGGCCTAATTGTTGAGACATGGCAATAAAACAATATACTTTTATTTACTATATAGATTAATATTGCATCTACAAATAATCAAAATTAACAAAAACTAACACTACTTCAATATAAAAAACCCACTCTTAAGTTAACTCCTTATCATTTATGTTTTTTTATGGATGATCTATTAATTCTTTAAATCTAAGTAAAAAGTAATAAACACTCAACATCCAGTATCTATCAAAAGCACTAAAGAATAGGGAAAAAAAGATTAGTTGGCATGTCCCCGGTGTGACCCCTAAAAGCAAGTAATTAAATGTCCCCGTGTTTGACACTGCTACAACACCTGTTTTGGAGTGTTGGTGCTTCATAGCCATGTACATACCTTTTGAAATGGATTGGAATTCTAAGTGAAATGGAAGATTGCGCTCTGCAATATCACCTGTCTTCACCAAAATTTTGATTTTGTTAGTGTAGTTTTATTTTGTTATTTTAATATCTTTCTACTAAATATCTCATTGTTTTACTCATTAAATGGATTGGAATTCTAAATGAAATAGAGGACTGTGCATTGCAATATGACCACTATCTTCACCAAAAAATTGATTTTGTTGGTGTAGTTTAATCTCATATTTTAATATCTTTCTTTCTAAATATCTCACTCTTTTACTCAATATTCTCAAAAGTTACCTCTTGTAAGCAATGTTATGTTAATTGGATATCATCAAATAAGCTCCCTATTGTTGTGGCGTTTATTGCTGTATGTGTATTGCATCTACTTATTAGATGTAGTGCACTGCTAACTTCTTATGTTATGTAAGGTTTCATATGGTAATTGTTTTTGCTTTCAAATACAATCAAGCTTGCAAGAATCTGACTTACCAAAATTCTAATGGTAATGGCTAATATATTCTCTTGGCGTTGTGTTTCAATGACAGGGAGAACAATTGAAGCGAAAGAATTTTGTGGAGCTTGTTGATGAGTCTCCAGCTGCTGAGCTTGGTTTTCTGGAGTAAGTTTTGCCTTTATTGTTTCTGTTGGTTACTTTTGGATCTTGTTTGATAACAGTTTTTTTGACTTATGTTAGGAACACTACCGGGATAGTTTGTGGGCTTAAGAAACCAGATTTATCAAGAACCGTAGATACATTGACACCCGGATGGACGAGGTATATCCGGTCAGAAAAAGCAGCATTAGGCTTAGGATGCTTTCTAGAAAAGAAAATGCAAAGGTCAGTACATTTTTTTAAAACTGTAATATTTATGCTGCTGTATCTAATGTGGTGATTTAAATCTTCATCGTTCTTAATTTTCTTCTTATGCCTTGATCTGCAAATGCTGTAATTTGACAGTTAATATATTTGTTTTCTAATGAGCAGGAAAACAGTCCTGCGGAGCATAATGGCAGCCTGAAGAGCTGCTCTGTTCCGTCAGATTTGGCTGCCAAAAGTCAATCACAGCTTTCACAGTAGGACTTTGCAGAGTGGTCTTCCTTATTTATAACGAATAGATTATTTGTTGCATTTTTCATTTTCTTGCTTTGTTTGCTGGCAGCCCGGAGGATTCTTTTGCTTCAGGTACAGTTACCAGAGATGGTACGGTGCAAGCTTGTAAAACAACTGAAAAATGCAGTGAGAATACATTTCGTAGTGTTACAGAGCTATCAGCAGGTGGAGAAAAGCTATCTGGCCGGGAAACTGTTGATTTGGTATTTCTTTTGTCAGTAATATCCTTTTGCGATTGTATTTAAAATATCTCTTCTATGGAAACAACCTGACATTTATTTTTCTTGTCAGGACAAAGCTCTGAAAGGACTGGTTGCTCATGAACCTCCTCCCCGTTCCAGTTTAGCTTCTGATTCTTCTGAAAGAAAAGGTGATTTCACTTTGGGAAATTTATGCTCGGAATTCCATGTTCCTGGTCGAAAGTCTCCTCTGGATTTTACATTGAAAACAACTATGCGGGTGGTGTCCTCTTCCTCTGTAAATTGGTGAGGCTACTCACATTCTTGTTTGCTCTAATGTGTATGCTGCTACTACTTAGAGATAAGGGTATAGTTGATGCTTCTCTGTTTGTAATTTCAATTGACTGCTTGTGCTTGATTTGATTTGATGCAACATTGAGGACAAGGTTATTTTTAAAGGGTAGGGGAATGATATGATTATGATCTTCTATAAAATAATTGGCTCAGATATTATTTTTTTCAGTTTCATTGGCTGACTAGGAATATGAACTTTCATATTCCTAGTTGCCCAATGAAACTGAAAATAACGTTCTGCCTGAGAAATCCATCCAGCCGGATCTTCTACATCCCAACGTGGAAATTCAATTTTCATCCAAGGAAGTCCTTGGTCTATGTCCTAATGAAACCCAATGTGGTTTCTGTGATGGGATTCTTCCTGGACATTATTAGGGTTCATCACGATCTTCTTTCCATGATCTTCGTGGTGTTGTGGCAATACCAGATCCATAAGCACTGAACCTGCTTGATTGGTTGTATCAAGCTTCTTATTAATTTCTGCAACAGATGTTTGAAGTTGCTCAATACTTTTTCCTTGCTTCTCCAAGGCAATGCCATGTTGATTGAGGAGTTTATCACGCTCAACATTAGTTCTCGCCATTTTTGATCAAGCAGAATTGAGCTCTGATACCAAATAAAGGATTAACTTCACAAATGAAAAAGAAAAAAAGAAGGATAAACTAGAGAATGGGGGGAATAAATTGATTACTTCGGAGGGGATCAGGATCATACCACCAATTAGATCACTTCAAGGGGATCTAGCCTCCACAAAGCCTTGAAGCAATTATGTTTTTTCTTCCTTCTCCAAGCTGTATGGCATCTGCATAAATTTATAGGCTAATAGAAATTTTAAAATAAAGGTCAAACACTACTAAAACTAAATTGTTTCCATAAATCAAGTATATTAATCCTGAAAACTCTCCCAATTATTTTATAGATCATAATGGTATCAATATCCTTGATTACAACTTTAAAGAGGGGACTGAGATAAGACAAAGCAACCAACCCCTTAAAATCCAAAGGTGTAATGACATTCATGAGGGCTAAAATTTGGGAGCACGTAAAGATGCTTGACCACCACCAATGGACATATTTAGACCTTGTGAAGTTGGCTACCTAGGTCTTCATTGCTCAATGTTCAGGTGATGAGGTGGCTGGAGTAGATCAAAAGATCATTTTTGTCTTTCCTTTCTTATGCTTAATTCAATGTGAATTCAGGAAATAATCCTTGTGGGAGTGTAGAGGTACTCATGGAAGAGTAAGACATAAACTCGGGTCATACTGCCACCAACTTGAATTATGGACTCACACCTTGGGACTGTTGTCCAAATTCCAGACTTTCAGAAATATTGATGCACCATCTGATACAAGATTGATCCCACAAATTTAGGGTCCTTTTTCTTTCCCTGATGGGGTCTATAGTTGAAGAGACGTCCCCATTGTTTTGTTTTATCTCTTGATTCTCTTTTTGTTTGTTAGAGAATTATATGGGAAAAGTTGCTGATGGTGCACTAATGGTACACAACTATACTTGGGGGACATTGTTGTTACCTTGTTTAGAAACATTTATATTCTAGTTTATTTTACTGGAATGTATATAAAAGAAAGATTTGTTAACTCTTGACAGAATTTGTAATCATGTCGGATATTATCTTTTATCATTGATTATGAAACTCATATTCCATATTCTAAGATGAAAAGTGAAGAATTACCATGTATTAGTTAACATAAAGCTTTTGATGGCTGCTGTCTCTTTTATTAACTCAATGTCCATGCACGTATTATGGCCTCCTTCGTTTTTAATTTGATTGCTTGTTAATGTTTTGTTATTGATTAATTTAACTATCTTGTGGTGTTACAATCAGCTGATCGATTATTTTTTATGTGATTGTTTAGGTTTCATAGGTTAATAGCATGTGGTGCCTATAGTGGTGGGGCCCAGTTTACCAGTGCCTTTCAGGTTGGCTGTTCTGAAGGTCAAAAAATGAGCTCCTCGTCGGAGTTTACTTCCACTACCCAAGTAGTTAACCCAAGAGCTTTACATTCATGGGTGTACCCACAGTCTTCTCTACCACCATCTATTATATCAGCATTGACCTTATCTTCAGCAGAAGGAGGTTTGCAGCCAGAATAGTAACGTTTTGTAATACCATTTTTTGTTTTAATTCTAAAATTTAAATCCTCAATTTTTTTTTCTTTGTTCAGTCCAAATGGATTTCTTGAGCAAACGACAATTGGCATGGGAGGATGCATTTCGGAGTCTTTACTACATGCTTCGGAAGAGTGTGTGTGAGATTTTTTATGGTAATTACCTTTATTCATGCTTTTGCAATTTTGTTCATCAAATCCATCGTAAGAATTTTGTGCAATAGGTGAATGATGACTTCATCTGTGTATTCTTCGTGATCTTCCATTTTAAAAGTCTGTTCTATCTCCCTTTATCTACCTGCCAAAATAAGTACTTACATTGATTTGCTCTTATAATTGGAACTTTTCCAGTGTGCACTGCACAGTTTGTGGTGATGTTCATTGGTGATGATGGTTCGAAGGAAAGTAAGCGCACATGCAATGCATACATATCCCAATCTACAAGAAGTTTAAGGTCATTGTTAAGAGAGCATGTAAGATTTACTTTCTAAGCTTCTTGTCAGGTGCTTGTACTTAGATAACAACTAACTTGTAATCAGTTATATATTTTGCCTTGAACTTTGTTCTGATTGTGCCCTGTTTACTGCATGCCCAAGAACTTAGCTTCATATGTTGGTAGAACCTTTTGTTGCATGTATTTGTTGGTGAAATCAGTTAAACTAAATTTTAATTGCTTCATTCTTGTTATTGTAGTTTCTCTTTGTTTGCTTAAATGCAAATGTTTTATTTGGGTTGTCAGTGATTGTTAGATAAGGTGGTAAGGCTTGGACGGCCCTTGGCATAGAGGTCAGGTTATATTGTGACTTGGGCATCACGTGTTTGAAACCTGGAAACAACCTCTCCATATGAGGGGTAAGATTGCGTACATCTAACCTTCCCTAGACCTTGTAGTAGTGGAAACCTTGTGCACTGGGCTGCCCTCCCTTCCTTTTTGAGGTGTTTGCTGGTGGCAACTTGCCAAAAAATTTAACCAAGGAAAATAAGCAATAATTTATGTAAAAAAAAAAATGAATGGGTGAGCAATTTGGAGTTCCTAGTGCTTATGACTTAAAGTGGTGTGCAGTTACAGGATTCATAGGTGCATGATTTGCAGTTACAGAAGGGTAGTTGCCGTTGGGGGTATTTTGGAAATCAAAAAAAGGTGACGGCCGCACCAACTTGAGTGTTGGCTTTATGTAATAGTATAGATAGTATAGATTTTTAAAATTAGAGCTCTCAACCATAAATACTTCTTCTAAGTAGTAATGTAGTGGCCTTGATGCCTGATTATCTTCAGGTTCAGATTAACATGTTTTAAAATTGGTTTTCCATGGCATGGCAAAACCATGGTAATTACTACTACTACTACTGCTGGTACAACATTTGCTTTGCACTAATGGTATGGACGCATTCATCTGTTATTTTCCCACAGAGTACTCAAATTTTTTGGTTTGTAATAATGGCATTGTTGCAGAATAGGTTTGCATGGTCAGTTTTTCTTCTCATACTTCATCTCATGGCAAATATTTTGAAACACAAAATTTAACACTTTGTTCTGTATATATATATTATTTATTTATTTTTTGGGTAAAGAGGGAGGGAATGACATATTGGTTGCTTTTTAGCATTAGCTGTTTAACTAGATTTGAAGGAACTTATCCTTGAGAGAGTGCTTCTAAATGCATAATTGATATATTAACCATGGGGGCGTAACCTGGTTAATAGGAAAAACTTCTTTGCTAGTTAGTCTATATAGACTGTGATGGTGTTACAATCCAACGAAGCATTGGGGAGTTGTTTGATGGACTTGCTACTGCCGAAGAAGGTTATCCTTACAAAATTTGCTGCTTGCTGCCATTATGGCATGTAAAATTTTCTCAAGGATGTAATAATTAACTTTTCCATTTCCTGGAAATTAAAGGCTTGAAATTTCATTACAATACAAGTTAACTCAGTTTGGAACCTTTAGTTCACTTTTACATTATGAACTTTTCAGCCCCTGGAAAATATTGCATTGTGCCTGATATGTTTCTATTTTTATTTGTCCTGATGAATTTTAAATTATTATTATTATTTTTATATTCTTTCTGATGGGTTTAAATTATGATTTAGGATATTTCTTTCTCTATGCCTCTTTGCTATTCTAAAGTTGAGCAAACTACAACAGAAGACCTGGTTGAGCTCTCAGAGATGGAGAAACATAATCTGGGCCAGGTATACAATTCATGTTCATATTTTTATTTATATTTTTAGTGCATTTCATCTCATGGATCATCTACTTAGGCCTTAGGTGGAGCATAGGGCATCAACTACTCTTAATTATTTCACTGAAGGGCCTTCTGTTCCAAGTTCCAACTGCTCTTGCTGGTGGTCTTTATTTATCCTTTTATTTGTAACAACCTTTGTCAGTTAGGTAGAATGTGAAGTGCAGTTCTAAAATGCTTTCATAGCTCGTGTGATGTTTATATCTGTCGTTGCAACATTTGATGAGGGTTTTCTTAGTTGGAGTAGTTGGGAGCATGACTGATGTTTAGCAGAGACATGATAATCCTACCGGCTAGCTGGAGTGTTCTTGTACAAACATTAGTGCCATTTCAATGGTTTTTACCTACCATGCTGCTTCTTAAGTTCTTTCTTGTGCTTTATCATTAATTGGTGCCATCCTATCTTTCATGCAGATTCGTCGCCAGAGTTCTATGTCTAATGTGGATAATAGCCCACAATCTTTGCTCGCATTCAATGGAAATCAGAATGTGCATGGGTTATATGATTTTCTATTAAATTATAGGTGGGTATATGAATATCATGTCTGATAACAACACATATGTCTTCAGTACCCTTTAAACTGAAAGAAAGGGAGAAAACTTGACCTTTATATTATTTACATTTTTTTATATATTAAAGAATTTTTTTCTATTTAATTCTATCACTGGATTCTAATTTCATCTTTTTTGGTTGCCATTTTTCCAGATTTTTATTAACCTCTTTGACTAGTATGGATGTTCCTGTATTATATTCACCAGTACCATTTCAAAACGCTGCCCTTTCTTGTCCAGAGGTAGGGCTGCTTAGCATGTTGGTAAAAGAGCTTTTTGAATCTTTGCTATTTTTGTCTACTCAATTGGAATTGGCTTTGCTTTGTCTTCCATAGTATTACTCAAATTTTGTTATATTACACCATTATGCTATGGAAATTTTAGAATTGGTTAACTGCCAATTTATTAGTTTTTGCTGGATGCACTAGGCAATTGAAGCTTTCTTCTTTGAAAATTAAATGGCCAAGGGAATTATCAGTTCCTTTTTGAATTATTAATGTGGATTTCTATTAACTTTTAGAGGTCCTCAAACTCTCTTTTCTCTGAAGAGTCTTAATGTCTCATTTTTGTTGCCTAGAGTTGAGAGTAACACTGTGCGTGCTTACTGCCTGATCTATTAGGAACAAGATGCAATTTCTCTGATAGAATCCAAAATCCATAGCCTAGCATCTGCCTTGTTTCTGCAGGGGACTAGCAAAACTGTGTCTATGCTAGTTTGTGAACTAGCTAAACCACTTAAAAAAAATAAAAAATAAAAATAGAAGTATAAACTTACTACCAAAAGCCAAAGTTGCTTCACATGAAACTGGGTAAAGACCCTTACAAACATCATAGTTACTTATGATTTATCCTCTTAGATAAGTCCGAAATTATAGCATTTCCTTATTTAAATATACTTCTTTTACTGTATGCTATTTCATTCCTGGCCATGAATCTTATGTTCTTAAAACTAGATTGATTGTTGTTCTTTCTACAACTTGGATTGTGCCACAATTGTTATACAAAAAACATAATCCTGCTAATACATGTTTGTTTGCCTTCTTTTGTAGGTTAGATGCAAGGAAGTAAGAAGGGCTGATAATATTTCTTTTCCTCTAAAGGAATTCAACATGAAAGATGAATCTTCATCTTCTGGTTTCTGCTATAGCATTGAAATCAAGGATGCATATCTTCCTCCATGGGTAATCGGCAGTTTTTGTGAAGCCATGTGCGCTGAGGGAATGAGCTTTGAGGCAAGGTATGAAAAATTCTAGCACTGATACATAAATTTTCACTTTATGGACCATATTGAAGACAGATCTTTTTTTGGTTGCTGAAAAAATCTTGCCTTTATAAAGTTTTGCTGTTCTTTTTGCAATTTTTGTTTTTGTTTTCTGATCCATTATGATTCTAAATTCGATTCATCAGAAAGGAAGTAAATATCTAATTGAAGTCTCTAGAATGGGTGGCATTCTAAGTGGGCAATACTTGGGTCCATCAGATGTTTCAACAAAATCCCACTTGATTTCTAAGATTAATGTTTTATTTGTGTTGACCATGAAGTATGGTAGTCCCCAGCAAAAAAATATAGTTGTTAGTGGTTGTAATTGATGGTTCCTGGATTGTTCATGGGGTATCTCTCTAGGGTTGCATTTGCATGTGTTTCCTTCATATTTTGGCTGATCAACTCTCATCGTCTCCCTCTCTCTCTATAGCTTTCCTATAATAGGTTGGTTATGGAATTGAGAAACCATAATGTAACTGACTCCGCTAAAGGGTTAATGCACTCTAATGGGATGTCATATAGACATAGGTTTGGGACACATGGCACAAAGGTATAGTCTAGCCCGTGGTAAACTCACAAGGCCCTATCACATACAATTAAAGGTGCAACTCAAACCCTTAGACTCACACAAATATCATCAAAGCTCTAGAATTCACTCTTACACGATTACATGGCATTTTCTTGAGAGAACAATTAAAAGCCTCATGATGAAAAATCAATATGCTTGGAAAAATTGTAATGCGTGAAATGTGTATGCTAATACATAAGAATGAAGGACTAAGTCCTTACACAATGCTTCCTTCAGGGATTAATGATATGTAGCCTATCCTATGATGGTGTACATGAGCCAATGCAGGCAGATTTCAACCTTGTCATAACATTGCTTTCTAGAATTTATTTTGTATTTTTCTATAGTGTGTTGGCATTATTATGTAGCTGTTATTTTGTATTTACTTAGTGGCTTATGCATTAGTTTTGCGACATGCAGTTTTGTTACGGAATCTACCACAACCGGGTTGAATGTTGGTCTCGAGACCGTTTGCCAGAAAGTGAATCCTCATCAACCCACAGCAGTTGAAGGCTTGCTAGAAAGTAGAAGTGCTTTTGGTATTTCAAACACCATTTTTTCTCTTCACTTGCGTTCTGCCTTTCTAAAAGGTTTGAAGTACAGTAATGGTTCTTATACAGCTTCTGTTTCGTCCGTTTGACATTCTGTTTTATGTCGTCTTTACCATAAATGAAACAGTGAACTCTTGTTTTCACGGCATAATGGTGATTATTTTTGCCCTGATGTAATCTTGTTGAATTGTTTGATCTACACTTTGATTGAAATTGTATTTCTATTTAACCCAGATTAGAAGTAAAAAAGAGGAAGAAAAGAATTGAAACAGTTGTTAAACTACTGGCAATTTTTAAACAATAACATTGGTATAACAGATGCAGGGAACCATGTAAGCATCAAATAGACAACGAAAACGCTTCAAAACGTTTGGTTTCGCAAAAGGCTCCATATTTCTTCTGTTGTTGCCGACTGAAGATTTCAGTTCCCATCTGATTTTTAAATGCTTGAGAGTGCCAAGGTCTAAAGATACTCTGGATAAGATAGCAGCTAGGCTCAAGCTTGGTAGCTACCTTGCTGCAAAAAAAAGAAAAGAAAAAAAAAAAAAGAAGCATTATAAACTACACAAACTTCCATGGTCAAGAAAAAGAAAAGATTAAAATCAAATTGGGCTGGAAATGTGCGGAATTCTTCATTCCCAATCTTTGGCTGGATCATTGGGTTGGTGATAAGTCACTATCTATTACAGTAAAAATTAAGGAAAATGTTTGAGGCCAGGAAATTTCGAGGCTGAATGCCTGGAAATTGTTTTTTTTTGTTTGGGGCTGCGTTGGTTTTATTTTTTATTTTTTTCTTCTTTCGACAAGGGTGGTTATGTGTAGGGGTGTGTAAAAAAATTGACTTCTCGTACCAACTCAGCTTGTGTGGTTTGATAAGATGAGTGAGTTGGGTTGGATTGGTTTGGTGATAAAATTGACTGATCAGTTAAACTCCTGGTTAAAATTTGTTAATTCATACAATTTTATACGAGTCCCTACTATATTTAAAATATGGAATTAACAAGTTTTAACCATACAAAATTGTATGGAATTAACGAATTTAAAATATAGTAGGGATTTGTATAAAATTGTATGGAATTAACAAATTTTAAGTAGTAGTTTAACTGATCAATCAATTTATCACCAAATCAGTTCAACTCAATTCACTCATTTTATCAAATCACACAGATTGAGTTGGTACGGAATGTCTAATTTTTTAACATATCCTTACATATAACCACTATTCCAAACCAAACCAACACACCAAAAATAAAATAAAAATTCAAAGCATTCGAGCCTCAAAATTTCGAGCCGCCTAGCACAACTGAAAAATTAGAAAAATGATCTGGAACAACTGAAAAATTAGAAAAATGATCTGGAACACCCCCCCAACCACCCTACACACAAGTAGGGATTGATAATTGGAGGAGGAAAAAAAAATAAAAATAAAAATTAACCAATCAAAAACCTGTGGGGGTCGTGGGGTGACCCCTGTGGGGGTGTCAATCACTTCCGGAAAAATTAATTGAAGTTGGAGAGATGTTCCTTTCTCCATTCAAATCATTGAAGTGGATGAGCATTAAATTGCTGGACCTGCTATAACATTGTTAGTTTGTGAGCCGGAATTCATTACTCACCATTGCCTTTGGAAAATTTTATTTAAAAAAAGAAAAAAACTGTGTGCACAGAAATCGGTGAACAAAAGGGGGTCCCACATTAAGACTCTACATCTTGTGGGTGTTCTTTGACGGGGTTCTACACATGTAAATGCACTAATGTTTTTTAGGACTTGGGGATAACAAATTGAAAATCACCACCGCAACAAAACTACTAACAACAAATAAAATTTGAAATTAAGAGACTGTCATGCAATAAGACTTTACTTGACAAAATTTCATTGCATGATATACTCTTTAGCCAATATTTTGGCCCTGATTAATAAGTACAGTACAATCAACTGATATCCTCTTCAACTATGAAGTTCAAATATCTAAACATGAGGTTAAAAAAAAAAAAAAAAAAAAAAAAAAAAATCAATTGTGAGATGTTTTGGGGGCATTACTCTGGAGTGGGGTGGGCAGAGTGTGGAGGAATGCATCGGCCAACATCTTGCCTAGTTGAACCTCGGCTTGAGTGGTAAGGTGCAGATGATCTGGTTCCAGCTGCAGTCCCTTAGCATCCACACATTTTACATGGGCAAGATGTATTCCCAATTGAGCTTCTCTCACTTTCTCAATATAAGGTCCCTGTCCTGATGCCAATGCCACCTACCCCATATAACCAAAAATCAATTTCAAACTTTTGAAGCAGTTGATTAAATGAGTTCCAATCCAACCCAGATTATTCAAAAAGATTTCATATGACATGAATTGGAATCCAAATCGGGCTTCGATAATATATACCTGAATAATGGGTAGCAGTGGAGATTGTAGATCAGTTCGCAGGTCCATGAAGAATCTCCCAAGTCGGCCCTTGTACAAAGCAGCATCCTGGAGATTCACAGTGTCGCTCTCACCCTGATACCACAGCACTGCTTGGATCGACCCACCACCATTTTGCAAGGCTGCACTAGCCCTCCTCAACAACTGGTTGTAAAGGTAAGTTCCACGTCCCCACTCGCTTATCTTGGTCCCCTTGGTTCCTCCGATCGCACAAGGGACCAACCCCACAACCCCTCCGATGCTGGCCAACACTGTATTGGCAAACACCATTCCAGGTCCAACCCCGCAAGTAGCGTTCACATCAATGTCCTTGTGGAGGGGTTCGCTTGCCTGCACCCACTTGAGCTCCGAGCTGAGTCGGAGGATTGCTGGGTTAGGTTGACATTGAGGCGGAACGACACCGTTCCAGGTGAGGTTATTAATGCCTCCTCGGCCGGACATGTTGCTTTGTCCGGCCAAAATGAAAATGTTCTTGTTGCTGTCGTTGTGGTATTGGGAAGAAGCAGGGAACACCAAACCAGCGTAAGCTAGAAGCATCAGCCAGACAAAACCTAGCATCGCTTTGCTTTGCGGCTTCTTTGTTTATGTCTCAACTCGACTCCCACTCAAATGCAATGGTGTGTAGTGGGGGACTTGGCCTGCTTTTTAGCTGATTCCACGCCAATTATTTTACTCTCCACTTGACTGACTTCATAGTTTGTTTTAATACTTCTCAAACCTAACAAACTATTCAAATTATGACGAGAAAAGTATTCATAATTTTCATAACTATATCAACCATTCATAATAATTTGTTATAATGGTGATTTATCCTAAATACATTAGATAGAGAAAAAAATAAATATGCTAGATAGATTGGTGGCAGACACTCGTCCTTTTGTTTAAGGCGTTGGGCCCAACTTATTTTGATTTCATGAAGAGAATAGAATAACTGTAAATAACGCAAAAGAAAAAGTATAAAATGAGAAAAGAAAAGTACAAGCCTCAACACTCTATTCTAGTATATAGATATATAAATAAATCACGTTCGCATAACAAATGATTTATTTTGTTAATAAATAAATCATTAAGTCAATTAATAATTTTTAATGATATGAGAAATATCTTTCAATGAACAATTTTGATAATTTTATTGTTTCATAGGAGAGTGGTTAGATTTTTTTTTTTTTTTTAACACTTGATCTATAAATCTAAATTTAAATTTTATTTGATCAAAAATTCACACTCTAAAATAGTTTATCAACATACTTTTGTATAGGCACTAGCTTTCCTTCGGTCCAAGATCGGACTGGAGGATGCTGTTGGACCCGTGGAGACCTACCATGGGTCTCGTTTCGATAATTCGAACCGTTTAATATGCATAACTCGTTGAGTTATATATGTCTATAAAAATTACATTGATCGGATATCGATAGTTACGTGATCAAATCCGTTTTGTATAAAACAAAATAGAAGATGAAAAAATAAACGGTTGGCAGAAAACTGATGCGATAAGATAGCTATTGATATTCGATCAACGTGATTTTTTACAAGCATATAGTACTCGACGAGTTCTACATATTAAACGGTTCAAATTATCTAAACGGAATCCATAATAAACCCCACAAATTTAACAATATTCTTTAATCTAACCTGAGACTCGAAGCAAACTAAGCCCTTATGTATATGTCTGTAAGAGAGAAAGTAAGAGGGTTTTTGGTCCGCCATTTCGTAGATTTGCGGTTTCATCATTTTTTTAAAAATCTTCATTGTCTTTATGCTTACGTATGTATATGTATGTATATTTGTTCTTTGATTCTTTGCGTTAATATTTGACTTTTGTATATTTGTTTTGGTCTTATTGGACATACTTGTTTGGCTGACTAATAAGGCCAAGTTTGGGAAGATTAAATAAGTACACTTTTTATCTTTTTGAACAAAAAAAGTGAGGTTGAAAATATGGATGTTTGGGTTAACTTTTTGACTTTTCATGGAAAAATGTGTAATAAAAAATTGTGAAAATTGGTTTTTAGAGGAAAATTTGAATGGAGAGTTGTGCAGCCGTAATTGTTGACTTTTGGTGAATAGTGTTAACTTTTTAACTTTTTGAGTAACTTTTTGACTTTTTGGATTATTTGGGAGTACCCAAACTTGGCCTAAGTGTTTTGGGACTTTCATAAAAAGTTAACTTTTTAATTTTTTAGTTTTTTTAAGTAAAAAAATCAAAAAGTTATAAAAAGTTAGTTTTTTGGCCAAAAAAAAAAAAAAAAAAAAAAAACACAAAAAGCCCAAAAAAAAAAAAAAAAAACTTTTAGCCAACTTCTTAAAACTTCTCAAATTAATGTTAAGTGGCAAACTTGGACTATTAGTGAGGTACATCCATAAATTTTGGCTGACAAATGATGGGCTAGATTGATACTCTAAAAAGATTAATAATCCTATACAACAATTGGATTGGCATACCTGTAGGTAGGACTACAAATGAGTCAAGTCGAGTCAAGTTTTTAAATGTTTAAACTCATTTATTAAGAATTAATCGAGTTCGAACTCGAGCCGAACTCTAGTTGAGCTTCAAAAATCGAGTTCAAGCTCGGCTCGTCAAATATTTATTAAACTCAAGCTCGGCTTGAAATCGCTCGATTACTTAAACGAGCTAAGTTCGAACTCGTGCTTGAGCTTGAAAAAAAAATTTAAATCTAAATTAATTTACTTGTTAAGATAAAAAAATTCAAAATTATGAGTAAAATATAAAATAATACTTGTATTAATAATAAATTTCATCAATTAAATATGTAAATTTATACAAATACCAAACATAAATAAAAAATAAAATAGATTATTGAAAATTTATTTAATATATTATTAAAAAATATTAAATTATTTATTTTCATGTTCACGACCCTTATCGAGCGGAACTTAGGTCTACTTGAACTCGACTCAATTAATACACAAGTCTAAAAATCGAATTCGAGCTTAAGCTCATTTATTTAGTAAACGAATCAACCTTAAACGAGTTGAGCTCAAAGTATTCATAAACAGTTCAATTCATTTATAACCATACCTGCTTGCAGAGATATCAGATTGAAAAGGTAGTCCAGAGATTGTTGGTGGAGAGGTATGAAATTACTTAAATTCCCCCTCCTCTTCAAACCTTTATCAAATCATTATCAGCATGAAATGGCGCACCAAAAACAAAAAAAATGTTTGGGGGCATTTGTGTATGCAACAATGATAGAGACTACTAATTTTGGAGCTCTAAAAAGATCACTAATGACATGGCACTCAATAAAAAAAGAAAAAAAATACAACACCAAGGTCAAAACATCAAATCATTCATGGTGGGGCCCACTGCCACATCATTAGTGGTAGCACTAATTAGTGCTCTCACTCATTTTCCTTTGTGTATGAGACACCCCACGTAGTGGGTTGTCTCCCATTTTTATTTTTTTATTATATATATTTATATATATTGTAATTATTCTAACATTAGTTAGTTTAAGGACATTTATGTAATTTCATATATTAATCTCATATACAAATAAATATTCTTTATCTTCCATCTTTAACTTAATATCTGTTAGGGAAAATCAATGATTCCCCACAAGTAAATCAATTAATGAAAATAAAAACTAATGCGAAAAAATTAAATCAAAAGCAATACAAGAATTTTTACGTGGTTCCCTCAATGTGAGGTACGTCCACGGGATCGAAATCCGATTCCACTATCAACCAAAGAGTTTCCAAATGATTACAAACGAGACACGAATGGTCTCACAAAACCACCCTTAGGTGAATTCCAAATAATCACAAATAAACAAGAGGAAAAACTTCACCAAAGAGATGAACCAAAATCTTCGAAATCAGAGTTGTAGAAGAC
The DNA here is from genome assembly GCA_030407325.1 of Camellia japonica. Classification (NCBI taxonomy): domain Eukaryota; kingdom Viridiplantae; phylum Streptophyta; class Magnoliopsida; order Ericales; family Theaceae; genus Camellia; species Camellia japonica. Next base: position 80,444,128 of record JAPPVO010000024.1, read on the forward strand.
CCAAAATAACAACCCAAATCAGCTTCACCAAAGCACCCAAACAAAAATGTACAAAATCAATTTGTTTCTGCTCCAAAAAGCAATAGACCCGAAGCACTATCTCACCAAGAAAAGTATATGCTGCTGCCGTACTTGTCTCTTGGGAAAAAACAATACCAAAAAAAAAATATTGTGAATCTAGGGTTTATTTATAAAAAACCTCTAGTTGTTACCAAATTGAATTAGGTCTCCACAAATTAAATATAATATATAAAAATATATTATACCTAAACCAAACCAAATTAAAACTCTTTTAGTAAACCAATTGGGTCCCACACTCCAATAAGGAGGTATACCCAACAATTCTCCCCCTACCGACTTAGGTGGAGAGATCAACCATACTCGCCAAAGTTCGACACTTCAAATGTTTATCCCTCGACAAAGTCTTTGTCAACATATCCGAAATATTATCATCTGTGTGAACCTTTTCGAGTTGTAACAATTTCGAATCTAACACATCACGAATCCAGTGGTATCTCACATCAATGTGTTTCGATCTCGAATGAAAAATAAAATTTTTACTCAAATGAATAGCACTTTGACTATCATAATAAAGCACATACTTTTCTTGCTTCAAACCCAACTCTTGCAAAAATTTCTGTAACCATAACTCTTCTTTGCAAGCTTCTGTAATGGCAATAAATTCAGCTTCGGTAGTTGAGAGAGCAACACATTTTTGTAATTTAGATTGCCATGACACAGCTCCTCCTGCAAAAGTCATCAAATATCCCGAAGTAGATTTCTTAGAATCAATATCGCTGGCCATGTCAGAATCTGTGAACCCATCAAACATCGGTTTACCATCCCCAAAACACAAACATACCTTCGAAGTCTCTCGAAGATACCTTAAAATCCATTTTATCGCTGCCCAATGTTCTTTACCCGAATTAGAGAGAAAACGACTCACCACCCCAACGGCGTGAGCAATATCCGGTCTTGTACAAACCATGGCGTACATCAAAGAACCAACTGCTGAAGTATAAGGAATTTTTAGCATCTCTTCCTTGTCTTTCTCACTTGTAGGACATTGATTCGAACTAAGCTTGAAGTGACCCGCAAGTGGACAACCAACCGGTTTTGCTTTATCCATGTTGAACCTCTCAAGAACTTTCTCAATGTAGCTTTCTTGAGACAACCAAATCAACCTCTCTTTGCGGTCACGAACAATTTTCATACCAAGTATTTGCTTTGCTGGTCCCAAATCTTTCATAGCAAAAGACTTGCTCAACTCCAATTTCAACCTGTTTATCATGGTATAATCTTGACCCACAATTAACATGTCATCAACATAAAGCAAAAGAATAATAAATTTGCCATCCGGAAAATTTTCACAAACATACAATGGTCCGAAGTGGTTTTAGAAAAACCATTATTCATCATGAAAGAGTCAAATTTTTTGTACCATTGCCGCGGGGCTTGCTTGAGACCATACAAACTTTTCTTCAATTTGCAAACAAATTTCTCTTTCCCTTTTTCCACAAAACCTTCCGGTTGCTCCATGTAAATTTCTTCTTCAAGATCACCATGAAGAAATGCGATGTTCACATCAAGTTGCTCAACTTCAAGGTTCATACTTGCAGCCATGCCAAGTACAACCCGAATAGAAGACATCTTTACAACCGGTGAGAAAATCTCGTCAAAGTCAATACATTTCTTTTGCCCAAAGCCTTTCACAACAAGACGTGCCTTGTACCTCAGATTCTTGCCATCATTCTTCAATTTGAAAACCCACTTATTTTTCAGAATTTTCCTCCTTTTAGGCAACTTCACTAAATCATAAGTCTGGTTTTCAAGCAAGGAATTCATCTCCTCGTCCATGGCTTTTTTCCAATCACCTTTCTTTGCATGCTCAATTGCTTCTTGGTAGCTCTCAGGCTCCCCTTGATCGGAAATCAACACAAATTCATTGGGAGGATACTTTCTTGAAGGTTGTCGGTCCCTTGTAGATTTCCTCAACTCAAGTTGTGGTGGCGGTTCTTAAGTTGGATGCTCTTTCTCAATTTCTGGCTCAACTTCATTAGGATTAACATCATCCTCTACATCTTCAATGGGTGGTTGCACATCTCCCCCATTTTCATCATCAACTGAAGATGAAGGAGATGGATCTATGTCAATGAGGTCACTAGTTTTTGGCTCCGGTTGATCACCTTTGCCAAAGTCTTCAATTGTTTGGTCTTCAAGAAACACAACATCACGACTTCGAATGACTTTCTTGTCGACCGGATCCCACAATCTATACCCAAATTCATCACGCCATAGCCAAGAAAAATACATTGTCTTGACTTACTATCAAGCTTGGACCTCTCATCCTTTGGAATGTGAATAAAAGCTCGGCAACCAAACACTTTCAAGTGCTCATAAGACACATCTTTGCCGGTCCAAATTCTTTCAGGAACATCACCATTCAAAGGATAGCAAGGAGACAAATTGATTATGTCAACCGCTGTACTCATTGCTTCACCCCAAAAGGATCTTGATAATTTAGCTTGTGAAAGCAAACACCTTGTTCTTTCCACAATGGTGCAGTTCATCCTCTCGGCAACGCTATTTTGTTAAGGAGTCTTTTTAACTGTCTTTTGGTGCCGAATACCTTGGCTGCGACAATACTTATCAAATGGCCCAATGTATTCACCACCATTGTCTGATCGGATACACTTCAATTTCTGCCCTGTTTCTCTTTCAACCATGGCTTGAAAATGCTTAAATACTTCTAGAACTTGATGTTTAGTTTTTAGTAGAAAAGCCCAAACTTTCCTTGAATAATCATCAATGAAAGTAACAAAATAAAGTGCACCACCATGTGTTCTAACTTTTAAAGGACCACAAACATCTAAATGAATCAACTCCAAAACATTTTCTTTTCTAGAAGCAACATTTTTATGAAAAGAAACTCTATGTTTACCCGCCAAACAATGAACACAAGTTTTAAGATGTGTACCTTTCAAACCGGGTAGAAGCTCTTTCTTGAACAAAACTTGTAGCCCCTTTTCACTCATATGGCCAAGCCGCTTGTGCCACAATTCGGTAGAAGTATCATCTTCAAGTGCATTGACAACACCTTTACAAATTTTTCCTTGCATCGAATAAAGTGTATGAGTCTTCTTGCACTTGGCCACCACCAAAGAACTCTTTGTGAGCTTCCATATTCCATCACCAAATTTGTTATTGAAGCCTTCATCATCTAGCTTCCCAGTAGAGATCAAATTGAGGCGAATGTCAGGAACATGCCTCACATCTTTAAGCAACAACTTGCAGCCCAAATTTATTTCCAAGCAAACATCACCCATGCCAATAATCTTGGACAAACCTTCATTACCCATTCGAACAGAACCATAATCTCCTTTGGTGTAGGTAGTGAAGAAATCAACTTGAGAAGTCACATGAAAAGAAGCACCGGAATCAATCACCCAATTGCTCTCTTGGCCCACAAAATTGATACAATCATCTTCACAAACGACCATGAGATCATCGGTAGTAACTGCTGTTGTGTCTTCTTGCTTCTTATCCACACTTTTGTTACGCCTTTCTCCTTGTTCTTGAGCTTTCGGCATTCCCGCTTTATGTGCCCTTTCTCATGGCAATAGTAACACTCAATGTCTTTTTTTGAAAAAGAACCATCTTTTGATTTGTCACGGCTTTGATCACGACCGTGAGGAGTCTTACTCCTCCCCCTTGTTTTACTTCGGCCTCTCATAACAAATGCTTCTGAATGAGAGGAACCTGCTGATTTTCTTCTAGTTTCTTCATTCAACAGGCTACTAGTGACTTGGCCC